>VWYE01000735.1:309313-857251 GCA_013398995.1 Alaudala cheleensis | reverse complement strand
CTTTGAGCATTTTCTGGCTTCTCTTCATTCATTTGCCACCCACTGTGAGTTCACGCACATTTCAGTTTGCTGTCCTCATTCCTGACCCCTCAGGTTGTTCCTTTTACCAATGGCTACCACAGTTTTCATCACCCGTCATTAGGCTGAAGTCCTACAGTCAGCAACAATTGCACTGGATTTTAACCAGTGGTGCTGAAAGTATTACAGCCTTTAAAAGCAAATATAGCCTATCCTATATGTATATATATGTACATATATATATATAGCATATGCATATCCTTGGAGTTCTTTTAATATGCAAAGAATATTTGTTTTATATTTATATATATATAAATAATATATATAAATATATATATAATTGCTAACCTTNTTTTTTTTTTTTTTGTCTTTTTAGGTTTTTTTTTTTAATACAGAAAATAAATTAGAAAAGCACGTTTTTGGCTTGTTTTCCTATTCTGAACATTTGTAGCTGATTTCTATGTGTTGAGGTTGTTTTTTATTTAGCTGAATAGGATCTGTGTTCTAAGGATGTCCAATGTCTTGGCAAGGACACAAAGGTCTGTAGGGCAGGAAAGCTGAGGAGCTGGGACTGTGGGCTGATCCATGCACACTTATGCTGAAAAATGCAGTGACTGGAGACCATCTGTGCAATGGGATGCCTTGGTGTTATACAGATGAAGCAAAGACATCTCTTTAAGCTCATCACCACTTAAATATGTTTTGAGCTCCAAGTGTGATGAAGTCAGCAATAACAGAGTCAGAGAGCAGTCAGTGAATCCAAAGGCACATTTCTCTCTCTACCTGAATTTGGTAGCCCTGTGCAAGCTGAATGAAGGTGTCTTTTGTGTTTGCAATTGCCCTGAGTATTCAATTACCAATCTGCAGGTCTGCAAAGCAGTTGCAATCAAATCTTTCAACCCTCTCATAAGAAGCCAACTAGTTGAAACTGAGTAAGCTCTGTTTGGCTAAGTTCTGTACTGACTGATACCATGGGTGTCACTAAGGTTTCTTGCAATGCACATTCCATGGAGGGGTCCAATCCACTTCCCATAAAATACATTTGTGCTAGTAAGTTGCACAGTACCAAGGAGTATTTCTGTTTATTGAAACTAGCTCTGAAAAAAAAATCAACCAAACAAAACCAAACAAACAAATGAAAACACACACACACACAAACCCAACAAACCAGAACAAAAAAACCAAAAAAATAAACACCTGCCCACTGAGGACAAACCAGTTCTCATTCTGAGCAGAATGATGTCAGCATGCTGGTGGTAGAATTCATCCTAATATACAATCCAGGATCAGTTTGCATGTATTTCATCATCTTTCAGAGTTTAGTAAGTATTCCCACGGTACATTTACCAGTAAAATATGGAATCTTATCACAAGCTGCAAATATGTGCTCATCATGCCCACAGTCCTTTGGAGTGATTGCCTGACACCTCACAAAACCCAGCAGCAGACAGCATTTGGAGTTTCTGGGCATCCCCAGCAATACAGATCCATGCAGAGGAATAGATTCTTGCTCCAGTTTCACTCTTCACACAACAGCCCCACAACAAAAGATTGTAATTTTAGAGTGGGAGTTATGTGACTTAGATGAGAGCTGCCCAGTGTGTTGTGAATTTGTGGAAGTGCGCTTCAAGACATGTTGGCATGTCGAGCTCTTGAATGAAAAGTATGTTTTCCTGCGTGCTCTGGGGGAGCCTTAGAGAAGGGCAGTCAATCTCAATTAATGTGAAAAGAATCTGGCCACGCGTATATTGGAAAAGGTTTGCTTTCTGCCATCAAAGTGCTTCCCAGCTGGATGTTGTTAATAAGTAATTGTCTGGTTTCACTTACTGCCTTAAAGTTCAAAATCTTCATGTTTTATGGATAGTCAAAGTAAAGAGCAGAAAGATTGGGAGATCTGAGTTACCATTCCTGGATATTGCCAGACATTCTGTATAACTTGATGATATGGGAGATAATTGCTACAGTCATACACAAAAAGTGTTGCAACAGCTGCCTGTACTACAAGAGCCTGTCTTTAAAATTTTCTCTAAGGGTGATTTTGGAAGTTGACATCTTGCATCTTTATCAAGTATTTCTTGGTGTCTCTTTTTCTAATATTATATCATAACTATATGTTAAACATTTTATTTAGGAGACCATCATAGTCATGTATTATATTATATTTATAGTTTTGTTGAGTTGATACTCATGCAAACAAACTATTATATTTAACTTTGCTGCATTTGAAGGTTAATGCTACATGGTACATCTAATCTGTGTTTTCTTTAACTAGAATAAAATCCAATCAGGAAAAGGGAAGTAATGTAATTAGCGTTGGTCTGCTTCATTACATTTTACACATACAAACATACATTGCATTTATTTTCTAGAACCTGTTTGTTATGAAAAATGTTTTCATCACAGTTAGGATATCCAAAGATGCCTAAAGGGCTTGGATGCTGAAATCCTGTTTGCTTTTCTCCATTTGCTTCTGCTCGCTGGAGAAGTTTTCCAGTGGAGAAATGTCTGGGAAGCATTTAACAGAGATCTCACCTCAGAAATGTTATGCTAATTTTGTCTGCTCTGAGACTCCAGGAGTTCAGGACATGGAATGAATTTGCACATGTTTAATGTTTCCATGGTTTTATTCTGAAAGTCTTGAGCAATTCCTCCTTAGTATGCTAGGACTTTCCATCTGGGGAGCTGGCTCTCTAAAGGGATATTTGAGAGCAGTCATAAGTGTCATCCTGAATCCACATTTGCACCTCAGTATCTAAGATGGCAATTAAAAGTCAAAGCCCAGTTTTATCAGCTGAAGTCAGAACTCTGAATGGTTTTCATCTCAGAATTCATTTAAATCAGGTCCAGCCTTTGGCATTTGAGTTATAAACACTTCTTCATTTGCAACCTGACTGATCCTTTGAGCAGATGAAAAAGCCTTATGAAAGACAGGCCTCAGCTTAGCTAAATGGTCAACCAAAATGCCTGCCTTTAAGGTGGCTTTATCTGCACTGTCATAGCAAAGGATTTTGTGCCAAAATGACAAAAACTCACCTTCTCAGACATAGACTGATTAGCATGCTTGCCTCAATAAGATGTGCTAGAAACTTTCCAGTAAAAGCTGAGAGGATGGTAAGAATAGCATTAAACAGCAGCGATTCCCCTCAACCCTGCCCATCACTTCCCTCCCCTGCAAATCCTTCTGATGTTTTAAAAATGTGTGATGTAATTTATGATGAAATATTGGGGTTTTTTTTCATAGCCTGTTGGTGTAGGTCTTTCCACAGAGTTGTCTAACCTAATTTAGACAATACATTTGAAGGCAGAGAGATGTAGATACCTGAATGTTGAAGGAGAAGGCCCTGCACATGAGGTCCTGAGGACATAGGTGACAGCAAAAAATGTGTCAAAGGATGGCAAGTAATGATATGAGGCTTAATTTATCAAAAATTAAATGTAGGTCTTATGATCTTGCTTATCCCTGCACATAGACACAGCAGGTTGTTCCTCACCAGCAGGGACACGTTGGAGAGTAAAGATCTTCATGAGATAGGATTGCAGCTTAGACAGAACTGCACTGCACACCCTGACTATTCCTTAACAATGAGATTCTTTACAGGCAGCAAACAGATCAAGCTAATTAATAGGGATGTGTTTCTAGGCATACCTAGGTAATGACTTGTAGTCCTGAGTTAGGCACCTAAGTGGAAATTAGGGGGTTCATAGGATCACAGAACAGCCCAGCTTGTGAGGGCTCAAAAGATCATCTGGTCCTACTTTTTGTAGGAAAGGAAGCCTAGGTAAGATTATGTAACACCTTGTCCAGCTTCAACTTGAAAACCTTTGGTGGTGGTACCTCCAACAAGTCACTCGGGCAGTTGCTCCTGTTGACTCATCTCTTTGGAGATGGAAACTGCACTCAGATAAAGAGGGGAGATTTGATGTTGTTACCACTTTTATGATGGTACTCCAATGGTCAAGGCACTTAGCTAAAACATCAGAAATTCAGGCTAAACACTTTTCATGAAAGTACAGCAGCCTTGGAATAAGAGACATGTCAAATTACAGCATTGTACAAAATCACAGAGTAAGCTGATTTGGAAGGCACTCACAAAGGTCATTGAGTCCAGCTCCTGCCTCTGCACAGCACCATTCCCAGGAGTCACACCATATGCCTGAGAGCATTGTCCAGATGCTTCTTGAACTCTGTCAGACTTCCTGCTGTGACCACTCCCCTGGGTGAAAACACTTTTTTTCTAATATCCAACCTAAACCTTCCTTAACACAACTTCAGGCCATTCCCTCTGGTCCTGTCATTGGTCACCACAGAGAAGAGATCAGTGCCTGCCCCTCCTCTTGCCCTCATGAGGAAGTTGTAACTGCAATGGGATCTCCCCTCAGTCTTCCCAAGGCTGAACACACCAAGTGGCCTCAGCCCCTTCTCATGTGGCTTCACCTCAAGAATTGTTGCCATTCATTTTTAGGTATTGCATCAATCCCTGGCCAGGAGAGTTTATCCATGATCTCATAATCTTGATAAGCACACTCCATGGAGAAGGACCATTTTCCTCTGGATGCAGCTTTCCTATGAAGCATATTGGCTTGTCAGTCCCAAGCCACACAGGGCACTAAGGGGCTCTCCTGGGCTTCTCATGCCTCTGCAGACCTCCCTGGGCAAGAAAGGGTTGTTGTTTACCTACACAGACTGAGGCACTATATTTTCTTGCCCAATTTAAATTTTAGATTCCAGTGTCTCATTTTGTATCAGGCCCACAGAACGTAGTAATCCACCAAAAGAGATAGCACACCTAGTTTAAAATACACAGAAAATAAAAAAATACCTTATTTGAAAAAGGTGAAACGTTTCCTTCCTATATATGCTCACATATATTTTAGCTGTACTTGTAAAATACACATTCACTGAACTAGGTCTGCAATAATTTATACCCTTCCAGTAACAAAGTGTTATTACTTGGTGAGGTTACTTTGCCTGATAGCCAAATATGTGTTTTTGAAGAATTAAGGAGGAATTTAAATAACCAGAATCTATTATTCTGGGTGAAATGTTCTGGCAGTTCAAGGCAGTAAAATTCCTGTCTTGCAGAAAAGAACACAGTTCTGCCTCTGTCAAGAAGCAAGACAAAAATTCATAGCTCATTTCAACAATAAGCTCCCAAATTTTTTGAAGAGACTTTATTTTACTGAATATTTATCTCAGAAATATGCAGCTAAAGACCAATTGCTTCTGTACACCAAACAGGAAATTTTATCTGCTTCCTGATTTTGTTTTTGTTCCCCCTAAATTTTCCTACCACAAACATTTGGTATGTGAAATGAAGTCTGATTTATTTGTGTTCATTCTGACTAATTTCAATAGCTTTATCAATGCTCTTTGTGAAAAATATTAGGAATTTATAGAGCTGTGAACAAAATGAAAGGTAATTTTTTTGTGGTTTAGTATATGAAATGAGTGGATGGTTTCAATCCAGTTCCTTGTTAAGAAAAATTGCTGTCTTTGAAAGCAGGTAAAAAACCTGGCATCTTTTACAAAAAACATATTTAATTTTGGAATAAGGGAATGAAAGGAAAATGATCTTTGAATATGCTCATTTAATCATGCTCCTACATCACTGAGTTTGTAACAACCATGTTTGGTAGAACATTTGACAATTTTGAACATAATTTTTGATTAATGCAAATTTTAATAGTTGGTTCCAGTTTATCCACAACCTTTTTGTTATGAAAAATTATGCTGATAAAAAATGGGAAACAGAAGCACATGATGTATGATCCTGAATTTAATAGTGCACATTTTGAATGGAGGTCAGTCACCTCAGCATCTGCAAATCAAACCAATATAGAAGGATAAGACATTTATAAAACAACTACAAACCAGATAATTGATTCATCAAAGTTGTGGGTAGTTGATTAATATCAATCTGTTTATTTTAACTATTAATAAGAAATGATAAACATGACACAGGCAGTAATGGACCTGAATCTATCTGGAAGAAATTCCTAAGTAGCAGTTCATGGTAAGGCAATGATTTTTTCACATGACAGGGAACAAAGCTTCAGTGGAGGGGTTTGGTTGAACAGTGAAAGATGTTTAATCCTCAGGATAATGTACTGAATTTATACCAATAATAATTCCAAATGTAACTAGTCTGGCTCTAGGTAATTTAGTTTGGTCAACTATCTTGCTCAATCTGATCTTGCCCATTCTCATCTTCCTCGGACACGTATGTAACAACATACACCTCTGAAAATGTTTGTGACATCTACACTTATTAAATCATATATGCACTATCACCTCATATTAGTGCACAGCTCCAGCCAGATTTAGTTTATAGAAATGAATTGAATCGTATTGTTACGAAATGTGTGTTACCCCAAAACAGCACCTGTTCCTATGGTTCCATCAGTAACCCCCCCACCTTATACTTTGAACAAGACAATTTTCTTTTAGGAAGGGCACACTGAAAATAGTGGTAAACCCTTCAACACACTGTATGATATTGTGCATTTATTCCTTGATCCTGCCCTTGAAAGGCTTCTAAGTCAGTTGCAGGCCAAGTGGGCTATGCTAAATAGCTGCGTTAGAAGGATTACCAATATTAAATCTAGACAGAGTAAATCCAACCTCTTTTTGTTTATAATAACCAACTGATGAATGCACCTGTTAATTTCTTGATCAAAACAAGGACCTTGGTGTGTTACTTTGTTGTTTTTAAAGACATTTGCTCTATCAGTTTTTTTGCTTTCTTCTTCTCAAAGCATCCATGCCATTTTTCTTGTGTCCTGAGGCATTTCTTGGCCTGCTTCTGTGTTTCCAAGTGAGAAACCTGAAGAAAATGATAGATAGAATTGGACTCACCACTGACAAGGATCCCAGCAGTCATGTGTCCCTTCTCTTGTCTCCAGTTCTCTTCTGGTAGAAATGGATGCAGTTTATAGTGAGGTGCTTTATTTTCCCTTGTGTGCCCCTTGACTTCTGCCTGGGCCATTAACTTTCACAGTGCTCACCAGCTGTCCTCCTTGTGCTTCTTTCCTCACAAACCACTTCCCAGCTGGGCATGGGTAACAGCTGTGGTTAGAGCATAACTGTAAGGGACAGCTGCTCCCAGCTCTGAATGTGTGTTGAGCTGTGGCTCCATCCTAATGCCAGCCCTTAGAATGGTGGAGAACACCAGTGGGGATACCAGCTGTGGAGATTTCTATTTATCTTATGCAACAGACAAACACAGAACAAACCCCTCAAACAAGTAGTTGGTACCTCCATCCTTCCCACTACCTATGGCAGAAATCACAGCAATGTCTGTCTTTCAGACTGTATTTCCAGCTACACATCCATATTTGTTCCTTCTCTTCCTTCAAAGTGCAAGAGGAGGTAGCCTTCAGTCCTCACCTGTGGAAGGCAAAAATACAATTGTAAGAAATCTTGAATAAGAAGTTGTGGCTAACTGCAAAGCCACAGAACAGCTAAATAGTAGCTGACACGGCAGTCCTGGATCAGACTTCTTAAAGAAAGTGTTTTTTTCACCCAGTAACAGCTAAAAGAAAATGTTATGCTTAAATAATCATGGTTTAATGTTCCACCAAAGCACATGAGACATTCCTCAAAGTGACTTTTCTCAGTTTCTTTGCTATAACCATATGCAGAAGTCATGGCATAGAGGTGCAGTATTCCTATGACCCTCTTAAGCCTTATCAAATAGCATTAAATTGAGCCATAGCATATTCCAAATGCTACATGAGCAAGCAGGCACCCAGTTGCAAGCAGAATGTTACATGGTATTGCAGAATCTGGGAAGTTCATTTAGCATGAGCTGAAAGACATTGCAGGCCTTGCTGGAACTGAGCAAGGGATCCCACGTTGGGTTGTATCTTACTTGCAAGTATATAGGTTTGCAGTATGATTTTTAGGCATTTTGAATTAGAAGGCATGGTCTAAGCAGGAGAAAAACCTGTAGATCTGTGAAAGAATTATCTGTCAGGGGTTGTTAAAATGCGTTTCTGCACGTTCACCCACCCAAAGGGTGGAGATGAACCACTGTCTTTGAAACACTCTCACAACACCATCAAATAATTTGTCCCTCTGTAACTCAGGGAAATATATCCCTAAGCCACTTCAATGTGTGTTGCCTGGGAGTTCAGATAGCATCCTTACTGCCCCATATTCTGCAAACATCACTGGGGCATCTCAGGGCTGCCCAGGACAAGATCTCGTTTGTTTGTCCCCAAGGCTAGATGGTCTCTTTTCCCTGAGATTTTCCTGAACATTACTGATCCATTATGATCTCAGAAAAACCTCTGGTCCCTGAATTAAATTTTATCATCTCAAAGATGAAGGTGAAATAGGGTAAGTTTTGCCAACACTAAAGACAGACTATGAGTCGTAAAGTATACTTGGCCTTACATGGGAGCCGACTGCTCAATTCACAGGGAAGCACAAGCTCCAGTAGGAAAACACAAAAGTGTAAAAAAGGGGCTATGAAATAAAATCATGTTCTGTTTAGAGACAGAACAAAAAGTTTGGCTCAATCTCTGAAACACAGGCATGGTTTGCTATTTCCTCTGAACCAGTAAAGTTTATGTGTGCCTGTGGTGAAGATAGTAATTTAGAAGTTTTCTGTCTTGGCCAACTGCAGGGAGCAGAACAACTTCTTGAGAAACTGGTTGTGCCTGCGGCACTCAAGTGTTCCTCTCCTTCCCCCAAAACAACTTTTATGTGAAGACTGGGATTTTGAAAACCATGCAGAGCTGGCCTGACTTTCCTCCTAAATGTCACAGGAAATGCTGGAATCCACTTTTTCTGTGGTTAGCCAGCGACACATACAGGCTTTGGAAACTGTGTAACAGCACAGATTTCCACATGAATCAAAACCAAATGCAGTTGTCCTGAGAAGAGTCTCAAAGGTTGGAATGATCTTGTATGTGAGAGCTGAGCATCACTGAGGGTAGGTGCAGTCCCTCTCTTCCCAGGAGCACAAAAGAGCTGCCAGTCTCTTCCATGCATTGTGCATCAAACCATGACCACACTGACACCAATGGGAGTCACGCTACTGGCTGAGATCTAGCCAGGATCTTACCCTCTGTGACTGTATGCCATCCAAAATTGGAGATACTCTGAAGATTCTCTCTGGTTTATTGCCCAGACTTCCATGTAAAGACTTTGTCCTGCTCCATTCTCAGGACATGTTTCCCATCTGCATTTTTCTACAGCTTTTAAGATTTCCTAAAATTGCATCACTTTGTTTCTGTATCTGTATCATCTGTATATGTATTTGTGTTTTCATAGTCTATTCTGTCAGTTTCTGGAAAGGATTTTGTAAATTAATGTAAGAATTAAAACTGGATAAAAAATATTTTAGGAAATTGAGGAGAAATATTCTGTGGAAGGATATTTTCATTTTCTGGTTGTGGTTCATCTGAAAATCAGTCATTCTGAGGAGATCACCCAACATGAATGAAAACAAAATTCTAGAAGGGACTCCTTATTCATCAGGTAGATAGTCTCAAACTCCTGCTACAGGTGAAAGATATGTATGTGGGTTGGACTGAAATGCAGAAATCAGTCAGGTTATAATTTCCTGAGGAATGACAGTTAAAAAGAGAAGCAAGAAAGTACAGAAAAAAAGCTCTTTCTTCCTCCCTCATGGTGTGCCTCATTGCTGAGCCAATGAGAAATTAGTGTTTTGATTTTTCTCATTCATTTGTTGTAAATTATAAGTCATTAGAGAGATCTCTCTGATTCTTCAGGGACAAATGTCATCTATGACACCTATATCCAAAGCTGGAGAGTGATTCTTCATCAGGAACTGTATTGATAGGGCAAAGAGTAATGGGTTCAAAGTGAAACACGGTAAATTTAGGTTTGATATGCAGAAGAAATTCTCTACTGTGAGGGTGATGAGGCACTGGAACAGGTTGCCCAGAGGATGTGGATGCCTCGTTACTGACAATATTCAAGGTCAGGCTGGATGGGGCCCTGAGCAACATGGTCTAGTGGAAGGAGTCCCTGCCCATGGCAGGGGGTTGGAACACGATGATCTTTCATCTCCTTTTCTGTCTTAACCATTCCATAATTCTGTGAGAAATAATTGTTTAGGTTGAGGGAGTGGAGTTTCCCCAGGCCATACAGAATTTTTCAAGGCTCAGAGTTGCAAAGTGCCAGCAGCTCAGGTGAATAAAGTCTGATCTTACTCTCCAGAAAGTTGTGGCAATTTTTCAAGAACAAACATTTTTATCAAAAATATGTACATGAATATATGCCACCTGGCCACATATGAAGGGATGGAGGGCAAAGACCTATCCACACTCTTGCCAGAGGCAGCATCTGAAGCACATATGCAGAAGTGCCTGAGAACGTCTGTTGCTGCACACATCTCATTGATCTGTGTTGAAACTAGAATGTGCAAGGAGACAAGGACTGTTTATTTCTTATTGTTTATTTAATTGGACACAAGAGATGTTCAATGCTTTTCTCTTGCACAAATTTCAGTCATAATGGCAAGCAAATCAAGGAAAAGTGTAGTCTAATGCAGGCTTCTTTCCTGAGTTAGGAGATATATGAAATTATTTAGGTCACCTCTACCTCAAAAGCCTATAGAAAAATTGTGACAGGTAATAGACTATCCAATAGTTTCAGTCTTCTCAGCCATCAAGGTTTTCTTACTTATGTTTTTAATAGTGTGAGACCAAAGACTTCCAGGTGAAAATATAGTGAGTTAATACAACCAGTACTTCACCAAGAATCTAAGTTAATTAAATGCAGAAATGGTTGAGAAATGTTTGTCAAAATTACACAGAGGTAAAATAATATTTGAAAGAAAGTAATGAAATGTATCTCAGTGCTCTTGATATGCATATTTAAAAGAGACCTAACTGAAAATGAATTTTCAGAGTGAAGGTGAGAAAAAATGCTGAAACATGTTGGCTGAATATTCTGAATGAGAATAATCCTCCTAAGGTTCCTTATTTTCTTCTTATTGATCCCACTTGCTGCAAAGATGTAAGCTGATGATGTCAGTGGGGTCTCTCAAGCACTTCTTTTCCTGTTGCCATTTTTGGATCCTGGAATTTGAAGCATTAATGATTGTTTAAAGCACCCTGAAGAAAAGTTACAGTTAGACTATAGATCAAGCCACATACCTTTGAAATACATCAATCTTTTGCTTTTGCAAAAAAAGAGAGAAATCCTAGTCTGGATACACTTTTAAATTTTAAATAATAAGCATTAATTTAGGGAGGGAAATTGCTTGTTTTGCTGTAATGAGGTTATATGTATCAGCTTCCCTTTCCCTACCAAACCCCTTCAGTAATCTTTGCAGGGATTCTCACTCTTTTTTCTTTTCTTTTCTTTCCCACTGTCCCTAGAAACGGCTGCTGAGGAAAAAGTGGTGGGTCGTGTGTCATTGTGCATGAAGAAGGGTGCCAGAGTACCATACTGGTGCCAGTGTGCAGGCAGCTGCTTCTAACTGGGAGACGGGGGAATGCAGGAGCCATAGAAGTGTAATTATGGGTTCCTCACTTTCTCCTCCTCTCACACAACCAAACCTCCCCATCTCAGTATCTGCTGCTTTTTTCTTGGTTTCCCACTCTCACATCTTTATTCTGCTCTTCTCCAGCTGGTCTCAGGGTCCTGTGCCTGCTTCTCCTATTCTGGTTTTATTTACTTCATCTTGCTCATCCTGGCCCAACAAGCTACCCAGTTATAACCGTGCTGTCTTTATGGGCCACTGAGAAAAGTTTAGTAATGATCACACTAAGACTTTTTTGCTTACTGCATCTCCTAAAGATTTGTTAGGCATGTGGGAAGACATCTTGGACTCTTTTGATTCAATGGCAAAAAAGGAATAATTTTTTAACCCAGGAATTTGATATAAGTTTTTCTTGCATTACACATGTGAAAAAACGAAATTTTTTGCATCGGGGGACAACCTGTGAATTCTTCTTTAATTTCCTGTGGATTGCTTTAGAGTGACATGCTGAGGATTCTCTTCATAACATAACCTAGTAGAGAAACTATGAGTTGGATGACACCATCAAGGATCCTTAAAAAAAAATTAGGTATGTTTAAAGAATGTCAAAAAGTCCACTTGCATGTAAAGAGACCACGATGAGGTCTCTTTTTCCATAGAAAGCCGTGAAATCTCAGGATCCCACATCCTTTACTGAGTCAAGTCACAGCTGGTCTTGCACAGCTCGGAAGAAGTGAATCAAACCAGTTTTAGCAATCCCTGTCTACTGTGTCACAGACAACAGTGACACTATTTTAAAACTGGTGCAATTAGATAGAAAAGGAACTGAAAATCAACTTGTGACCAGGCTGGTTATATTGCTCCTTGCCAACACTTTCAAGATGTGTGGAGAATAATTTTGGAAATGCTATATATGTAAGTTGTGCTTAAAATCCTTTGCAAGCCTAAAGGGATGTTTGGAGTTACAGTTTAAAAACAGTGGGATTTAGTGCAGCGGGATTTGGCAAATGGATCACGGCAGTTCCTACAGCTGACAAATTAATGCAGACCCGACAGAATAACATGTACCATGTGCTTATTTTGGCAGCAAATATGGAAAAATCATTTGGACAAAATTTGTATTATTCAACTGATTTCTATTTTTGTTTTGTTTTGTGTTTTTTCCTTCCTTTAATTGAAATCACAAAGGTAAGGTTCAGAAAACCTTTCTGATTGGTACCATATTTATCATGGTATGTGAAACTAATGATACCATTACATGATTTTTCATGTATTAGGCTATCTGATCTCATTAATTATTTCAACTACTAATATGAAACAAGACCCCCCCACACCCAGCTTGTAGGTAAATAAAGCAGATAGATGCCAGACCAGAAGATGCTGGTCATGTTTCATGGTATAACATTCATTTGCAATGTGAAACTTCTGAGCATCTGATTTATGAAAATCCAGACATATCTCTTTTCAAGATAGTTTATGAAAGAATAATCATATTTTTACTGAAGTATTATCAAACCCTTTAACTTCATCTTATGGAGAGTAAAATATGCTAACAACAAATTGTTTATCATAAATCATAGGTTTACAAATTTCATTATACTCAGCTGCACAAGTTATGCCCCTACATGACTTCAAGGACGAAAAGGACGAAAACCAATACCATGCCTGGATGGAATTTACACGTGCACTGTGTCTTTTTTTGTAAACCTTTGTCACACACTGATTTTTGTTCTCAGAAAATGCAGAAAAAACCCTCTGTCCATTTTCATTGGACATTGGACTGTTTTTTCCTTTTTTGACTAATTTTCCTTTCTTTTTCTTCCTTTTCCTTCCTTTTCCTCCCTCACTCCCTCCCTTCTTCCATTCACCCATTATAACAAATTAAGTGAGATGTAAATGCAACATCAGTTCCCTCTTTTCTAGAGATTGGGGTAGAGCAGTACTTTGTACCTCTCCAAAATGTCTCAATTCTTTTGTGACCATGTCTACATACCACAGAAGCTACAAGGCTATTCTTGTGCACGAGTGTTTAAATTAAACTGGATGTGTGTCAGGAAAAAAAAAAAGTTCCAACCCAATTGTGAGAATGAGCTAATTTTATGGATGGCATTCTATGAATTTGTACCAGTTCTGTTCGGCAGGAAGTAGATTTCATGTCATTAATGCTTTTCAGTCCTAGGATTTCTGCCAGATGGTATCTTGTTGGGTTTCCCAACCCTGCTGAGCTTCTTTTTTTTTTCTTCCCTTTTTTTCCCTTTCTTTTAAAAGTTCTGATTACAAACAGTGAATAAATAACTAGTCTTTTCCATCTGCATGGAATTTAAAATTAGATTTCATTAGTGGTTGGGAAAGTATGTTTTGGAAACTTGGGGAGAAGTGAGCGGAGGAGAGTGACCTTCAGTGACCATCAGCCCTGAATTCTCTTTGTGTCCTCTTTCCTCTAAGCTCTTCAGCTGGCAACATCTATAGAGGCATTGTCATGCCATCATATTTGGATTCCTACATCTGTGTCCTTCTTTTCCCACCCTCAAGGATGGAGAAGGGTTCTAGTATCCTTTCTTTTCTTGGGAATACCTGATAGAATGAAGGGCCAGCAGTGGACACTTAGGGAAAGATTCTGAAAAATAAGCTGAGTGTAAAACAGGTTTTTGCCCCACAACTTTCATCTCACCAACCACACTTAGATCAGGATGTTCATTACAATCTCTACTTGCTTTTCTAATATTCTTTTTGTTTTATTTCTTTCTTGGCCTGAGTCTCATGATGGTGGGAAGTAAGTTGTTGTCAGGTACATTGGAACACTCACCTGACTGTGACACCATGTTTAGAATCACCAAATCCATGAAGAGCAAGAAGAGACAAGTCATGGTGACATCCAATGTTTTACTTGCATTGAGTTTGAAGTAGAAAGCCATGACAGAAATGCAGATCAGTATCCAAGAGTGCCTCTGGTTACCAGAGAAAGAATAGCCTTTCCTGAACATTACAATGGCCGCTTGAGAGTATCCCTGCGCCAGCAGATGTCTAAAGACATCCATTTCAGAAGTCTGCTTTCAGTCAAACCTTTCACAGCCTTGTAACAATCTTCCTTAATTTAATTTCCTTTTGTTTAATATAATTTCCCCTCCTTTAATTTAATTTCCTATGTTGTGTTTTAATAGAAGATGAAAAGTAAAAATTGAAACAAAATATCAAGAACGGGGATGAAAGGACATATCCAAACATATATCCATGCCCTTAAGATTTAGGTAAGCTATAACTGACATATCTGATAAGACTGAAAGATGCCATCTTTTACATCTGTATTTCCATGTCTTTGGCTATGGATTTAGATAGCTCAATACCAAGCCCTATGCTTAATGGGGATATGAAAGAAATTCAATTGTCTTGTTCTGTAAATAACTACAGCTTTATCACAGACTAATGAATCAGTGTCAAGGACTAATGAAGAAAATGATCTTGCTAAGTTTGTGCCTAACTCATTGTCTTGGCTGCTCTGGAGGGTGTTGGGACACTGCTGGTCACAAAAAAGTGGGAGGTTTTCATGTGTTCCTTTCAGCAATGCTCTGAGAGGGGAAACCATACCAAAGCCAGCCAAAGAATATTCTAATTTGGTAACACAGTAAGACAATAGTTATAAAGACAAAACCAAACCAAAACAAACCAAAAAACACCTCTCACTACATTATTTCCTATAGGTATTAGAAAATGTTTAGACTTCAACAGAAAGATAAACACAGTAAGATATTTTACATATTTAAAAGATCTGATTTTAGAAAGGACCTTCTATTCCTCAGGATCCAACAGATTGGTAATAATAAAAAGTGAAAAATTAGTTCTGGTCACTAATTTGTTTTCAGCTGTTAATTTTCCCTTCCCTTTTGGCTTGTTTAGCCCATGCATTGCTACATAATTAAAATACTCTTCAATGTCAATTAGCAGCTGTCTGTAGTGAATACTTGAAATATTACAAGTATCAGGGGCTGTTTCTGAGACCTTATTGCCTGTGACCATAAGGCTTATGGGAGTGCTTAGAGTATTTTTTTGTCTTTAATTTTTATTTTGCAGCCTGGCCACAACACTGGCCAATTAATTGAGCCTTATAAAAATTAAGACCTCTTTAAGGTCTTGGTTAGAATTATTTGGGTGAATCTCATTAAGACCACTCTTCTTCTGAAATTAAACCTGCTGCATCAACTTAGATCAGGTTTTTTTCCTTAGGAAGTAGAGAATCTAAAAAAGATATTCTTAATCCCTGGCTCAAATATTTTTCAAACAGTTTGGCTTAAATAGTTTTCAAACTAGAGGAAATCTAGTGCTGTGAAAAAAAAAATTGGCAACAATAAATATCTGTGCTCTTATGTTCAGGAAATTGTTTTTGTCTCTGAAAAGGAGGATGACAGTTCAGAATGCAGTTAGAAGGGTTTAGATGATTCGATAATTAAAAGGACTGTGATTATACCAAAAACTACTCATGCTGCCATTTGTGACAAAAATAATTGGTGGAAGAAAAGTATGTCAGGGCATTAAAGAGCTCTTTGTAATATATATATTTTTTCTAGGAATTCAGCATAACTGACCGCACAAATAAAGGTTCAAAAATCTGAGATGAGTGTAAAATATAAGGAACTATTGAGATAACTTCTGAGCATATGTCTGTGCATGTTCCTCCTGATAATATTTTCATGCTGTTACAGATGGAGAGGAGCATCTGCTAAGCACACAAGAAGCAAAAAAAGTCTGGTGTTGACAAGCTCACCCAAGACAATTAAGGATAAGTTACTGCTTTAACAACATAGCCCTGAATGAGGGGCAGGGCAGAATTACATCACCTAAATAAGAGCATCTGCAAAATTTCTCAAAGCACAGCCCCAGAGGGCATTTCTCCTTGGATAGAAAGACTGGTACAAGAGTTTCCCTTGTGACTTGGTGGTCCAGCTTCCCTGGCACATGTAAGTCTGGGTGAGTCGTGCCCCATGGAAGTGAAGAAGCTGTTTTTCTGAATGGCACTTGTGAAAATGTGTGAAGTGAATGGCAGCAGCTGGTTTGCCCAGGCACAGCAGGTCCATAGCTAGCAGAAGATTATACAACAATTTGACAGCCTACTCATAAGCTTTTATGCGTACAAACATTGCAGAAGGCCAGATTCTCAGCTGATATCAATCTACACATTTATATATATCCCTTCATCATCTTATTCTTGCATTCAGTGTAGATTATCTTGATATTTTGTTTTCATTTCCAGAGTTTAGCACATTGTTTGTAGCCAGATCTGATGTGTCCTTCCAGTTTTTCCTCCTTTACTACCTTACCTTTCAGTTGACTTTTCAGCTGAAGAACATGCTGGAACAAGCAGACCTGAGTTGCAAGTGGGTTTGAGCACCCTGGAAACATCAGTAACATCTGTTTTACAGTTAAGTAGTGTTTGAGCTTGTCCATAGACATCAAGTCTTACTTTTCTAACTCAGGCTGGTTGCCACATGACCCACACATGAGTAGCTTAAAAAAGGAATAGGAAAAGAAGGGCTAAATGGAATATTGTCTCAAAAATCTTTAGGAACTGTAATGAAGTGACATGACTGCCAAGAAAGCTTTATTAAATAGCCATTAAATTTTAAAAAGAAAGTTCTTTTAAGAGGCTTGGCCTCAGTCAGATTTGTGAACTTGGCATACATTCTAGAAATTTTGGGTTTCTTTTAGTTCTTTGATTTTGCTCTGTAACCACTGTTCGACTTCAGAGCCAAAGGCCTATCTGCTTGTTCAAGAGTAAGTAGCTCCAAATTCTATCTGAAGGGTCACCAAAACATCTGTCTATGGTTTGGCAATTTTATGCCCTTTGGTAAATACATTAAAATGCTGTTCTTCTCTACCATGTCTTCAGCATAAAATAGATGAATTCTGGCATCTTATTTGGTAATATTGACTGTTTCCACAGGGCTTTACCCCTAGGACTGTGCAATATTGAGGTGGTCCCTCACTGTAAATGATTATTTCTTGCTGTAAATAATAAAACTATTTTAATAGCCAGGTGTTTCTGAGTACAGAATTCATAGCCTATAGAAGGGCTGAAGGTTTTCTGTGCAATCTCTGCTTTACTCAGTTTTTTTTTTCCTTTTGTTAAGGATGAACTCAAAGCTCCAAGTTATCATCACAAAGCCTCATGGTAGACACCTCAAATGAAGCCTGTTTCCGTTGCTATGCTTAAAACACTTAGAAAAAAATATGTTTTGAAAGCCCTTCACTTGGGAAGCGAACAGATCAGCTTGGGTAACCTTATTCTGGAAGACTTTTATAGTGTTTCTGCCTCCAGCTGTCCACCTCATGCTTATGCCAAAAACTACTAAATGATGCTTCTTTTCTTGGCTGAACTGGTTGACGCCAATTCATGTTTTTCTTACTCCTTATTTGACAGTAGGATGATAAATTCTGGTAGGGTGGCAGAGCAAACAGTTAGGGGCTTTATCACCTTAAATTGCTGCAGTGTATAAAATTCTCCAGACTTGCAAATACTGTACTTCTCTCAGCAAGCCTCCTTCATCTACTGCAGAAAGAGGGTGCTATCTACCTAGTTAGTTCAATGGCATTTACTTTTCAGAAATTCCTTGAATAATTAATTTTTTAGCTTGGAGCAAACTTTTGGGGTTTTTTGCTTGTTTTGACTCATAAAAGGAAAAATCAGCAAAGTACCAGACCTACCTGAGTAGCAACAGTACTTGTTAGTGTGACACAAAAGTTCACATCAGGGTCCTGCATGTGTTGAACAGTAGAAGCAGGAAATCCTTCCTAAAACGCATCTGATGGATTTCTGGTGGCTGAACAAAACCAGCTCTCAGTGTAACCTAACCTTTCCAAACTCTATGAATTGCTATGAAACTGTATTCCAAAAAATGTATTGCAATTACACATAGGCATGACTCCACAGGAAGCCTTTTATTTTTTCCTTCTCCATTAAGAATTATGACCCAGAAGCAGAAATTGGCTTAATTTGGCATCGAGTTTTTCCTGCCACTATCCTCTCTATTCTGTCATCCCATGATCTCAGCTTCCCAGGAAGACAGGACATGGTGCAATTTGTCGGAACAAAACAACATGGATTTCAGTTTTCCAGGCTGAAACTCATTGTAGTTCAGTAGTTCCTACATGAGAGGTGACTGAAGAAGAGGTGAGGCATTACATAGCATAATATTAGAAAACAGTAAAAATCCTAAAAAAAGATGCTCCCTGAGTTGCATGGGAGCACAAGTAAACACAGGGCTAAGTATTGAAAGTTTGGCACTTTAATTCTGTTTCAAAGCTCCACAGGATTTGATTGGCTCAAAGTGCAGAAAAGCTAGCTTGCAAAGGTTGTGTATATCTAGACTTACCTTACTCTTTGTTCACACAGCAAAACAAAGACATGATTGCAGCACTAACCAGAGCTTGCTGCCCCCTGGGCAGCAAGAGTATCACATGTCATCTGCAGCCAGTGTTCACATCTAGCCTAGGATGTCTTCACTGCTATCATTATCTCTGGGAGTTTAGTTTTGGTTGGTTTACTTCATAATAGAGTTGCCAAGTATGGCAAAACAAAGGCATTTTGTTGCTCAGACCTGTCCTAAGGAAATTTAATCTAGTCCTGACAGCATCATTGTGTGGTACTCATCTCACCTAATTTTAGCTATTTAATAGTTAGGCAGCAAGTTGAGCTAGTTAACAGTTGCTGGAGGGGTATGGCCATGTTCAGAGAATGGTTTGTCCTGGCCTGTGTCTGCAGTGAATCATTTTCTGTAGGCAGCCACCTCTTCCTGTTGACTGTTGAGGAGTCTAGATGACCAATTAAGATGATGACTGTAACTTTCTGGTAGCAGAAGTTGGGTAAGAGAAATCCCTCTAAATTTATTTTTTTTTTAATCTAGGCAAGGCAACATTCCCATCTCATGGTACATTGTATGTAGCCAGTGCTTGACATCAATGTCTACAGAAATAGCTGCAGGAGCTGTGAACACAATGAGTGTGATACTCTCTTCAAGCCCGGCCAGAGAACAGGGAGTGTCTTATGTTTTCATTCTCCTTGTTTGGTATAATTAACCTTAAGCTGCCTTTTCCCAATGGGTCATTATGAAGCACACACAAAAGGGAATTGTATCACTGCTCTTCATTTATGCTTATACAGAGCTTTGCAAGCCACAGAGAGCTAAATACACATTTAGACCATCAAGAATTACAGTTCTGGGACTCGTGCATCTTGTCATTCTAGCTGTAAATAAGAAAAGGGCAGTTCTTGCTTCAGGGAATGAAAGCAATTTGACAACAGATGTCTAAAATATTCTGGAGGTGACCAAGCTAAGAAGCGGACCAATGATATTGAGCAGATTCAAAGCAGGCTTAAATTTAATGTTAGGTGTGTAATGCCAGGCTGGCTCAATTACGGTGATTCACAATGTTTTCTTGTAACACATAAAGAAGGAACCAACCTAATATTTGGAGAAACCTGACTTCTCCAAACTTGTTAGACATGCAGTTTATTTCTATTCTGAGGAGATGAGGGAAAAAATTCCCCAGTAACAACCCCCACCCTTGCATATAATGCTTCTGTTCAGCAGCAAGCAATAATTTCTCCATTGCTTCAGTGATCTTTTGTCATGCTTTCTTTTTCCCATCCATCTAACTCAGATGCTGAACGGGGGAAAGCTGAATTCTTTACTGGCTCTGAATATTTTCTCATCAAAACTTTCTAATACATGAAAGGATTTAGTTTGAAAACACCATTTTTTTTTTTTAGGCAGCTAACAAAGATGTATTTTTCTCTACTTTTTCTTGGAATTGCTTCTTAGGAAAAAAATCACAGAAGGGGGTTAATTTTTAAAATAAAAGCTGCTACTTGTAAGAGACCTTTACATGCTTAAAAATTTTAAAGAAATATTGAAACTTCTGATACACTGCACAGATGATGCCTTCACATGAAAATCATTGTACATCACTGAAATGTCCTGTAGTCTTTGTGCTGTGATAATCTACTGCATAAAACTAAGCATTCATAAAAGTAACCATTTAGGCAAAAGGTTGCTATTTCATCTGGCAATATAGTTGTTATACTAACAGCATATCTGAGACATGAGAAACTCAAAGAAAAGTGCAGACAAAAAGAACTTTAAAGCAGCCAGTGTCTGTTTCCACTAAGCTACTAAATCACCTCTTATTTCAGATGAAGGTATGTGTTTAAGTTTCCATCCAAATTCTAATCCAGTGGCTTTAAGCTAAGCTAGTATCTGCTGCTGAACTGGATCTGCTTTTGGATGAAGGTTCCAGCAATGCTTTTTTCTTAATCGTGCCAAGCCACTTGGAAAACTGCGCATACAGACGCAGGGCACAGAACTCCCTCTTCTGCTTCAGGTTCATATATCTTTTTATCTTTCTCCTTGTGCTGGTGACACAAGATCTATGGCTGAAATAATCTGTTTTAGAGAATGCATTATCATTGTAACACTATAGTGTGTTATATTAGTAGAATAATGGCACGATTTAAAATGATTCATACATGAGTGCATAGTTGAACACTGTGCCAGACTACACACCCAAAGGGTTGATATTCCTTGTACATAACAGGCACTTTTTCTTGGGCCTTTAGTCCTATGCTTGCTCCCTCTATATAGTGAAGCGTGAGAGACATTTCTAAAGGTTAATTTTAGGTGAAGCAAACTGATTTCTAGAGGTGTCTCCATCAGCAATGAGTCTGTATTACTGCAGGCCTCAACCAGGATGAATCTAATGAAAAAAAACATTTTCAGTTCACACTTTGCAAAATGTGAACCCTCTCTGACAGGAAACAGGAGATCTGATTACCCAGGATTTGAATAATTCTGAGGTGCTTATTGATATTTTTGCTTCAATTTTCCCCAGCACGTGCTCTAGTCACACTGCCTGAGTCACAGCAACAAAGACAGGGACTGGGAGAATGAGGAATTATCCACAATAGGAGAAAATCAGGTTCAAAAACATGCAAGGAACCTGAACATGCACAAGTCAGTGGGACCTGATGAGATGCATCTGTGGGTTCTGAAGGATCTGGCAAATGAAGTGGTTAGGCCACTGTCTATCATGTTAGAAAACTCATGGCAGTCCAGTGAAGTTCCACTGAAAAGGGAAAACAACCTCCATTTAAAAAAAGGAAATAAGGAAGACCCAGAAAACTTCAGGCTGCTCAGTCTCATCTCAGTGCTGTTGCAAAACAATTTTAAGCTGCTTCTTGAAATGCGGCCAGCAGATTGAAGGAGGTGATTCTCCCCCTCTACTCCACTCTCATGGGACTCCCACCAGTGCTGCATCCAGCCCTGGGACACCCAGCAGAAGAAGGAAGTGGACCTGTTGGAGTGTTGGTGTTGTTCAGTCTGGAGAAGGAAAGACTCCAGTGAGATCTTGTAGCAGCCTGCCAGTGTGTAAAGGGGGCCTGCAAGAGAATTGGAGAGGAACTTTTTATATGGGGCAAGGGGTCTATTTAAAGCCTGCAAACTGAGAGTGGTTTAGATTAGATATAAGGAAGATGTTCTTTCGTGGGAGGGTGGTGAGGCACTGGAACAGGTTGCCCAGAGCAGTTGTGAATGCCACACCCCTGGCAGTGTTCAAGGCCAGGTTGGATGGGACTTTGTGAAACCTGCTCTAGTGGAAGGTGTCCCTGCTTGTGGTACAGGGCTTGGAACTAGATAATCTTTAAAATTGCTTCCAACCCAAATGTCTGTGATTGCATTATTATCTGATTATCTGTGTGAGAACAAAATCTCGGAGTGCAGTGCAATAACCATCTCTAGGAATAAAAAGAGATTAATGAAGCAGTAGATCTGAGGACTTAGATGTAAATATTATTTCTGCTCTATGGAATATTCTGGGGTTTTATTTTGGTCCTCTACCTTACAAAAATTTTGCTGATATTCAATATCTAATATATGATGAAATTGTTCTCCAAGGACTGAAAACAATTGATATCAATGTGTACCTTTGCCATCTATAAGTAAAAGAGAAAGTTTCTAAATTAGGAAGATTCTACCAGACTACTTGAGAGTCAAGACCTTTTATTCTTAGATAGGAACATAAGCTTCCCCACCTGGTGGGCAGAAAAGAAAGCTTGCATAGCTTGTGCCATCTTTGAAGTATAAACCTAGACAAATAAGGACTTGTCTTGTTCCTTCAGGCTATGTACATGCAAACAGAAACAGTAGCAGATGGATGATAACATTGCCATGGATGGATGATTGCAATTACAGTGTATTTGTACATAGTGATTCAAACTTGTACGTAGGATCAAACTTAAAAAGTTTTATTCAGTGTGGAGTCTCCCTATTGAGCAATAGATTTCCCTGATCCCTCTAATGCTATTTTGAAGCAAAATAAACTTTAGTTATAAAAATTCAGGACAAAAATCTTTTGATCTATATTTCTCTTTGCCTTCATGGTGGCACAGAGAAGGTCTATACAGTCAGGATAATGTATCTCTCTGGGGTTTGATCAGGCCACCATAAAACTGCTGCCAATAAATCCATTCATTTATGTAACTTGAAACATTCTGCTATGCTTAAAAAGAAAAGTTGACTCTGGAGCACCAGGATTTCTAAAGCATTTAGACACATTGGATCATGGATTTCCCCATGTCACTTATTTTACCATTTCAATGCAATACCATATGTCCCTGAAAATTTTGTAATGTGGCCCATATGTTTGCTTTTCTTGATGAAAACCAAGAAGGTAACAAATTTTCTGCAGCACTGACACACAACTTGTATTTTTGTTTTTACTTCTGAGTTTAGATTAATTCTTTTATATATATATTTTGCTAGTTAATTGCTCTCCACTGAATGTCCATATTTTGTGAAAACTTTTGAACAACTATTTGGTGATGGAACATTCTTGAATATTCCTAAATAAGAAGTGTCACAACATATTTAATTTTTCAGCTAGAGATGGTATTTACAAAAAATATAATCTAAATATAGTGTTCTGCAAAGCATTAAGAGAAAACAAACTTAAGATCTAATTCTTCTTGGCAAGCAGCATTATGTCAGAAGTTAATTTGGCCAAAATAGAAACATGGGTGTCAGCTGTGAACATGGATGTGGATTTAAAAGTTTACTGATGAAACTCTTATCAGGCTTGAGATGAACAGGAAAAACTGAATGCAATGAGGAATGGCTAAAAGTGGCCCAAATCCTATGACTCTCTCCACCTCCATGTGCGTAAGCATGTGCTTTTGTGGTTTTATGTGAAAATAATTATATAGCTCTGGTCTTTGGGCTTTTGGTAGCAAATGTTTTAATCTTGATGTGGCCCAACTAAGTGTGTAACTACATATAGAGCAGTAACATAGCTGTGACATTTTTTCAAAGCAGAAAAGACTCATTAAAGATACAGATGGTCTGCTTAAGTCCTCTGTTGTGTTGCAGCATGTTTTATTGACCATTCAAATTTTCACAGGCTTTTTTCATTGCTTATGGCATACTTCTTATTGTTTAAATTTCTCCTAAAATTCTTGATAATTACTAAAAATAGTACAGATCCTCCATTTAGGGATTTTTGGAAAAGCTAACTTAAGCAAGTTAAATACGTGAATTCAAACCATATTACAAGACTGTGTGGACACTTGATCTGGTAATTAAGATGTGCTTCATTAAATTTAACTTCAGTCACTTCCAAGCCAAATAAAACTAAATCATATTAAAGTCACAAGTTCAGCAGGAGGAGATCCACAAGGCGATTAAGGCAGAGCAGAAAGTCCACATGGAAAGCCTATTCAGCATAATTTGTATGATGCCTGGAATTTACAGTTACAACTACAAATGTAATCCCAGCTGGTCTAAATACTTCCCTTTCCTTACTCTGAAAATCAGGTGAAAGGAAAGTTAGTTTAAAAATTTTGATTCAGCTCCTAACTCTTTAATGTTTTTGAAAGTGTTTTTACTGTGCAACTTCCAAACACTGTTGCCTGTTGCCCCCCCCCAAGCACTGCAGACAAAGAGAAGATGGAATTAAAACCGAACTTTCCGAACATTTACAGAGTTAATGCGGAGTGTAAATGCTGTTTACCAGAGCTGGCTTGAGTTTTTTGTTGCTGTTGTTTTTGGTGGTTTTTTTTTTTTTTTTGTGTTTGAGGAGATAATGAACCCTTCTAGGCTGGCTAAGCTCAGTGTATAATTTAGCAGGATGTGTGAATGCTGCAGTGTGGACTTCTCTTGAGGCCCATTACTTCCTGTTCTCTGCTGTCAGATCACATTTATGATATGCATAAAGAGGAACTTGAGTGCATTTAAACCATTAAACCTTAACCATTAAGGTTTCCTGCTTATTGACCACTAAAACTGCTAAAGTGATTTCTAGCAGCAGAGAACATTCTAGAACCAGAGAACATACTGGATATCAGGATTTCACAGGTCTTTTTTATCTCAAGAAGTGTTGATCCTTCTTAAGGCCAGATTTTGGATTCTCTCTGTGGCACAGCGAAGATGTTTCCTATCTCCAGCAGGACTTTCTACTTGAAACTCAAACCTAAAGACACTACAAATAAACAAAGACACTACAAATAAAACACTTTACTAAGTCATGGTAATCCTAAAGTAAAATAAATCAAAAGATTCAGCTGAATCCTTTCTGCTTTAAATTCAGCAGTCCTTGGAGGCTGCCTGTTGGGCTCAATGGAGACAAGGTTGATGGACATACTGGAGTTGTATCACAACTTTGTGCGTTTGTTTCAGACTTTCTTCAAAAGGGCACAATGACCACCTTTTCTTAGTCCAGAAGTGGGCAATTGCACTTTCTGCTCTTGTAAAGGAGAACTTCTTTCTGCTCTCATTTGCTTGTTTTCAGCTTCAACTTCTTTCACTAATAAAGCTCCACTAATCTTTTACAGATTTATGTTTCTAATATCTTTGTGCTATTTTGGTATCACAACCTTGCACACTCTATACTGAATTCAGGGTTAAAAGTAAAAATCTTGAAAATTATTTCATGTTTCTGCACTTACAGAGCTCTCCTTTCTGAACATTTCTATTATGAAATGAAGTAATACATAATATATTTTGAATAGTTTTCTATTTAACTACTTCTTCATGGCATATATCAAAACCACGGATTGGGGAAGTGGTTTGGGGTCAGATGAGCACCAAAATACCTAAATGCTTTGAGTTTTCAAAACTGGGCTGAAAACCAAGATTTCCAGTCTATTTCTGCTTTAGTTTGGCATGGAAATACTGCATCATCAGCACTGGAACAATAGTTCATTTCTCCATCTTATCAATGGGTGGGCATCTCTTGACAAAACTAGACCTGGCCAGGCCTAGATAATTCGACAGCACTGTAAAAGGAAGTAAAGAAAAGGTACTTTAAAAGCAATAAAAAAATGAGGGAAGCCCACTGAAGATGGAAACAATGCATATTTCCAAAAGCAGTCAAACAACTTCAAAGTGTAATCAAGGTGATTTTGAAAAAGTTGCCCAGTATCAGGAAAATTACAGTCTTTCTGTTGGTTCTAGGTTCTGAGTATTGTGCTATTCGCATTGTTCTCTAGAAAGCATAAAACAAGTAGAAAAGCTAAATATCAATTAAAGCTAAAAATTATCTTGCTCAGGTTAAGGTCTAATTTTTGGAAATTATTCAGTCTACTGAAAACAAGACACATGCTCTTATTTAAAAACTTGTTAACATTAGAGTTAAAAAAAATATGGTAGAAAATTGGTGAATGGCTCAAAAATCAGCTCATTCCCACTTGAATCAGGTTTCCTCTGATATTACATGAGCTAATGCCATGACGATTGTTTTTCCCTAAATGAGTTTGGGATGGTTGGTGTCACCAGCAAGAGGTTCTAATTCTGGATGAGTACGTTTTAATGAGATCTTACATCAAGAGTTTTCCTACAGGGTATACTAGTGAGGGTAAAAATATGTGTCCTCAAAAGACTGGCTCATGAAAATAACAGACATAGTACCAGTTCCTTGGTTATAATATTTAGTCTTCCACACAGTTTATTCTGTATAGTTTATACATGTAAAGGGAATTCAAAATTTGGTGGTGTTTTGCTGTAGCTGTGATGGTTCAGAAGATTTTTCACAGGTATTTCAGCTGTCAAGCAAATTAGGGTAGAGAGGCTGAACATATATGTATATACCCAGAGACAGAGACTTTTCTATCCATATTTAATCTATGTTAGCCATTGCACTTAGAAAGCTTCCTTCCTGCTATCCCCTGACATCCTGATAGCTTGGCTACAAGAAGATGTTTGGGGACTTCTTTATACTTGAGAAGAGTTGTTTGGAAAGCTGTAGTACAGTAACTATGTCAAATACTGTCCTTAGAGGGGGCATTCTGTTGGCCTGAAGTCAAAGAGAATTATCTAGTCCAGCAGAAAGATTTCTTGCTGTGATGGTAACCATAGTTTACTAGGTTTGCTTGCAGACAGTTATATGATGTAGGACTGACTTTTTAACATTTGTAGCTGCTTCATTTATACATAACAAATGTTTCACACCTTTTAATTCATCAAAATCTTTCTTTCTTATCTTTTCAGTCATTCCTTGTCTTGAACTCTGCAGTGGACACTACATCCCTGTGCCAGATACCACTGTGGGAGTAAAGATCACGACACTTTGCAAATTCCAGTAACTCAAGTAAAGATTCATGAAGATAATCATAGCATCCCATTGCTTGAGGGAAATACCACTTCATGTGTAGCATAAACCCACTCTTGTCTTTTCCCTCTTTTATGGCAAGACCATATGTGTACTCTGATACACACTATAATTATGTAAGAATTTAGAGGTTTTTCAGCTTTCTACTTTTTCTATTTGGGCATGAATCTATCCCAAAGCAGCAAGTCCTGTATGTAATCAAAAAGGAACTGAGATAGAGGGTTGTTCTGCCATCTTGGGAAACAAATAATAGTCTCCGAGCACAGTTTTTAACCAGTTTCCTTTGAAGCATCAGAGATCCTATAATGATGTAAATCTAGTTAATCTGCTGACCAAAAACAATGGGATAATTAATGGAATGCTTCAGCTTTGAAACTGAATTCTTATGATCCAAGAGTTATGAGTTGGATGATAATCACTCTTTGAACTGTTTGAAGGATTTGCATATAATTTTCACCCCATAAGTCATGGAGCATGTCATTACTGCGTTGTCACATAAGTACAGAGAGTTTACTCAGGAATAGATGGTTTATAAAACTGAAAGAAACTAAACATTTATTTTCATTTTTTTTATGTATCTTTATTTGGAATTTTCTTCATCAAAGTGTTTAGAGGGTCTAAGGCAGAGTTTAGGTGCACTTGAAAAATGTATTTATTTCTTCACATGAAAAAACACTTAAAGCAATTGCTCCAATTCTGGACAAGGCAAAAGAAAAACACGTGATAAAGTGCAAGAGTGGGTTTTTTTTTGTTTTTTTTTTGTGTGTGTATGCAAATGCCTCCACATTCTGCAATCATCATCTCTTGCAACAAAGTAAAAACTGGGAATATTCCTCATTAAAACTTCACGGTTTTTCCACCATTTGGTGCAGGGAAAATGCTTAAGGGAAAATGCTTAAAGGAAAATGCTTAAAAGAAAATGCAAATATGGTGGTTGATGTAACTTAGATTTGCTTAAAGAGCTCCCTGCACAACCAGGTTGATACAAATCAATCAGGTTTAATGAGCTTCAGGTAAGGCATGAAGAAAAAAATTTCAATACTTATCACTACCTTAATTGTATATTCATTTTGATAATACACACATCACCCCAAGGGTGTGGTAACTAAGGCCAAGTTTATTCTTGGATAGCTTTACATATAAGCTGATGGATAAAGCATTCCTCATGTGGGTGCAGTTAGCCTGGCATTGTTCTGCCATAGAAACACACCCTTCCCTAAAAAAGGGACAGTTTGATGATATTACTGTCTGTAGATTAGGAATTTCTGTAAGAACAGCTATGCCAGCCAGGAATCAATCCAATACGTGAGTGTCAAAAGTCTGAAGGGGGAAGCAGACCTTAGGAATGATGCAATATGGTCCCTGTGCTGAGAATGATGAATATCACTAACTCCCTGGGAAGAGGCATGAAATGTATACATATTACTTCAGATTATTGCCTGTTCATTTCCATATCCAGTGCCTCTCCCAAATGACTTGCTCAGTGTAATAAAAAAATATATTATATTTTATCTGATGCTTTCTCTACTGTTCTCAACCACCTCCTTATCTTGTATTCTTTCATCTGTATTACTCATCTTTCCTTTAAAAAAGCAAGCATGTCAGGGCATTCAGGATATGGTAGGGAAAGTAAGAATTTGTTTGATCTCTTTTCCAGGCATTCTGTTGGATTAAAAAAAAAAGAAAAAAAAGCATCAATTCCTCAAGTGGAATATGAATGGACATGTTTGGAATATGAAGAAAATTACATTCACAATGCCATTATTCATTTTCTAGTGGGATTTCAGATACATTTGCTGCATTTGGTTATGAAAATTTGGATTGATGCAATACGCTACCTAGAAATCTCAGTCACAGTTCAGAGCACACTGTGTGGCTCATAGAGGCAAACAGAAAAATATTTTGTGTCCTAAGGAGTTTACAGTTTGAATGGAAAATCAGATAGCATGCAGATAGAATCAGAAAGAGGAGAATAGAAGGTAACTAGTAATGAGTTTTTTTGTAATGTCAAAACATATATAGGGAAACCTGTCTTGTGAGACAGGCAAAAGTGAAAAGAGCTACACTTATTTTGTCTGTCAAAATCAAAGTTGAATGTAGTATTCAAAGATACATTTTGAAGATAGGTAAATATCAGGGAAAGTGAAGAGCTATTGAAATATAAGGATTGTTCAAAGCAGAATGTACACAATTTCATCCTGAATGCAATTAGCTAGATCTGTATCTCTTGGAAGCACACAAATGTCCCTCCAACATGAGAAATGAGAGGAAAGAAATGCAATTGCTTTAAGATAAAGCATGAGGTATTTACAGCAAGATAGGGAAGATCCTGGATTTAGGATCTACAACTTGGTGTATGAAACTGGCTCTTCAACTTGCTGATATCTGCAAGAGAGGATGGATGTTTGATTGATTGATGCTTGATGATCCTGTCTATTTGCACTCCAGTCACATTGAACTTAATTAGCTCTGTGCTTCAAAGTCTCTGCCAGGTAGGTGCAGGAACAAGGAAGAATGTCTTTTCCACCCTTCAGTGCAAAATATTGCTTCTGGGAAAAGGGAGTTTTACTTTCATATGTCAGTGACCAGTGAGAAGTCCTTGAGGTACTTAAGATCATTTCAGCTCATGTACATTTATCATGTCCTCAAGGCTAAACCCAGTAATTATATTTCGGGATGTGTACTCCTTTCTCTTTAAAACCACTAATAGATTGGTATTTGGATTTTTATGGGGAAATTGCCTTCCTCTCTTCTATTTTCATCTAACAAACCCCTTGATTATGACATGGACTTCAGATACTGCATTTCCCCCTCTTTTCCCTGGTCCATTCCTTTGGGAGGGGTTAGTTTTTGGCACTTTTGTATGTGAAGCTTCTAATAATGTTCCAAAGATTTCAGAGTGGGTTGTTTTTTTTTGTGTGTGTGTGGTTTCTGATCCATGGGACCATGTAGTACAGAGCTCTCTGGTTCTGTGTGAAATGTGAAATACTTCACTGCCTTCAATTGCAAAGGATTTAGCCTTTTAGTTTCAGAAAAAGACAGCAAGGTGACTCTGTGGATGCTTCTTTTTAAGACATGGAAAGGGAGGACAGGAAAAGGGCATGAAAATGCTTGTCTAAAATACCTGTACATCAGTGCTGTAGGCTGACTTCCCAGGGGCAAAGTTTTGGTAATTAGAGAGCTTATATCCTTGTCTTTCCAGGGCACTAAATCTGCAAGTACAACGGAAACAGCTTCTGTGAGGTGGAGATCTCTACTGAAGGAGAGGGAATGATTGGGAAAAAGGGTGTGGAGCACTGTATCTTCAAAGAGCATGCCATGGGGCAGGGCATGAAGCCATCCTCAGAGAGATTTGCTGTGAGAAGAATAAAGCAGGCATGGGGAAGACCTGGAATTTCTGCTCCCAGAGCTCAGAAGACCCCAGGCACCTGTGTCTGATCACAAGAGGAGTTTAGACCAGTTTCTGCTGCTGGCACTGGCAGCAGAAAAGGATAATTTCTTAAATTCTTATGTGGAACCTTCAGGAAGTTCCCTTGAAGTGATTTTACTGTATTTAATAATCACAAGAGAGACTGTGAAATATTTCTGTAGCAAAATCCACAAGACCTTCTCTGACTCTATTAATTGAGAGATTTACCTGATGGACAGATGAATGAAGATTGAGAGGTGGTCAAGAATTCATGGGCCCAGTAAACTGAGATAGATAGGGTGCAATCCAGAAGGGCATAAAATCTTCTCTGCTCCTAGCACTTTTTTTACTCTGCCATTCAGTCAAATGTTTTACAGTACTGATAAAAGTCGCAGGAAATAAAAAACCAGCAAACAAAGAGCAATTCAGAGCATATAATTCCATATTCAACTAGAAATTTAGGTTTTGGAAAAAACTGTTTGCTTTGGAGATGCATATATTTTATTTAAACATTTTCCAATATATCTACTTTTGGCACCTTTTACTTGAGGCCAACTAGATGCAAGCTGCTGGTCTGCCACTGAACACAGATAAGTCATTGTCAGGCTCTGGCATCCAGGTAAGGGTTCTGCAGATCCCTCCCAGGGATTAGACAGCTGTTTTTCAACAGCAGCTCTTCTAAATAAATTAATCTGGCTGAATATACCACCATTTTTGGATAAAGTATTACCTCATGTAAGCCTTCCCATATAGATCTGACTCCAGCACTGAATCAGAAGAGCAGGCTGGTGTCTGATGCAGACTTAATCAATTTCCTTAAACCCAAAAGTAATTAGGAAATAACCTGCTGAAAGTTTCTTATCAAGGAGGAAATTAAGTTCAGCCCTCTTAGTGGAATCACTACTTTTGTTTCAATTTTAAATTATTGTAGTGTTATCTAACCGCTGAAGGTCTCATTTTCCCCAGAAAAGTAACTTTCCTATCTGAATTCTGCTAAGTTCTTTGCCTCAGATAAACCTCATGATACTGAATAAAACAGATTAGCTTAGTGAGTAAGAGATTACATGCAATTGCTACCTTCTATCAGCCTTAAATCAGTGTTTTTCACGTTCCTTCCTCTTCTTTTCTGGTAAGAGAAATTGAAAATATGTTGACTTTGCCATTCATGGCTTGATATTATCTCAAAGACTTCATATAAAATTGTTGCTGCAGATAACATTAGATCCTGATATGTGGAAGCGAATCCATTATTTGTGTGAGAAATAAGACATCTATTTTCCTTTTTTTTTTTAAACCATGTTTAAAAATACCTCTTATGGAAAGGGAAAGGAAGATGGAGATAACTATGGTGTGGTCACAGTATAAATCTGTCCTGAAACAATGCTTTTACTATAAGTTCTGATGACAGGACTTCTATGTATGAAGAGTGTTCAGAAGTGGAAACTGCAAGCTGCAGAAGGAGTAATAGGTAATCACGGGAACTCTGACAGCCATTAGAAATCACTTACTCATAAGGATATAACAGCTGATTTCATTGCTGATCTTTAACCCTAATTAAAAAACATGAAAGCCAGGGATCTGGCGAATGTAGTTTCTATCCTAAGATTAATCCTTTATAATGGAAGCTGGGATTTTTTTTTTTTCCCAGTGACTCCTCATGATCACAGTGGCATAAAAATATTGAATCGTGCCATTACTAAGCATTTCTCAAAACCTCAAGATTTACTCTTGAACTTTTGTTCATTTGTATTTGATGTTTCCCTCCCTTGTGTTATAGAGGGGAAAATATTCTGTCTCTCTTAAGAAGTTTTTCTCGTCTGGTTTCCATCAGAAACCAAAAGTTCTTGTTTGTAAAGTTGTATTTTAATTGTAAATGCAAACCCACTATTTTGGAAACTTTATGAGTTTGCAAATAGATATTGAGTAAATCTTCAGTGCTTGGAATCTGAACACTTTTTTTAGCAGTAGCTGATGCTTGTACCTATGTATGTATAACCTTAAACTTTTAACTTCATGCTGAGAACATGACCAAGCAACCTGGTAGCTTCCAAGCTATCATTATTACAGCCTTGATTGTCTCCACATTGTTTGGCTATGGAAAGGAATCTTTTGAAACTTCTTGAGAGTCACTCAAGGGATTTCTTCCATCCCCTCTTCACCAAAGTGCTGGGTATTGACTGGATAGTGCAGCTTGATACTGTACAGTCATGCACAGCACTGCAAACATTTCACTACAAGAAATTAAGCCAAATTACAGAAAAGCAAATCACATCGCATCTGTAAGCACAGCCCTGATAAAAGAGTCCCTCTGTCCCCAGACAGAAATGTTGTTGTAAGCATGTGTCTATTTACAATGTTTTGGAAGAAACAAGGTCCCACCACAGACTTCCTATATAATTTGGGCAAGTCACTGCTTAATCTCTCTCTCAATTTCCCATCTTTAAGGGATGGACCACAATACTTTGATTGTCTTGACTGTGAGGCACTTTGTGAGGGTGTTTGTGGTGCAGACTGTCTCTAGTTTAAGAGCACAGCACTTAGTACAGTGGAGCTATGACCAAACCATGTTTCCCTAGGGACTTTTGCAATAAGTATGGCATGTATTTTTCTTCATCATGTCAGAGCACATATTTTTTTAGCCAGACAGGCAGAGTCTGTAGCTTTACAGATCCATAGTACTGGTATGAGAAGTTTTCTCTCCCATCTCTGTAGAGAGCAGACTGACAGCACTTTACAACTTTATTTCACTCTCTTGGTTGCCCTTTTGCAGGAGTTAGAGGATCCTCTAAGTCTAAAGGCTCTTTGAGCAGGCAAAGGATCTTGAGGTCCCTGCTGTGACCAGCAGAGACCTTGAGATGGAATAATTCTAATGAACTTCACGTGTTTGTAGTGTTGACATTTACTTGAGAGATAATTTCCTTGACTCCTTTTATAGTCATTGCAGTCAAACAATCACTTCCAAGATGGGATTCATTTGCCCTAGTTAAGGTTACTATTTTAGGGTGACATAAATCATCCCCTGCAGTTTCCTATTTCTTTTCATTGACTACAAAGAGAGCCCAAACAATTACCTCATGTGCAAAATTCTACTCTGTAGATCTGTACTTCAACTCGTGGTGCTCATACAACATCTGTGGAGTCACCATTCCTTCCAAACAAAGGCAGTTTAAGAAGTCCATTTTATTTTTCCTCTGTGGGGAAACTGAGGAGCAGTGACATGATCATTGTGCAAGGCCACCAAGGAGTCTGATATTGACCCAAAGCTTGTTACACTGAGGAACAGTGCAGAGCCAGAATTGCTGTTTTGTAAATCTTTGCACCACTTGGTTGAGGCACTCTATGGTTGAAACTGTTGAATGCTTGGATATAAAGATCTTAGATAAATCTGCCCAAACTAGAAACACAAGTTGGCCCTCATAACTGATGTTTATCATTAGTACAACGAATTATACAATTTAAGAAAAAGTAATTACCAAAGGCACCACAGTAGCAGCTACAAATGCCACCTGAACTATTTCCTTAGACCTGTGAAACCTTCTGTTGAGTGAGACCTCTTCTGAGTCATTTCCAAACCAGATAACAAGCATGCTATGTCTGCAATAGCTGAGTGTCACAGATCTTGAGATAGAAAATTCTCATGGTTTCAACTCATTTTGAATTTCTGGGGGATAACCAGAAGGACTAGCAAAAATGGTGTCATGTGGCATGTGTTAAATAAAAATGAGTGGAATAACTACTTAACAAGTTGTCATCAGCATGTTATCTAACTGCCGGACAATCAACTGCTTAAAGCACAGTGTCCATTCCTTGGGACAAGGCAGAGCAGAGCAGCCTGTGGCAGAGGCATTGTCATGTGGTTTCTCTGAAACACTGGAACTGATGTGACTTGTTTGACCCTTTGGTGAAGTCTGTCCAGGGGAGGAAATTAAACACACATAATCTTTGCCACCTATTACACAGCTGTATAAGAGCATGCTTCTAGTCACTGGCAGAATGAGTCCCTTTGTGCAGACTGCTTATGACAAGTGCCAGCACCAGACAAGGCTCAGGTGATGTAAGATCCATTTCTTGGCATTTGAACTCTTGTCAGATTTCTGGGGGCCAAATAATGAACCCTACTGATTCTGCAGAAGTGCTTTGTTGTGAATGTTGCTGGCCACAATCCTTGCTCATTTGTGGCATAGTGATTTGCAGCCTGAGCTCAGAGAGAACCTCTGAAAACACAGAGGAGCCTTCAGGGAACACAGCAGCTTTAATGAGAAGGCTGCAACTAGTTTAGGGACAGGTACTTCCCTTCAAGATCCCTGCCTCATTCCTGGTGCTTTACTATGCTTCTCCTTTCTGGCATGCCTTAGTTTCTTGCTTTTTTCCATCACCATTGTCATCTTACTTCTCTTCCAGTAATCTCTTCTTACTAGCTGTCAGCCTTTTGGGAATGATTTTAAAGCATTCCTGGAGTAAGTTTAATAAGAATAGTTAGTCCTCTAAAGTTAATATCACGGATAAACCAATGTAGGTATCTAGAGTGGAGACAGACTGAATTTTTTTGCAAAATGCTTTAATCTTTTCCTATTCTCTGAACTCGTCAATGTCAAACTCCTTAATTGTCCATAATGATTTCAAATAAATACACCTAAGGAGTAAATCACAAAAGTTTCTTGGCACTAGGATGGCCAAGAGAGGAGAGTTGCTCTGAGACCACAATCTGAAGGAAAAACCTAAATGTAAGGTCAGATCATTAGATAGAGTAGAAGAAACAGAAGCTGTTATATAACCAAATTGAAATGTTAAATTTGAACAGGAAAAGCTGATAGCCTATAGCTGATGTCTGTCTGGGATGCAATTAAGACAGTTGAGCTAATATTACTTTATGACCCATTTTGTCATTTACTCTTACTCCCTGCTCTTCTATGCAGCTACTACACCCATGAATATTCACAAATTTCTTCAAGTAAACTCTCAAGTAATAATATAAATACAATACCTTGTGTAAAGTTGATTTCCGAAGAGTTAAGATTCTGGCTGGACATCAGGAAGAATTTCTTCACTGAAAGGGCAGTTGAGCATTGGAAGTGATGTGTCACTGGAACTGACACCAGGGAAGTGATGGTGTCACCAACTCTGTAAGTGTTCAAGAAACAACTTGAATGTTCAAGAATCTGACAAAGATGTGGCCCTTAATATCATGGTTTGTTAGGCATGGTGGTGTTCAGTCAAAGGTTGGACTCAATGATTTCAGAGGTCTTTTCAAAACTCAATGATTCTATGAATTAACAACATGTTTTGTGTGGTTTTAATTGAGACCCAAGATGTATGCTGACACTAATTATTCAGAGCAGCTTTGGCTCACTCAGTGCTTGTATTTGCTTATTTACTCTGACTACTCATGCTTTCAAGCTATTCTAATTAGTTAATGCATTTATAGTTCTTAAAAAATCTGATTAACAACATACTTGTCAGAGTTTCATGTGGATTCCTTTTATGCTCATCTTTATTGGAAAATGTGCCCAGATTTCAAGTACAATGTTAGTATTTATGATGGGTTGGCATTGGCTGGCTGCCAGGTGTCCACCAACCCTCTGTGTCACTCCTCTCCTCAGCTGGACAGGGGAAAGAAAACATGACTAAACAGAATAGGGAGATAATTCAGTAACTACCATCATGGGTAAAACAAAATTGACTTGGGGAAATCAATCTTATTTATAGAGAAAGGAGAATAATGACAAGTAGGAACAAACCTAAAAATACCTTCCCTCATCCTTCCCTTCTTCCCAGGCTCACCTCAAGTACTCCCAACTTTTCAACTGTCTCCCCCATGTGGTGCAGAAGGATGGGGAATGGGCCTTGCAGTCATCTCCTAACACTTTATATTTGCTGCACCTTCCTCACACTTCCTCTACTTCAGTGTGGGGAACCTGCTCCAGCTCCAACAGGCTGCAGCTTCCTTCAGGGCACATCCATCCACGTGCTCCAGTGTGTGATCCTCTATGAGCCACAAGGTGGATCTCTGCTCCACTGCTGAGCTCCATGTGCTGCAGGGGCACAGTTTCCTCACCATGGCCTTCACCACAGGCTACAGGGAAATCTCTGCTCTACTCTGGTACTCTAAACATGTCCTCCCCCTTCTTCTTTGCCAATGCTGATGTCTGCAGAGCTGTTACTCACATGTTCTCACTCTTCTGTCCTACATGTGCTGCACAGCATTTTTTTTAGCATGTCTTAAATGTGCTGTCACAGAGGTGTTGCAAACACTGCTGATGGGCTTGACTTTGGTCTGTCTTTGAGATATCTATGCCTGGCTCTGTTTGGCATTGGAGCAACTTCTGGTGTTTCTTCTCAGAAGGCACCATCTCCCTGACTACCAAAACCTTGTCATACAAACCCAATNAATCCTTGCTCATTTGTGGCATAGTGATTTGCAGCCTGAGCTCAGAGAGAACCTCTGAAAACACAGAGGAGCCTTCAGGGAACACAGCAGCTTTAATGAGAAGGCTGCAACCAGTTTAGGGACAGGTACTTCCCTTCAAGATCCCTGCTTCATTCCTGGTGCTTTACTATGCTTCTCCTTGCTGGCATGCCTTAGTTTCTTGCTTTTTTCCATCACCATTGTCATTTTACTTCTCTTCCAGTAATCTCTTCTTACTAGCTGTCAGCCTTTTGGGAATGATTTTAAAGCATTCCTGGAGTAAGTTTAATAAGAATAGTTAGTCCTCTAAAGTTAATATCACGGATAAACCAATGTAGGTATCTAGAGTGGAGACAGACTGAATTTTTTTGCAAAATGCTTTAATCTTTTCCTATTCTCTGAACTCGTCAATGTCAAACTCCTTAATTGTCCATAATGATTTCAAATAAATACACCTAAGGAGTAAATCACAAAAGTTTCTTGGCACTAGGATGGCCAAGAGAGGAGAGTTGCTCTGAGACCACAATCTGAAGGAAAAACCTAAATGTAAGGTCAGATCATTAGATAGAGTAGAAGAAACAGAAGCTGTTATATAACCAAACTGAAATGTTAAATTTGAACAGGAAAAGCTGATAGCCTATAGCTGATGTCTGTCTGGGATGCAATTAAGACAGTTGAGCTAATATTACTTTATGACCCATTTTGTCATTTACTCTTACTCCCTGCTCTTCTATGCAGCTACTACACCCATGAATATTCACAAATTTCTTCAAGTAAACTCTCAAGTAATAATATAAATACAATACCTTGTGTAAAGTTGATTTCCGAAGAGTTAAGATTCTGGCTGGACATCAGGAAGAATTTCTTCACTGAAAGGGCAGTTGAGCATTGGAAGTGATGTGTCACTGGAACTGACACCAGGGAAGTGATGGTGTCACCAACTCTGTAAGTGTTCAAGAAACAACTTGAATGTTCAAGAATCTGACAAAGATGTGGCCCTTAATATCATGGTTTGTTAGGCATGGTGGTGTTCAGTCAAAGGTTGGACTCAATGATTTCAGAGGTCTTTTCAAAACTCAATGATTCTATGAATTAACAACATGTTTTGTGTGGTTTTAATTGAGACCCAAGATGTATGCTGACACTAATTATTCAGAGCAGCTTTGGCTCACTCAGTGCTTGTATTTGCTTATTTACTCTGACTACTCATGCTTTCAAGCTATTCTAATTAGTTAATGCATTTATAGTTCTTAAAAAAATCTGATTAACAACATTCTTGTCAGAGTTTCATGTGGATTCCTTTTAAGCTCATCTTTATTGGAAAATGTGCCCAGATTTCAAGTACAATGTTAGTATTTATGATGGGTTGGCATTGGCTGGCTGCCAGGTGTCCACCAACCCTCTGTGTCACTCCTCTCCTCAGCTGGACAGGGGAAAGAAAACATGACTAAACAGAATAGGGAGATAATTCAGTAACTACCATCATGGGTAAAACAAAATTGACTTGGGGAAATCAATCTTATTTATAGATAAAGGAGAGTAATGACAAATAGGAACAAACCTAAAAATACCTTCCCTCATCCTTCCCTTCTTCCCAGGCTCACCTCAAGTACTCCCAACTTTTCAACTGTCTCCCCCATGTGGTGCAGAAGGATGGGGAATGGGCCTTGCAGTCATCTCATAACACTTTATATTTGCTGCACCTTCCTCACACTTCCTCTACTTCAGTGTGGGGAACCTGCTCCAGCTCCAACAGGCTGCAGCTTCCTTCAGGGCACATCCATCCACGTGCTCCAGTGTGTGATCCTCTATGAGCCACAAGGTGGATCTCTGCTCCACTGCTGAGCTCCATGTGCTGCAGGGGCACAGTTTCCTCACCATGGCCTTCACCACAGGCTACAGGGAAATCTCTGCTCTACTCTGGTACTCTAAACATGTCCTCCCCCTTCTTCTTTGCCAATGCTGATGTCTGCAGAGCTGTTACTCACATGTTCTCACTCTTCTGTCCTACATGTGCTGCACAGCATTTTTTTAGCATGTCTTAAATGTGCTGTCACAGAGGTGTTGCAAACGCTGCTGATGGGCTTGACTTTGGTCTGTCTTTGAGATATCTATGCCTGGCTCTGTTTGGCATTGGAGCAACTTCTGGTGTTTCTTCTCAGAAGGCACCATCTCCCTGACTACCAAAACCTTGTCATACAAACCCAATGCAGTTTTCCTTTTTAATTTTAATTTTCTGTTCCCAAACTATTTGTCTATGTTCTTCATTCAAATTCTGGGTTGGTTGATTCCTTTACCCCCACTCCCACCCCTGCCCTCCACTGTATCTTCTAGTTCTTGCTTTATCTGGTCCCACTGTCACTATATGTGCTCTTCAACTCATTTCCCTCAACTTCATAATGTCATTACAAACAACTCTAATTTTTCAAATCAACCAGCTCTCTCCTAGATTTAAACTGGATGCCAGCAAAAAATCACTGCAAGGTCAAGAGAGTCTGGCATTCTGTTTTCACCCTGCATCAAGGGGGCTAACAACCATTCATGAACAACAGCATGGCTGGTTTTTAGTGTTCTGGGTTAATGCCTTCTTTTTTCTTTAGTGTGGTCAGTAGGAGAATTCATGACAGACTTGAACAACATTAGGCAGATTTTTGTAAAGACATGAATTATGTCATGTCTTTAGGGGGACCATGTCACTGACTAGGATTTACAAGTTACAGTTTCAAACCATGGAGGAGTTAAAGGGTTACAAAATGAAGATGTCAAGAACTGGAACAAACTGTCTCTTCCTCAGTAATTTAGCTTTTGGAATATGTTGTTTGGAAAACAAACTTGTAGCAGCCTGAGGCAAACCCAGTGCTTACCATTGGTTCAACAAGGAGCCTGGAATGAGAAATGAGAGGCAGACATAGGGAACCAAGAGAATGCTCCATCTGAGAACTGGGCAAGAAATGGTAGCAGATTGCCATGAGGATGCCTGCTGTGCAAGGATGGGCTTTGAGCTCAGATGAAGAAATGGCTGAAGTCTGACAGACTTGTGAGCAACAAAAGTGTTGGTCCCACTGTGAGATGATTGTGTCAGGGAATTGATGTCAGGATCAGGACACTGAAGGTCCGAGGAGAACATGTAACCTGCTGACCATGTGCTGGAAGGCAATGTTGTGCACAAACATCTATGCTGCCTGTTGGACACTGGGTGACCAAACTCTCCTCCCAAATGCATCCTGCTTCTTTCTGTGGAAAGATCTGTGCATTCCCCTCTCACCTGCAGACCTTGAACAAAGTGGGAACTGCATAAAACTTATAGGACAGATAAAACCTCTAGCAGGACACAATTCCAGTAACCCCCTCAATTTCAACTGGTTGTATCAAGTTATCTACCCACATACACAAAATTGATATATATATTTTAAATGAGTCATTGATAGATCTCTTATTAAACTTAGGTTTTCATTCATGTTCAAATGCTACAACCAAATGAAGGAAAAGATGTGTTGTTTTCCAAGATCATATTCATCATGGTCCTGGGACTGTTTTTACATCCAAGCATATAGCTGAGCTTTCGGTTTTTCAGTTAACATAGGGGTCAAGTGTAAACTGTATCTTTTCTTAAATCACTGTTCTTTGAATTTTAGTTGCAGAATAACTGTCTCTTGAAAGCCTGTTCTATTGAATCATGTCCATTCAGAAAAATTTTAGCGTAGGTGACCTCCGATGAAATGAGAGCAGTTTCCACAAGCACTGTTGTTGAGCAAGAAGAGACAACAAGCAAACTAACAAAACATATAGGGGAAAGTCACACTCTAGTCTGGGAAGGAAGCCTGCTGGTGTTTGTTTTGGGTGTGGGAATTCCCTGGAGACTCTGCAACAGAAATGTGTTGCACAGCCAAGGAAAATTGTGAGTCAAGCTCCAACAAGTTTCCAGCAGGAAAGCTTTGCTCAGCCCGGCCATGGGACAGCAGCAGCCCAGCACGGTGCACCAGCTGCAGCCAGGTGTGAAGGGAACTGCCCTTGCCTGTTTGTTCCCCCATCACCTTGGTACCTGTCCCACCATTAGCAGGCACAGGAGTTCAGGCTGCCTTTCAGCAACTCCTGTGAGTGCTGCTGGAGCTCATCAGCGCTGCTTCCCACGTGCTGAGATGGTGTTATTTACCTCAGTCACTATTTAGCTTCTCTGACTTTCAGTGAGGAGCACAGATGGGGTATTCAGCATCTGCAGAATCTAATAAAGGATAAGGAATACCAGGGGATGTGCCTGCTCTGAGAAGCTGAACAGATGTGCTAAAATTGAGCTGTATCCCCAGAAGGCTTTTCATGTCCATTTGTTTATTTTTTTGGACAATATCAGTCTGACTGAATTGAGCTATCTGGAGTTTATGTTCCTGGGAACCAGTTTCATTCACAGAGCTAATGCCAAAAATAAAAAATTATCTAAAACTAAAGGTAAAACCGGAAAAACCAGATGTCCATAAGTCTGCCTTCTCTTCTGAGATTAGAAAAATAGAGCTTGAGGCTTCAGAAAAATTGGGCCCACTTCAGAACTCATTCACTGGAAACTTGTTACCTAGCCCTGGGTAATATCACAGTAAGTCAGAAAGATGGAAAGGCAGGCTTATTGTTCTGATAACTTGCTACAGGAGCCATGAGATGCTCATTTGGCAGATATCAAATGTCTCAAAAAAATTCCTCTGACTTGTGGGCTGATAGTCTCAGAAATTAAATGAAATATGTAGTCCTTACTCATTTAACAGAGACAATGGGAAAAAGAACACCAAGAATGCTGAACAGTGCACATTTTTTGTGGAAGTTCATTCAGTAGGAAAGTGGCCAAAAGGCAAAATGTGAGCACTGGAGACATCCAAGTGATGAAGCCTGCAAATCAAATGTATTACACACCATAATCTGTTTAACTGCCACCAATATCCTGAAAGATGGAATTGTGACCAGAAGACCTACTTAGCTCTTTGTTTTTCTAGTCATCCAAATCTCTGCTCATGTGAATATTTGGATCTTTTCACTGATGGTATTTTATTCAACCTTGATCAGGCTTCAGAAACAAAAGGGTTTTTATATTTTTTTAGTGGTGTGAGTACAGTAATTTATTTTTTTTTCATAAATGTCTGAGATCCTTTTTTATATACCATTAGCCAGAAGAATTTGCTGAGGTGACAGGTTTGAATAGAATCTTATGTTAGTTCTCTGAGTGTCAACTGAGACACTTCTGAATGGCACTGCATGACATGTTAGAATCTAGAAAATATTTGATCTTAATAATTGACACAGGCTGCTGTTAGTTTTACAGAAGAGTAAAAATCTTGGATATGGAAAGTTATTTACATCTTCAGGACTGGAAGAATGACTTTTTCTTATGGAATTGAATTTATGAATAGGGCTTGATGGGATTTTGAAATAATTCCCTCTTCTATGTGCTGTGCAGTGCTGTCTCTGTTCACTGAGGTTAGTGGGATGATGCAGGATAAACAGGTTCTGACTGAGTTGTTTAGCTTGCATAGCACCTTCAGCTCACTTTGAAGGAAGAGCATTGAATTTATTGCAAATATTGCATAAAGAGTTCCCATCTCATAGATCCCTTTTCTGTGGCGAAAATCTACTGTCTTTCTCTAGAAAAATGTATAAATTACACTGCAAACATGAATTTCGAGTATAACTAATACAGGCATCAGTGTATGAATATAGGAAAGTAAATATAACCAGGATAACCTGACCATTTTGAATAGGTGTCAACTTTTCAAATGAAGGAAAGGAATGATGTTGAATTGCATCTGATCCAACTCTTTTCATTATCTCTTCTTTATACATTGTTTCAAGCCAAAGAACAAGATCAGAGCACTCCTGAAGAATTTGACAGCCCAAGACTCCAACAAAAACCTCCTACAGAAACTTTAATCATATGATTTCTTACATTTGGCTCTTCAAAGCTGAACTGTTAGTTGTCCTCCAAAACCTGAAGTGACTTTATTTGATTGAAGTCTAATTTGCTACATGTGTAAGCATATTTTCCAATCTGCTCGAGCAAATGAATGATCATGAAGTATTTTGAGCCTACAGAATACTTTTAGGGGGAATGATTTTTCCCTTCCCAGCACTTTCAGCATAGCTTTTAGTGATGCAGTATTTCAATAGCTGGGAATGTTCATTGCTCACCTGTACTGATTTTGGCTGAGACAGGGTTATATTCTTTACAGGAGCTGGTACAGGGCTATGTTATTTGAGTTGTGCTGGAAACAGGGTTGATAATAGAGGCATGTTTTAGCTATCTCTGAGCAGTGCTTGCACAGAGCTGCCTGTTGTGCCTCTGCCCCCACCCCACCATCCAGGAGACTGGGCGTGCACAAGGAGTTGGGGTGGAGCACTGCTGGGAAAACTGAGCCCAACTGACCACAGGGACATCCCATAACATGTGGTGTCATGCTCAGCATATTAAGCTGGGGAAGATGGAGAAGGTGATGTTTGGAGTTTGCCTTCCCAGCAATCCATTACCCATGAAAATGCCCTGCTTTCCTGGAAACTGAGGGGCTGTGTGGGGCTGAGCTGCCCACCAGGAGTAACCAACATCACCCAGCATCTCTGCTGTGGAAGATGAGTTACTCTACATATTGAAGCATGATTTTCATTAATTTATTGTGATGGAATGATTCCTTACTTTAATTCTCTGTTAGTTCACTGTTTGGGACCCTTCTGTTGGGTCAGCTCAGCTGAATGAATCTGGTTTGATGGTATTGCTTCAGAACAGGAGGAGTCTTCTGGTACTTGCTGTGGGAAGAGTTGGACAATTGATGGTGTATAAAAATGTACAATTTGTAACAAAAGCAATAAGAAGGACACATGTTCCTCAAAATATCTCCTTGTCCAGAAAGTATAGTAATTGGAACTTTTTTTTCCTTTTGAATATTAAATAATTCTTTTTATTTATGCTTGTACTGCCATGTACAGACTGTCTGTATGCTGTATTTTTTTCTTTTTTTCAGGTTTAAAAGGAAGTGATGCTGCAAATTCTGATTTTAAAACTGAGTTTCCTGGATAACTTTTATTCATCTTGGGCCCAGACAGAGAGAGCAAGTTTTTGATCCCTTGATGAGCTCTTGATTCTTGATTCAATAATCCCTGCCAATGGTTCTCCCATGTCCTCTGATGCTAGGCTGCATATTATGGATATTTATTGGGGTAAGCCTTGGAGCTTATGGTCCCAATACTCAAAGACCTACACATCTAGAGTTTCTGAACTCAGATTATCAGTATGCAATTAAAAACCCAACAAAAAGCAACAAAAAGTATAAAATCAGAATTTCCGACTGTTCACAATTTTTCTATGCCATTTAGCTGGTTTTGGTGTGTGATTTTTGAGTAGCAGTTTGAGATACTTGAAAGGAGTCTTTATTCATAGGAAAAGATGTTCAATGCTATTGAGGAACAAGTTTCCTTTGAGGTGTGACCGGAATAACAGTATGGAAGTTTGAAATTCTTGATGATTTGCTTTAGGTAAGTCTTACATTTACCAAAAGGAATAGAAAAATTAAGAAAATCTGTTCCCAGAACTTTCCATTTTTTTTTTTTAAAGTTGAAAAAGAGCTCCAATTCCCAGTTCTTTAAAATCCTTTTGGATTAACTGTGGTGCACATGAGTTTAAACCAGGTTTTTCTAGCTATAATAATTATACAGAGCTGCCTACAATCTAACTTGAAGAATTCAATCATATGAGAGAACCTTGAGAGCCTACAAAATCTTGAGGTGAACCTTCCTGTAGGTGGCAAAGTTGAAAAATATCTTCATGCCTGGAAAATCTACCAGCAAAGGTACAATCTCTTTCAAAAATGCCTATCAAGGAAAATATTGTGCCTTTTTGTCCTCTGACTTGAATGACCAGCTTGTAAAAATCAAATATACAAGTGGGAAAGCATGGGTACAGAATCAAGCTGTAGATCAGGATTAACTCCATCCACTGAGTCACAAGCAGTGTGTGCCACACTGCCCAGAGCCAGCAGTTTTCCAAGTGCTTAGCATGTGTCCTGAATGTGCTCAGAATGCCCTGCCAGATATAACTTCTCTTACAAACCGAAACAGTGCAAGGGTGTAGCAGCTGCTCTGACATCTCATGAGACCAGTCCTTCTCACACTGTGTTGAATGTTACACTTGCAGTGTACTGGACGTCCTGTCAGCACATTCCAGCAATTTGGTGGCACAGCCAAAATCGGTAGAGAAAAGAAATTGTACAGGCAACAATACGAACTTGTTAGTTAACTTATGGCTCAGGATGTTTCTAGACAGGAATGCTGGCATCAGTTCCCTAAAAACTAGTGTAGCTCTGCCAACACTCTGGAAGTGGTGCATGAAATTTCAGTATCAGGGCTGTTCAAAGTAAGTTTTTTATTCAGGATTAGGAACAGTGAATGCTAAGCCATGGAACACCCCTGCAGTGTGCCCTACTCCACACTCAGAAATACACTTCAGTTAAATAGAAGTCTAGGTGAAAAAAACATGGCCTACATGATGTCATCTCTTTCTGAGGTGATCTTGACTCCCTAAGGCAAGGGTGAATATGTCTTTTCTCAGTGACACACTCTACCTATCTCTGTGCTCCTATTGCCAAGCAGACTGTGCTACTCTGAGTTTCAATGCAGACTGAAAGCAACAGCAGCAAGTAAAGCATTATGGTTTCAAGACACAGCTCCTCATGTGGCAGCTCCCAGAAAGAAAATCTCAGCCTGTTTAAAGCAAGACCTTATGTCCAAAGTACAGTTACTTCCAGCAAATTTCATGTCATGATTTGGTGCTCCCACCTTGCATTATCTCCATTTGATTGGGTATGCAATGTCTTTGGATGCTGGCCAAATATTGCCCTGCAGATGAAATCCAACGGTCTCTTTCTTTTTTTTTTTTTTTTAATTTCCTGATTCAAAGCCCGTCTCAAAGTTGTTCTGGCTCTTTCTGTGGAGGAGGTTAACACAGATTTTCTGTGCTAAGGCTGTTTTAGTTTTACAGGCACAATGAAGATTTCTTCACTTCTGGTGGAAAAAGGAAGCATTCCAAAATGTTTACCAAAGAATAGCTGTTTACAAAACTAGCATCTTGCTTTTTGTCTTGGGTAACTTAGCATCCATAAATGGCAAGAAGATTGTTCTGGTACTCCAAGTCCCCCTGCATTATTCATTAGGGAAGCTCAAGCTGAATAATTTTCTTTGGGACAAAGCTGTTGCTAAGCTTAAAGTTTGGGAGATCTAGTAATGCAATTTTGCTTGCCCTTCTTCCCAGGAACTTTTCCACTCACACGATGTGGGGATATCGTGACTTGGCAAAATCATGCTTTGTGCTACTTCCTGAATATTGGACAACAGGACAACTGTGGGAACTGAAAAGAAGATTTATTAACCCTGATGCTTCAGCAATCAGTCAAAATGAAAAGAAGAGAGGGCAGAGAGAGTGAATGAAAGGGTGGATAAAACTAATTTCTCATGACAAGTATGGTATGACATAGCTTTTCCCAAAATGATCAATAAGAGAAAGCCATACATATATGTACATTTTATAATATATATATCCTAATTTCCATGATAAATGTAACTTCACCTCTGCCAATTAAAGTTCCATATTCTATTTGTCTTAATATAAGGTGGGACACAACATTCAAGATGTCCATTGCTTTTCTCAGTCACTTTTGTACAGACAGATGGAGTGCACAATTTCCTCTGCTGCAATTTCACTTTAAAGAAATAGGGATTTAATTTTTGGATAGCCAAAGAGAACTTCTCTCCAGTGGAAAGGACTGAGGTTCAGAGCTGAATGGAAGCTTTTGCTGATGGTTAGCTTTTGGTTGCAGTGTTAGCAGTGTGATCATGAGAGCAGTCTCTGGGCAAAGAGACTTTGGCAAAGAATGAAGGGTGAACTCATCTGGGGAGGCATGGAGAGAAAGTAGAAAGGAAAATAAAATCTGGAAACTGATTTGCAAGTAAGACATGTTACAGAGACTTAAAGCATTTCTTCAAGACTATAAAAAGTAGAACAAGATCGTCTGTCTCTGTGCATCAGTCCTTCAAGAAATGACTTGAAATGTATAAAACTAGTAGAAGAAAGAGTCTAGAATTATGTCCAGCACCACTGAATTGAAAGAAAGCACAGAAAATAGTGAGTTAATTTGGCTGCAGTGTTATGGAACATTTGCCAAAGTACTACTCTGGTGCATTTTTCTTAGCTCTGTCTCCCTAAGGGTGTTCTATCTCCCTCCCAATTTACACTGCAACTCTGAGAAATTACTTGTTGTTTCAAAAATTCTATTCAGAGGTTAGAGGCTCTTGGAAATGCACTTATTCTGGCATTCTCTGCAGAAAAATCATAGGCTGAGTGAACACAAAGTCTACCTCTTGATGCCTAGAAATGCTTCCTTTGTGCCTATGTGGAGATACACTGGTGGGTTGTTAGGAAGAAAGCTAGCACCACTTTCCTCTTCACTAGGCTGCTTCTGCAGATAATCTATCATATCATGTCATGTCATATCATAGCATATAATCTTTCACTGTTGTCTGAAATAAGACTAAGGTGTGAGCAATGTCTTTGAGATCAGGGGAAATTACACTTCTAATACTACTCAGATGTACTTGATGAGACTTACGTATTTCATTATACTTTAAAACCCCAAATATCAATAAAAACCCTGCCAATCCTTCATTGTTTGATTTTTATAGCATGACACTTTTTTTTTTTGTATTTTTATGTGATTTTTAGAACTCTCAGTTAATTTTTGCATGGATCTTGTGGGTAACAGTTTATGAGGTTCTGATGGGAGATGAAATCAGACATTTTCTGGCAGATATTTTCCAGTGGCTATTTTTTTTTTTTTTCCCACAAATTAACTAAGATTTGCAGAATAGTATGCACCAACATATAACATATATGTAAAAACAGCAGTTTAATAGTTGGGCTATTTTTGGGCTCAGCTCTGATCACTTAAAGCTGTAATCTTTTGTGATAGAAGTAAGATTCAATTGCTGCAGTTACCTTTCTTAGAGTGGGTATGAAAATATTTCTTATTTCAGCTTTATTGAACATAGAAATGTGCAAATTCTCTGTCAATGATTAGTATAATTATTATTACATTTTGAATGTAAACATTAATATAATAGTGAGAAATTAACAAACTAAACCTGAGCAGCAGGTAACTGAATCCTGTGCTACTTTATCTCTGTTTAAAGCCAAGGAGTTTCTTTACAGAAAAATGTAAATATGAGTGCACCGTGATTTTTATATTCACTTGTCATACAAGTTGCCTGTGGTATGTTCCCATTTATCTTAAACAGCCACATGTTCTTAACATGTAAACATATGCTGAGTGCCTGCAGGGCTGCTTGAGTAAAATACTTGTGTTGCAGGAATACAGTGTGCATTTAGGTATCTTTATTTTGGAAAGTGTATTTTGTATTCAGTCCTGCACATTGTGCTTTGTAGCTCAGTGGCTGCAGTTCATGGGCATTTATTTAAAATTTAAATTTTGAATTTTAAATAATCTGTCCACATGCATTTACTTCATTGATTATAAGTGATTGTAAGTTATTTCTAATACTGCACAGCTAGTGGAATGCATGTTTATCAGTTCAGAAGAACCTTAAAACACGTATTTGTCTTCAAGGCTCACAGTGACCTAAGAAGATTGATCATGAAGTGAATTTAAGGATCAAAGGGACAGCACTGAAAACCCAGCATTGGGATGAAAATTGGGTTACTCACATCCAGTCCAGCTGGGACAATTATTCTAGAATAGCTTAAGAACAGAATTTAAAGTCATCACCAAAGGGCCCAAAGTCAGAATGTTTGTGTTTGACCTCCCCTGACCCCATGAAAATGGTGATGTCATTATGGAATGAGGGAAAAGAATTGTTTGTGTAGGTCTGCTTCTAAACAGAATTCTTTTCAAACTTTTCCATGCAGCATCAGCTCTTTCTAAATGATAGTATTTTTATTTATCACTAATCCACTCAAGACAAGACATAACATTCTTGTTCTGTTACTTTACTGGAATTCTTATTTGTTCTTATTTTCCATCATTTATTTTGATGTCCCCACATCACTTCTTTAATCCAATTTCATTCCAAACAGCAGTGCAGTAACTGGTTTATAGTCATGAAAGTGGCTTGTGCCAAATTAGAAAAAGCACATTGTTGTTATTTTTGCAAAGTTGAACTTGTTAGGGGAACTACAAGGGTAATGCCATGGCAAAATTAACCACTGAACCATCATCCTCCTAAGTCCAATACTGAGTGCTTTATATGGGCACTAAAGGTCTAAAAACTGTTTAAAAACCTCACTGAGAAGGAGCCAAGAGAAATATTAACAGAGACCAACAAAAGGCCCTGAAGAGTGAGTGTATTTTCATGTGTCCTTTATAGGAAATTTCTTTGGTAGACTTCTGAAGCTTATGACAGAAAAAGGGTAGAGATATTTCAATGTCCTAGACTTCAGCAGAGCCAGTTGTCCCTATCCATCATAGTCTAGTTTCTCTGTAACCCTTTAGTTATTTTTTAGAAGGTTTGAATCATTCTAATCCAAAAGAACCAAGGTACTTTATCACATAGTCTATTTGGAGAGCAGAGATTGCATTTACGCATTAGATTCATAAGGTGTGTTGGGGAGAATGAACATCACGAGAAAGGAATTTAGACTCTTACAGTGAGATCTGGAGCATACTGGGAATCTTGGACATACCTATGTTCTCATTGATCTTAATTTACAGGTGGCATGAAGATTTCCTCAAATAGATTGAATTCCAGAAAAAAAAACAGATGCAGAAGCATGTCTGTAGAACAGGGTCTAGAATTCTGACAAGAATTATGGTGCAAAAAGAATTATGATGTCAGAATGGATTTCTTTTTAAATATCAGGTTTTTTAAAAAACTAATAATTTCTCATTCGAATAATGGCTTGGCATAAAAATGAGTATTCATTACTAGTTATTGCTTAGAGATAATTACCTATAGCTGTGTTATTCTACTGTTTACAGAAGGGGTTTGCATAACTGAAATGTGTGTGTAAAAATGTGCAATGACTCCTTATAAACATGACATTTCAAGCTACTGTTTTTATACGGATATCTTCCTCCCAGACTTGAGATACGTGACTTTTGAGATCCTATGTTTTTATATGGATATCTTTCTCCCAGACTTGAGATACGTGACTTTTGAGATAAGTGATTTATATCAGTGTGGAGCAGAAATATCAAGATTATGACACAACATGGTTTGAAAAGGAAGATGTTTATGTTTGATATCACATAAAGGAGCAGAGACACAGTCAAAAAAGATGGAAAATGAAACGATTAATTAGATGTGCAAGTAAAAACTGCCTTCATTTAAAGCAGAAAAAAGAGATATTGTGCTAGCCAAGGCACAACATGAACCAAAATGCTTCCAAGAGGTCAGATAGGAATTCTCCCTATGGTTATCCATACAGCAAGCTTTGGTCATGGATGCAATTGAAGATTGTGCATGATGACATGCTGAAATGAAAGACTAAATAGTGATATTTTACATAGAAACTTAGAAAAAGAACATCGGGAAGAATATTATGTGCTCTTTTTTAATAATGAAAGCTAGACAATGGAGCTGACAGCTAGACATTCCTCAAAAAATGTCAGAGGCCAAAATTTGGGTTTGGATGGGATCAGAGAAGTTCAACTAAAAAATATAGTTTTGTGAGATATTCAGTTGAGATGCTACCTGAATTTGCTTTGGTGGAAGAGATTGCCAGAGAGCAGAAAAGGAGGTGATGAAGGAGAGGAGAAAATATAAACAGCAAATAAAAAGGGAAAAGAGGAGCAGCCCCAAGGAACACAATGAAAAACTGAGAGTAGAAGGGCAGCTAAAGAGGAAAGAAGCATGAAATCCAAGAAAGAAGAGGAGCTAGGAAAGAAGCACTGCTGACCCACAATAATGGTGGGTCAGGAAGAGAGAGAGAAGAGCTATACATGATTCTGAGCTTTGGTTTTTAAGAAATTTTTGGTAGCAACATCTTGAGAAACTACCAGACTGGGAAGTATCCAGAATTGAACAAATTCTCCAGACACTGACCTTGAGATGAAAGCTGAAAAGGTAAAAGATGGAGGTTAAAGCTGATGAGTTAAGCTGTGTTATACGTGATGTTTTGAAGTAATGGACTACTGCTACATGATAAAGTGGAGGGAGACTCAAGAATTAAAGGGAAGAATCTGGAACTATTCAGAAATATCTACTCTTGTACTTGTCTGCTGTTTAATGCAAGATACATATCACAAATAAATCATAAAAAATACACTTTTTAAAAAAAGTGGAGGGAGTAATTCTATATAAGAAAAAGATAATAGTTTTACTATACATCTGCTTACCAGTAGCATATAGGTGCTTTCCATTATTTTTCATGTTTTCTTTACTACTTTCCTCCTCTTTTTAAACTTTTACCACGTGTTATACACCATATTTTCCTAAAAAACCTTATTACTGGAAGCCCAGTGGTTTATGTGCAGTGTTAAGTGCTGATGCCATCCTCAACATGACATGTAAACATACAGCTAGACTCTGCTCTCAGCAGGAGCTGCAAACTTGACTTTGGCTCCTTAACATCTTTGGAAATCTAGTCAGTTTTTCCAGTGGCTAAATGTTAATTTATTTTTTTCACTGTGGACATTCTAGCAGCAATTTTAAGTAAGCTAAAGAATAACTTACAAGAAATTGTTTTCAGAAAGCTAAAGCATAGATTAGATGAAATTTGCATATTTGATTTCAGTGTGGCTACCCTCTCCCTTTCTAAACTATGCAGGTGGGTCTCTGAGAGCTTTATATATACTTTGATGGAATTAGTTCATCTGCCCAATAAATTAGCATCTAGGTGCATATTTTCAGCCTTTGCACATTTTGGTGTTTAGAAATCTGGTAAGGATTCAAGGATTTCAGGGCAGAGTTGGGTTCAGTGGTTGTGAATGCCTTCTTAGAGAAGCAAGCTCAAAGAGGGAAGATTGGTGGCAGAGCTCCCGTTACTCATTCTGCTGCAAATAAAAACACTGGGAGAGAGTTGCAGGCTCCTTGAATTTTTAAGGCAGTTTACTTTAGACAGGCACTGGAGAAGGCCCAGAAATGATCCAGAGCACCAGGATTCCCTATTCCCAGCATTAGGCCCTTAAGGCCCATTCCCTCTTGTGTACTGCTGTTCTGGCCTCATGGCTCCCTTGGTCCTGGATATTCTTGGCCACATTTGAAAGAAACAGTTGATGTTTGCTTTCACCATTAAACTATTACCTGGCTTTGCTGTTTCACAGATGTTGTCTATTTGTTACTTCACTGAAAACTTTTGAAACAACCTCATGCACTTCCCCTCTTCTCTTTTCAGTCTAAATTTGGGCTGCTGAATTGTCATACCTTATGCAGCAGGATTTGTAGAGGATTAAGACCCTAGAAGCCTTCAACCTGTTCCGGGGAAAGAGGAGAGGTTGAGTAGCTTTGGAAACCAGTTGTCTCAAAATTCACATTGCAGCTAGATTTAGTTTATGTGCTATTCAGCTTCCTGCTCCTGATTATGCTTTTTCCTTCCCCTAGTCTAGCCAGATATATGGCCCAAATATGTGCAAAGCACAAGTAATTATGCAGCAATTAAACAGAATTAGGAGCTCCTCTTTGTTCCTCATTGAAAAGCTTTAAAATGAAAACTCAGGTGCTCCCATGTGTAGGCTCAGGAGCTTCAAAGCTGAATGTGATCAGCCAAATAGGATCCATTTAATTCTGATTTTTTACTTACCAGAGTTTGTTCATATACATGTTTTTATTAGCAAATACTTCTCTATCTCAGTTGTTTACATTCCTATGTGGCCTGTTTTGTCAGAAAATAGGCAACCTTTGCCAAATGTACTTCCTGGAATTTCATAATTTCACTCTGATTTGTTTCCTCTCATATATTGAAGTAATTTTTTTCTGCAATTTAAAAACGAAGACAAAGAGATGAGCAAAGTTTAAAAGGGCTTGTTGACATCAACGTCTACATATTTTGGGGTTATCATGAAACTGAAACTACGTGAGATTAGGTGGAGTTGGTTGCATTATTGATCACTATATTTAGACAAAAGTGAAGGAAGTGTCTCTCCTCGGCATTGTGTGGACTTCACCTGCAGAATCCATTACCGCAGGAAATAGTTCCAGTCAAATATTATGGCTAAACTTTAAAAAGGATGTGTACACATATGGTCTAAAAATAACATCTTTTGTGACAAATTATAAAAGAAGAGTACTTCAATAGACTGAGCTCATTAAAAAAAAAAAAAACACAAAAAACCCTGCAAATGACATTTTGCAGCCCAGGAGGACTGTGGGTTTGTTTTGCTTTCTGGCTTTTGCAGTGAAGGACTGTCCAGCCCTGGGGGAAGTATTCAGAATCACAGCACAGCTGAGGAGGAAAGGCCCCTTGGCAGTTATCCAGTCCAAATTCCTGCTTGCCCAGAGCAGGCTACCACAGACTGTATACAGGTTTCAAACATCTCTGAGACTGGAGTCTCTACGACCTCTCTGGGTAACCTACTGCAATGCTTGACCACCCTCACTAAACAAGGGGAGTTTCTTATTTTGAACTGAATTTCTTGTGTTTCTGTTTGTACCCATTGTTTCTTGACATGTCAGTGGATACCACAGAGAAGAGCCTTGTTCCAACTCTTTTACATGCCCACCAGGTATCCATACACATTGATAGGGTACTGCTGTGCAGCCCTCCTGCCACCTGGGCTTGATTTCCTGATCATGGGAGTGACAACCACAACCCTTCCTTCCACAGAGGAAGTGATTCTTGAAATTATTTACTGGTCTATTGGATGCTTCTCCTCTTCAGAGTTGAATCCTATGTGATTCTTCTAAGCAGATTCCTAAAAAGGCTAAGATATGCTGTCCTGGACTCTGGGGTGGTGATTCTGCTCTTTTATTTGCAATTTCCTCTCTGGATGCTGAATTCTTTTATGTCATGGCCATTGCAGCCAAGGCTGCCTCAACCTTGACAGTCCCAAAAAGTTCTTTCTTGTTTGTATGAAGCCCATCAGAACAGCCCTCCTCACCAAGCCCTCAAACACTTGGTTAGAATGTTGTCATCAATGCACCCCAGAAACTTCCCGGATTGTTTGTCTGTGCTGACCTTTCAACAGGCCCCCCTTGCAGGATCTGTGAGTGTGAGTCTGTTTCCATTTGTCTGAAGAAGGCCTCATCTACTTATTTCTTCCTGATCAGGTTGTAGTAGATGCCCACCATGACCTCACTTGGGCACTAGTGCTGACCCATGAGCTGTCACTGGCTCATTAACCAGCCCCAGGCAGAGCTCCATGCATTTCTCCTTTCATGTAAATGACAACTCTGCCCCTCACCATTCTCCATCCCCTCCTGAAGTCCCTGTATCAATCCTGGGTGGTGGGCCAACCATGTAAGCTACTCCCCCTACTTGTTCCTGATAAGATTGTGGCCCTGTAACTATTCACAAATCTCAAATTCCTCCTATTTTTTTCCCTTTTCCGTATGAGTTGGTGTATGGGGACTTCAGAGAAGCACCCAAAAGTGCGGATTTTGCAGAAAAAGTGTGAGAACTTCCCCAGCTTTATCAACAGTTCTTCATTTGTCTGTTGACAATTGGGATGGGCTCCCTTTTGCTTTTTTTTTTTTTTATTATGAGACATCTTCTAGCCACATTGGATGGCACCATTTGCTGTTCACCATTTCCTCACTTGGCTGTGGGTCATCCCTCTCATTCCCAGTTTAAATGCCTCAACAGTTTGGCCAGCTTATTGGCAAAAATGCTTTGCCTCCCCATGTCAGGTGGATCCTGTCTCTTGCTATCAGGCCTCAGCCTTCAAAGAGTCATAGAAATGGAATATCTGCTGCCAGTAAAAACTGAGAAATGAGTCACTGTTCCACAGAATCTAGTCATTGCTCCTAAGTTTTTCCTCCTCATTGGTAGTATCAAGGAGACTTTGTAGGCCACTTGCATGATTCTTGTGTATTTTTAAAAAAATGAGAAACTTTTCCAGGAAAACAGCATACCATATCAGCCATGGTTTGAAAGATTTACACTGGAATATATGGAGAAAATAGGTCAAGTAGTTTGAGAGAAACTGGACTGTTATACATATTCAGGCCCCAATGCTGGTGGCTCCTGGAAGACAGGGACCAAGAGGGACAACACAGACATGAGTTACAGAATCTGTAGGAAGAGTGTCTTTGGAATAAGTTTCTACAAGCACCATGCCTGTGGGCTTGTCGGGTCTCCAGTTAATTTTCCATGTTTAAATTTTGAAAATACAGGAAGGTAGTTACGTGAATGGTTTTTTACCATGCCTCTGTGTGATCCTAGTCTTTTCTCCTAGACAATCCCAGCTGGAAACAATGACTCTGAGGTTCCTTGAAAAGGGTCAGTGGAGGACACAGAGGAAAGGGAAACTTGGAAGGAATATAGAGCCAAAGACATTATCACATTCAAAGACGCTTAATAAGCAGTGTGGATGAAGCCATGGAAAATAATTTCATTGACTTTATGCCTACAGAACAGGCTTTTCAGGGCTTCCTTAGTCTAAATTCACTCAACCCATTTACATTTTTGATAAGAAGCAGAAAGCAGTTACGTTTTAAAAACACTTTAAAGTGTAGGATTTTTTAGCCTGTCAGAAAGATTTTGTATTTCACATCATAATCCCTGAATATAGAGGGAGTTTTTGTTAAAAATGCTTGGTTTATTTGAACATAAAGTTGTGCAAAAATTTGACATGAAAATGACTTTACAGATCCCTATTTACTACTAAAGCTTTTCTGCTATTTCTAGTGCATATAAAACTTAGTTTTCTGTTGACTTCTGCTGTGAGGCCAGGTGATAATCTTCAAATTTCTGTACAGAAAATAGAGACTCCTAACTGTTATGAAAATTTTCACTTTTTGCACTTTTGCATGATGTCCAGGTGTTATTTATAATGTGGCATTCTTCCAAAGGCAGGTTGAGGAAAGCAATGCATTCCCTGCTAACCCTCAACCTGCTTGCTTGGGACTTTCCATATTTTATTCTTTCTTGGGAAAATGTTTAAAGCCAGAATAAGGATAAATTTATCCTTAGTAACAATGAACTTACATTCTCTGAGATCATGAAAACATGGAGAGATTGTTGAACAAGAGACAAAATCCTCATCCTTCAGTAATTGTGTGTGGTTTTGACCACTTCTGCTCAGGTCTCTTTTTTGTTTTTACAAAAATAATATCCGGCCCCAAATAAGCACTTGCGTGAGCCAAATGCTTTGTAGATGGTCAAATACCACAGAGTAATGAAGTAAAATAATTGGCTATAATAATTTTGAAAAAGACTTGGTATCATATTGATGTAGATCCAAGCTGCAGTAATCCAGAAAAATTATATTAACATAAATATAAAATTGCTTTTCAGACCCACTCCCAGGTCAGAGGAATGCTTAGCCTGCTGATTTAGCCAGTTGTGGAACAGCCTGGTCAAGACTAACATATGGAAATACAGCTGGAGAAAACACCTTGACTTCGTGTTTTCTGGCACTCTGAGGCAAGGCAGAGCCAGAGTTAGTCTGAGACATCAAGAACAGATTTATTCAACAAGAACAAAACACTGGAGTGAATCTCTTTGGATCAGTTTGAGATGCTGGGCCATCCTGGAAACTTTGAGAATCTTTCCCGATCTCTGCTTGCCATCCCAGAAGGTTTTCTGCAGATGATATGTCTATGCTGGTCTCATGAGGATGTCTCAGATAAGTCTAGCATGTCAACAATGGCATTTACTACTACTCCTTTAATGGCATGACATCCAGCTGAAGCTGCTGTCAGAGAGAATTCAGTTCCTAAACTGCCAAACACTCATTTAAAACTATCTAATTTTTCTGACTGTTGTAGAAATTAACCTATGGTCCTGGTGGCTCTTATAATGGAAGGGAACATAGACTTAAATTATCCTTATGAACTCAGAATAATTTTCACCGCAAAAAGTTCTCTTTTTTTTTTTTCATCTTGAAAGAAAAAAGCTTACAGGTCAATTAATTTTTGTCTGCTACCATAAACAATTCGATTTTCAACCAGATGTTTACATCCTTCTCAATGTGACCATAAATGTAGTCAAGAAGGTGAGCTTTATACATAATCTTTTCAGAGATGGTCCAAATTTCAGAGCATCCCAGCAGTGTTTTCTGATACACATTTGACACGTGCTATCTTGAGCATGGCTGGCCACAGCTGTGCAGTTTTACCAATTCCTTCCATGTTAATGTTAACAAACCCCTAAGTCACTCTAGAGTGCATTAGCCTTTTTCATATCTTAAAAGAGTTTTCAGATCTAATGTTTTGTTTTTTGTCTTCTCTAGCACTAAAGGTTTAAGTGGTGCACATTACTGACAGGGTAAGAACTGGTTAGTTCTTCACAAAAACTGCAGGAGGAGTAATCTGAGGCATAAAAAATCAGTACTCAGAAAGCCTTTCCTAATTAATTTTACAGGTGTTAAATGAAACTATCTGGAGGCTTAGCACAGTGAAGTCAATGATACTCAAAAGATTTTTTTTTCTACAAAAATAATCTATATCATAGCAGTAAATGTAATTAAGCCTTTCCTCAAAGTTTCTTTTAATGGCTAGCCTGTGCCACTCCAAGAGGTAGTTTCATCCATTTAATATAATATATAACAGTTAAGTTAAAATTGAAAAAAAAATATAACACTTAACATATAAGGGGTTATTTTTTAGACTATCATAACAGCATTCTGGGAACTTTTGGTCTACCTACATCATTGGAAAGGCAGCAGTGATGGCATTTGTATATCTAGATTTTATAGGCTTAGGAACACTGTATATTCAATGGTTTGCTACAGTAATTGATATAGTCCTGTAGTGGATTATATCTTGGAACAGTTTTGGAACTTGTTATAAATTTTTTGACAAAAAATTGACTTCTTTCTGCACTGACCTTCAAGTGGCTTTTTAGCATGTATATAAACATTGCTGATTCAGAAGCAGCTCTCTGGCTTTAAAAGGAAGCCTCAGCTATTTTTATAATTGTTAAACTTGTATTTGTAAACAGATATTGATATTTTGTCATGCAGATACTCTGCATTGCTGAAAGGCCAGTGTCACTTGTACAGAGTGCTCACAGCTATTCCAGAACTTACCCATGGGATTTATAGGCATTGCTGTCTGACATAAGAGCTTTCTGGAGGATAAAAATATTGCAAATTGTCCTGTCCTATAATCTTGCTTAGACCCAAACTGAGAGAGTTTATTGACCTTTAAATGTATAACAGATTAAACAGTCTGGCAGTGACCATAAAACTGATAAAGTATAATAAAATATCATATTGTGCTATAAAAATTGTGTCAGAGAGCAAATTAAAGCCTATTTAAAGTCGTGTACTTAGTCACCAGTAAGAAATTGTACTGAAGTTGTAATTTTTATGGATATGTCTTTTGGTGAACTTGATAGGACAAGGGAATAAATATATCCAAAATTTTGATGGAGAGAGAAACCAATGAAGGTATTCCTGCTATTTATTTTCAAGCAGATGTTATGTCCTGTTTCTAATATTTCCCTGTTTTGTATGTGAAATGTGTGCTTGTACCTGAGTAAGTCAGTCTTTTCCAACACTCCTCAGGTGACCCCAAATGGAGACTTGCAATAGTAGTGTTCATCTAGCCTAAGAAAGGTGCTTCCATATTTCAAACTTTGCTGCCAAAAGCACAAGGGCACTTCAAGCAATCTTTTTGGGTTTTTTGGTCATTCTCTAGCCTTGCTAGTAGGCGTACCTCTTTTACCACCTACAAACCTTGTTACTGAGAATGAAGATCCCTTCTGAGAATATTAAATTAATGTTAAAAAATGCCAGTTGATGGAGAAAGATATGCTAGAATTTGCTAAATGTTAGGGATCAGTCCTTTGGTAGTACTGGACTCTTACAAGACTTGAAAATTTTTACTAAGCACATATATTTCCATCTCAGCATGTGATAACAGGAGGGATGCAATTTCTGTGGTTTGAAGACTACATTCCATGACTACCTTCTGTTTTAACCCACAGATATCAAGCATTCAAGCTGTAATCTGTGTACTGCCCAACTTTCCAAAATGTATTGTTCTATCTCATCCACAAAAACTTTTCAAATTCTGTATTTTTGTGTACTTTCTTTTTAGTTTAAAAAATGTTTTTAGACCACACGGCTATGAAGTGTACATAAAATAACCTTCAAAAATACAGTATTCTTCATCAGCCTGAGATTGTGATTTGATAAACTCAGTCCCATATCAGTTAGCTTTACAATGATGTTGCAAATGTCACGTCTATCTTTTCTGCAAAGCTAGTATCAGTACTGAATGTAGAGATGAACATAGAAGGAAAATCTGTGACTATAGTGGTTCACAATGCTCTAGGGAAGAAAAAAACACTGAGAAGAAAAAGGAGGAAAAACAGGGAAAAGAACAAAATAATGGTAAGAGGAGTGGGAGACAGAGACACTCTCCAAGCAAACTACTTGTGCTCAAGCACAACCCATCCCCCACTGTTAGGTGACAACAGCACCACAAATCTTAAATAACTGCCACCTAAGTCATACAAAATCTGCCTTTACTCTGTCCAAACATCTCAGTTACATCTGTGAGACATTTCCTGTAAACTTAGGAGCCTATAGGTCAGCATTTATATTCCAGCTCAGGGAATGCAGTTCTTTCCCCGAGTTGTTTTGATGTACCCATTGTGGTAAGAAACATGGAAGGCCGTATCTGGTCTGGGTAAAAATTTGCAGCTTCTCTCTTGGCCACATTTTGAGTAATGTGAAAATTTCCATCTGCTCCAAATCCAGGCTGTAATGTTTGCTTCAAAAATAGAAGGCTAATAAGTGCAAATAGTATATTTGCCCACAGCAAGAAATGGCTTGCATTCTGCTTTTTTCACATGTTCAAAATAATTTAAATCTCACATGATCAGAATGAGCAGCCAGTGATATACCTGACTGTTGCACCTTTATTGGAAAAGCATAAAATCACTATGAGGACTGGACTAACTGAATGTTTTTAGACTTCCTATTATGTAGCATTTTCCTATGGTATACAGCTCTACAGATAGGCTGACTACTCTTGATGGAATGATGGAGGAAGCAGAAATTATAATTTCCTAAAAAATAAAAGGTAACCAATAGCCAAAGAAAAATTGGGATGCATACCTGTTATTAGCAACAGGTATGCAAGGCATCAGAATTTACTGAAGAGAAAGACATCCCAAATAATCTAGATTAAATTGACATGAAGATGCCCCCTTCAGATTAAGTGCTAGGCTAAATGATACATTTGCCATGTCTTGTCTTGAAATTTTCTACTCCAATTTCTGTCTTCCTTCAACAGCCTGAAATGAATTTTATTCAGGAGGCAATAATTACAAATTGTTCTGCCATTCTACACTAATACTTTATCAATAAAAAGAGATAGACTGTCTGATTTTCTTTCTTTCTCCCTTTCCCCCAGAAACTGGAGAGTAAAATAAAATAAGACAAAATTAAGCAAGAAAAAAGGAAGCAAAAGAAATCTTTAAACAAAACAAAAAATGGATTTTTTCCTTTAAAATTTTCTAATACTGTCAAAAAAAAGAGATTATTTCCCCCCTTCTTCTATTGAAGTAGTTTTTAAAGCCAACCAATGCAGGTTATAAATCTATCACAGTAAAAGCCTGAATATACAAACATATTCAGCCTAATGGTGCAAAGATAAAGCTATCACAATCAAAAAATGATAGCATCAAGATGAAGAAGCAATTATTGTGTGCAAGCTGAAATTCTCAATAAACATGAAAAGGTGTATAATTTAAACATAATAATTGCAGTGTGAGTTGCAGTGACCCCAGATGCTACAAATGCATCTGGGTGAGTGGTTATCAAAAATAATATTCTATGCTATTATTCCCAAGTTCTAAAATTGTTTGTCTGGCAGATTTTCAGTTTTTCAAGTTTCAGCTGGTTCTGAGTATGATGCAATGGTTCTGCATAATCTTCTATATGAAGATATCCCTGTTATTAATGCCCCCTTCCACAGCTGAGGAAATGCCATCTTACACAAGCAAACCTCTAGGACTAGAGTAATGCCTGGAAAACCAGCATCTTACCAGGTTTTGGAGGGAATGAAGTAAACAAACACTGGTGTGTGACCACATTTTGACTCTGAAGTTTGTGTGCCATATTTAATTGCCACAAAGACTATTGACTAAGTTCAAGATTCTAGCTACTCCCTCCTTTATCAGACCATTTTTCTTACTACTAAATTCCTTTTCAAATTTATCACGTCAGATATTGCAGACCTAGAGATATATGACAACAGCACTGTACTGATTTTCAGGCTTCTGGGAGGACTCCAGCCATAACTCTCAGTCCTTTGTGCAAAGGTGCATTTATAATTTTGGAAAGTTTTGAAGGCTCAGCCTCTAACTTAAAATCCCCTTAAAGATATCAAAATTCTTTTCCCATATGGAAATAATTTAATCTGGCCCACCTCCTTCTTTACTGCATTGACTTAATCCACTCAGTTATACAAAGCTGCCAAGTCCAGTTATGAATCTTGGTCTCTACATGTGCTTCTTGCCAAATATCAGTAGAAGGCAAACCACACAGTGGGCCATGAACATTTGCTAAGAATGTCTTAATGCATCATCATAAGGCATATTCCATATTACACACACTTTAAGTCCCAGTATCTTTTGCAAAATTAACATTATTCTCATTAACTGCTGGCTTCTCCATTGACACAGCTAGTCACAAGAAAAAGGATTACATTTTCAAAATAAATTTTTTAAATTAACTGCCATCCACTTTTTTTACTAATCTCTTGCTCTGCCCTAAAACACCAAGCTCCTGCCTTGTGTGTTTTGAAGTTCTTGAAGGAATGCCCAATTTTATGAACATAAGGGCAGAAGTGTTATTTAAAGGAAAGGATGATACAGGAACTATTAGGATATTACTAAGAGTAGGTTAACACAGGGAAATGGCAGTCTCAATGGCAAATACAGAGTCAGTAGAAGAGAGGAAAATGGTTATGGAATTTATCTTGATGAACCAGAGATACTGGGAAGGGATAACTAAAAATGAAAGCAAAATAAAGCCAAAACTATTTAGTAGTAAAGACTGGAATGATGTCTTGATCCAGTAGTTGTTATTAGGTGTTTTTTTAAGTCGTTTTTTCTTTTTTGTTTGTTTGTTTTTAATATGAGACTTGATTTTGCATTCAGTAGGGATATAAGTTCACCTCCCATCTCAGATGTGAGAAAAAATAGTGACTTTCTGCTGAGAAGAAGCCAATGAAGAGTTTTAAACTGAGGCTGGAGAAAACTGGTATAGCATACAAAAGGGTGTCTACTTAAGTCTTCTAAGGGAAGACTTTAGTAAGCATTCTATGAATCACATCAGGCTTGTTGACAATGACTGGCTTATTATGTAGCTGCTGAAAGAAATGCAGCTTTGTGCAGAAGACAAAGGAGGACACAGATAGGGAGTGATTTTGGAAAACATGAATGATTTTTCAGACAGCAGGGAGGCTGTATAAAGTAATGAAACAGAATCTGTGATAAGCTGCTGGAGAAGAGGTTGATGCAACAAAAAGGAACAAATAATAAGAGCTAGAATAAGCTCAAGCAGAGAGGAGAAAGACACGGACATGGACAAGCACAAAGTGTAAAGATGATGAGCAGAAGAAACAGGGAGAGAACATAAAAATGTCACTGAATCTGTAAAATGACCAGGATTAGGTGAGGAGGTTCATTGCTGGGAAAACAGAAGGAGATCAGTTGGGATGGAATTAGGTTTTCACAGTGCTGTATTTGAAACAGTTAGGTAGGTCAGAGTATGTAAGCAAAGAAATATGCAAATGTTTGCCTGAATGCAGAAGCACATACAGGATATTTGGACAAAGGATAAAAGTGCCGAGGAAAAAGGGAAAAATACTAGACACAACATTTTTCAGTGCTGAGGAATATGAAGCTTAAAGCCTAATGGAATGTGTGAAACCTAAAACATGGAGATACATTATCTTGTGCTGGATACCATGCTGCCACAGCTGGATCCTTATTAATATAAGATGTAGGTACATTTTTGTTTTTTGTTACAGAGCAGTGATATATGAACAGTGTAGGAGGAAAGGAGAGACAAAGTTACCAGAATGCACATAAATGAGTTAGAAGTAGAATATCTGCATGTTAGGTTATGTTACTGAAGGCTTATCGTATTGAGCAAAGAAAAACAAAAGATGGGTGGTGGAATACCTGTAATGTATTCCATTCACAGAGTGTCCTAATCTGGCCACTCCCAGGGTTCTTTAAAAAGATCAGACCACGGTCTTCAGGAGGAAACCCATAAAGGGGACCCAAGAAAAATGCTGCACAAACTGGCCAGGATTACTGCCTTCAGGGGCACATGACTTGTTGTGGGCTCTGAGAATGGACAGTGGTGGGACTGGGTAAACTTGCTATTAGACCTTTTTTAATAGGATTGTGGGAAGTGCAAAACTTACACCTATTTAAAGGAACGACCAAAGGGAAAGAGAATGATCAGAATGAATTCAGGAAGAACAAGCATCTATCCTATCCTTTTACTTAAATCCTACTTTTAAGTGTATTCCACATGCATGTGCTTTCTTGTCTCTGAAATATTCTGTATGTGATGTACAGGCTCTAACAAATGTTGTGTTACACTGGGTGGTAGATAAATAGATACAGCTATATAGATATATATTTTATGTTCATATATATTTTAATATTCACATTTATATTTACATTTATTTTTATATATTCTCTTCTTCTGGGGCCTGAATGCTCATTTTGCCTCTCAGTTTGTAAATGGTGCCTTGGCGTGATTCTTGGAGACTCTCTAATTGTAAATAACTTTGTATAGACAAGGAGATGTTAGCAAGGGACTGGTTTGTTTTCCTGGCATGTCTCCAAAAATCAGTGATTTAGAGTCAGTGCTAGAAGAGTTGGCCTGAATAGAAGCTGATGGGATACAATAGAGTTTTGAACTTCTATTCATTTTTATGAAATGATGTTTTCAACATCTGGAACAATTCTAAACTCTCAGTCACATTATAATGCTCAAAGCATTTGAACATCATAAAATTGCCCCTTAACACTTTGATTAATTGCTGCTTGTCTTGAATCTGCTTGCACCAGAGTAAGTATAACTGGATTTAAGTGTTGAGAAAGGCACTGGTTTGGTTTAATAGTTGTGTTTCTTTAGCTGTGTGTCCCCGTGGAATCCCTATACTTAAAGGGACTGTTAAATGTCAATTTGTGTGGTATTGGAGAACAACACTTGAAATACTTTTTGTATGTCAAGGATTGGAACGGATTAATACTTGTATTTTTTTAGTTTCAAAGATGTGTCAGAATAAGGCAATATTACACCCTGCTGTACTAAAATGACTGAACTAAATCCTGTCAAATTTAACAGGGTTCATTGGAAGATTGTTCAGAATGTGCTTGAATTGAATAACAATGAATTCAGTCTTGCTGCCTGAACAACAGGCTCAGTGCATTGTACAACCCTCACTGCTGAGTGTCACAAGTTTTTATAGTGATAATGTTCCTTATTTTAAAATCTTACCTTACTCAGATATACTCAGATATTGCATAGCCTCAGATATACTCAGGTACTGCATAGCATTTTAGCTAAGGTTTTCTGCCACCCCTTCTAATCTTTGTAGGAAATAGTGGTAATAAAAACTATAACTAAGGTAGGTTGGTATATTCTGAATGCTTCAAGTTAGCTGATTATAATGGCACCATAATTATGGAAGCTGGAATTTTCCATGTTTGCTTTTCATTTCAGGCTAAATTTATTTGGAAACCTAGACAATCTATTTTTGCCAGTTCTGTGAAGATAAAAAAGGAAGCACAGCAGAACCTTTTAATACCATTTAAAATATTTTCCAACTTTTTCTAGGAGGGGTTTATGCCGTTGGATTCCGCAGAAAGTGAAGTTTGGACATTTCAGCTCGGGATTCACTCTTTGGTTGTTAATAAATCTGTGCACATCAAAGGGTTCGTAACTGAGGGAAATCTTAGAACATTTAATTAAGGACATCAGAAAATATGGGTCAGATATTTGCTAAAGGATATAATTAAGCAAATTCAAAAACCTGTCTGGAAGACTCAGAAATAGAAAGAGCCAAGTTCTTTGTCAGCATGGACAGACAGTTCATGTTTTCAATGGTAGAAAATAATAACTTTGCCTCAAGAAGAGTTACTTTGGTATGAAACTTAAATAATGAATCTTCAAGCTGTCTTTTATATGTATTTACATGAAAAGTGACCATGTCAGAAAAAAATCTCTGCTATTACAGCAATCTCTGTTGAGATCAGTCCATAAAAACCCAAATACTGGAATCTTAAAAAAGCTATGAGATCTTCGAGCCTGGGAAATAGCATTTCTCTAGAAACTCCTTCAGAAAAGTATAGTAAATGAAATACTATTTTTAAAATATTGAACATGCTGTTACAACTCTACACTCTAAACAAATAATTGCTATATAAGTAAAATGTATGCAGAGATCTTCTTCACTTAAAATGTGTGCTTTAATACTTTAACCAAGGAAGATTTGTAGAATATTGCATCTTAAACCCCCTTAACCTGAAGGAGAATGACCATATTATTATAATGTATTCATCAGTGTATGTATTCATGGTGAAATCTATTCCATATTTGCTGTAAGTAGAAGCTGATGTTGAGAAGACTTGAGAATTATTTACTGATCTCCTGAGCAAGGATATCATAAGTGCTCTCATGGGCCACAGAACAGGTAGATGATGCTCACCCAGCATATTACTCATAATCCACACAGCAGTAGAGCAGCAGAAAACTGACATTTAAAGGAGAGATAGCTTTGGTGCAACTGGGTAGGAAATGCAGCTGATTCCTTGCTAAGGCTAAGTTCAGTTTTCAGTGTGGAAGTTGCAGCAATATTGATTGCAGAACATAGGTTTATTTCCTGAAAAATGGGTAAAAAATTCTTTTTTAGGTACTTTTCCTCAGTTTCATGGTCTATTTTTTCCTGAAAAGCTAGTAACTGTAAAATTCAAGCATACACATGGTTTTTTGTGTCAAGGGCTGATGCATCTTACTGTCAGAAGAGCAATTAGTTTGCTGATCCAGCTCATGATGATGCCACTGAAAAGCAGAATCAGCACAAGAAATGTAGCAGGAATGAGACCACCCCCTTTGGCAACAGCTGCTCCTTACATCATTGTAGAGTGATCACAGCCCTAGAACCAGAGTGAGCCAAAGATTTGATTTCACCTACCCAGTCTGTCAATGGCAGAATGACAGATTAATGCAGCCAGTTGCAATAACTTCTGTGCAATACTGCATGAGCCCCTGACAGTATTTTGTCTTGCTCTAAAAGATTACTCTTTGAATCAAATGTTTGCAGGTAGTAACATTTAAATTCTACTATAGTTTTCACAGTGATAAACAAAAGAGGGCAACCCACATGCATTTTAAATGTAGAGGAACACAGATGTTAGTTTTAAGCCAGCTCATGATATTGATTTTTAGGACCACCTGGTAGTTGCTGAATGCTTGAAAAAGGCATAACTGTTAAGAACAGGGGGGTGGCTTGGAGTCATTGAGAACACAGCAGGAAGCAAATTGGTTTTTTGCAAGGCTGAACAGGGCCTTGTTTGATCTGCAGGACTGCTGGTACTGCTGTTGATGGATAAGAAGGAATGAACTCAAATATGAGTGCCAGGGTCCAGCCTACGATGACAAAGGTGATAATTAGAAAAATAAAACCATATTTTTGCTTATGTAGAAAGTACATTTGCTTTTTGAGAGACAGTAAATATGGGACACTTGTGGTGACATTTATTGTCTGAACTTATAAGACCTTGCAGACTGGCATCTCTGGATGTTTGGAATTAACACAGTAACTTTGGAATGCCACTTTTAGCCACTTCTGTTGTTATGTCAATGGGCAGAAACCTAGTGGTTTGGGTAGAAATCAGAATGCTGAAGATTGAAAAGGGAGACATGCAGAGTCCCTGGCATTTGGTTAGTTGACAGAGCAGCTCTTTAATTGTCTATACACGAAAGTCTTACTCTCAGAAGACTACTATCACATTCCAGCAAAACAATGTCCCTTGTTTAAGCTGTTCACTGTGGCTTTTCAAGTATACAGTTGAAGGGAAAGAAAAGTCAAGGAAAATACAATCATGAATGGTAGATGCAGTGGGGATCTCCCAGAGAGCTGACAAAAAGAGATTATGGGGGAGCCCTAAGTAGGGCTTATGCCCTGGAAGAGGGTGTTGAGGAGAGGAGAGCAAGTGGGAGGGTTTGGGATTGGATCTGGAGAGAACAGGGACCTGGGATGAGAGGGGAGAGTGAGCACTGGGGGAAAGCAGGACTGAGGAATTAAACACTGTGGTCTGAGCATGGGTGTAGCTGCAGATCAGGGAAGGGAGACAAGCTTTGGCCTGGCAGAAGGAACACACACAGATCACAGCATCACAGAATGGGTAAAGTTCCCACCACAGTGGCTCCAAACTCCCTGCTCAAGCAGGATCATCCTAGAGCACATTGCACAGCATCATAAACGGTTAACCTTGTGCCACAGCATAATATCAGATATGCTGCAATAATGAGTGATGCAGGGACCAAGGCAGGTGCAAAAGAGTGGTTCTTATTGCCAAAAACCTGGCATTTTTAAGCAATTAGCAGGTTATCAGTTTATATAGTTTTAAAGGCACAACAAGCCCAAGTCAACCAACCACCATACGCCACAACATGGACATGATGTGACACGTGGCAGTCACACAGCACATCTCTCATGTATTTCATGTCTCTCACGTCTCTCTACCCCTATTCCAGCTGAGTCACTCTCCCATGGTTCCCTTCTATTTAGCCTAAGTAACAGGCCAGAGCCATGTTACCAGGCCTTCCCTTTATAAAGCCTTACCTATTGGTAACACAGATACACCAATTAATAGAAGAAATGCAAAAAAAAAGCAGGTACTGGTAAGAAAATCTTGAGGGAATAAGAACAGTAAAGTGGACATGCACAAATAATGACACTGGATGGTAGAAACAGTACTTCCACAACATCAGGAGCTTCGTCATACAAGAGAAAATTATGTGTATTTCTGCTTATTTCATACTATCCTATTATTTTGCTGTTAAAGGTCTGATCTGATATCCATTTGGCATTTGACTGGTATATGTACACACTGGATAAAGGCTTCAAAGATTAAGAAATTGGTCTAGTTAGTTCCCTATTGTTTATAGCAAAGAAGGTAAGAAAAAAAATATACATCAGTTTTCATACTAGAATTTCCTCTGTTTCAGCACATAAATCACTGCTTGACTTTATTGCATTTCTGTTCTGGAAAACTTATTAGTATCAGAGAGCTAAACTACAGAGAAAAAGAGAACCACAAGAAAACATCCAGAATATATAAATGCCACTTCCAATAACATGGGACTAAGCAATTTCCTTTAAAGATCCCAGCTTGTCAAACACTGATATGAATTACATCCTATTGCATTAAGAATTAAAAGCAGCAATTGGCACACTCTATCCTTGGCTTCCACATTCATTCAGACGTAAATTTGAATTAAAGTGATTGCAGAAGAATTTTCCATGCAAGTAATTCGGGAAGAAGCCTTCACAATCTGGCTGGATGTGATCCCATGCAGTTCAAACTGAATGGACAAAGAGTCGCTCAAGGCCTGTGCCAGGGTTCCTAGTATTTCCAGGCAGTATTGGAATTAAATTAAAAATTCTGGATTTTATTTAAAACAAGGAATAAGCTTCAAGTGCCTATAGTTTGGAATATAAGTTTGAAAAGTTTGAGTACCTGGCTTAGATTCACTTAGCACCTAATTGCAGACAATCTTGTTCCTTCATAGTAGAGGAATGTTAACTTAAAGAGCCACACTTTGCAGGGCAGAAGGGAAAACTTTTTAAGTCAGAAGGCTCTGCAAATTCTGGTCCCCTGTAAAGGTCTTTTACATCAGTAAATTATCAAGCCTAGCTCCAGTGACTCTTCTGGTGTCCTCCATAGGAATAGAAAGTTATTGGCAACATACTCACTTGGTTATATGATGGTGGTACTGTCTCTTGGGGCATAAGGAATCTTGGAGCTGGCAGGTTGGATAACAGATAGGGTCAGTGGGGTAAGATTCATCTCCTAAATTTATCTTCCAAAAAAAAAAATCACAGTATGATGATACTTTCATGGGCAAATTTTGAACTCTGATAATTTCATAGTACAAGAAAGACTAAATTGTCATCAAGCTAAGAAGAGAAGTCTCACATCATTTGCCCTAACTCTCTGGGACAAATGAGAAGCTCTGACCCCTGGCAAAGCCTGATGAAAGCATACAGTATTTTATGATAGAGGTATAGACGAGATGCTGATATATCTCATTCTTCTGGGATGAAAGGGCACATGGCTCAGGAGATGTTCAGCCCCTGAGAGAGGTGCTTCAGCCCAGTCATCAGGAGTCTTCTGTGTCTGGCCTAGACAGACTCTGCTCCTTTACCATTCTACAGGAGCAAAAATGTCAAACACAATAATATTGAGATTTTTTTCCAACAAAAGCTCTGTGGGCTAGAATTTGAAAATTTCTTATTTTTATAACAGCATAATTTTTAAAACATTGAAATGCTTGCAGAAACAGAACTAAAGATAATTTAAGTTGTCCCAGTAACATTTTTTTATTTGTTCCTTTTGTTGTTGGGCCACAGCAACACCTACACTCAGAAAGAGTAAAAATATTGGCAACTGGGGCAAGAATTAAAGAGCTAAGCAAAGGATACCACTAATTAAATGTATCAAGCCCTAATATTTCAAAATAAGCTGATGTATGCTTCAACATGAGGCACTGCAGAAAAAACTAAATATCTGTTTGGAACTCATCTATATAATATCCTGGAACAACTTTTATTATCAGAAATTTTTACATGATGCAAAGTTCAATGTTTCTGGGGGATTTTGAATATTTTCTCTTAAATTAAGGTAATAGCAAACTGCTGCATCAAGTAAAGGTCTTAGGAAAGAAGTACCTATAATAAAAATGAAAGAGAAATCCAGTGCTCTTTGAGGTCAGTTGATTTTTTTTTTAATAAATGGTACATTATAAAAAAATCTTGCTGGACAGAATACTGTTCTGAATTTCTGGCAAAGCTCAAACCCCATTTACTGCTGTGAAGTCAATCCTTCTTGTGGAGCACATGGTTTTCCATATTAGTACTGCAGAGTTGCTGGCCCTTGAAGTCAGGCTTGGGCATGCTAACACTATTATTCATCCCATGTGGTGCTGATATGAAAAGAAATAAAGGTGAAATGTTTATGAGGGTGAATTTTTAAATTTGCCAGTAAATGAATTTAGCACAGAAAAGTTGATAAAATTTACTGGACCACAGAAAGGGAAAATAAAGCTATGAAGCATTAATAGACCATCCTTAAAACTTTCTATTTCTCTTAAGGGCTGAAACAAGAAACACCATTAAAAGACCAGTGAAATGTGAGCAGTATGTTAGTCTCATAAAAGAAAACATTGATCCTGCCATAGCTCTACACATTCACATTCTCACAGGAAAAAATTCCAGTGGAAGAGTAATTTAGCAACTCGAATCCTTGTGCTTTTTTGTTCAAAACTCACCCAAACCCTTTGCAAATGCATGAACATTTCACTATAAATGATGTTCATTCTACATGGTATTTCAGAAGAGACTGATATGACTCTATCTAGCAATGTTCTTGTTAAGATCCCATAAGGGAACAAGTTCCTTGTTAAGGCCAGTAAACCACTAGGTTAATTTTCCTACTGGCATTTGTTGGGGCCCTGATTCAAAGTCACTGATGAAAAACCTTCTTTTGACTTCATAAGCTTTGGATCAAGTTCACTGAGTGGAGTGTATGAGAGGCTTTCTAACCTGGAAGAATCATCTCCTCTTTAAACGAGCTCCCTTTTCAGGAAATATCACTTATTTTCAGTGAATGTAACTGGGGGCTTTGGTAACTACAGTTGGTATGGGACTAATTAGCACCATGTGCCAACATTGAGATTTCTCTATGAAAATAAGTAAGTCTGTCTATCCTGCAGGGAATGTGAGGCAACTAGATGGCATCAGCCCTTGTGTTCGTGTATTGAAAGAGAGTCACATATGTCTTACATGCCAAGAGTCAGGTGTGAAGCCTGTCATGGAGTTTGTCTGTGGAAGAAATACCTTTTTTACTGTGTTAAGAAGAAGTTAAACATGCTCATTGATGCAGCAAGTACTGTGCATTGAAAAACGAAGCAGAAAAGTATAACTAAGCCTCTCCAAACTGCAAGCAGAATGGATGATCCAAGTCCAACAGCATTGTATTTAGTGCACAGTGCTACTCCTGGTAGACTTGCTATTATGGTTTATTCTTTTCTTGATGCATAAGAAACAAATTTTGGTCAAATTCTTCTAAAGAAAAGTACAGTCAAAACTTAATTTTAGGTGGGAGGTTTGTCAAAAATAGAACTTTTCCTCTTAAGTCCTTGTTTCAATTTGATATTTAGACAGTGGAGCAAAGTTCTCAAAATTATTTGCTAGAATAAAGATTTTTTTTTAAATGGTCCTATTTTTAAAACTGATGAAATTAACTTTTTAATGTAATTCCAGGATGCAGTCATCAAGGAAATTAATGCTCTGATGATGTCATAAATGCCTCTGAGCTATATCAGTTGTATTTGATTTACTTGAGCTGAGATAATAAAGAGTTTTAAATTAAATCAATATAGGTCATTTTATTTAGACAGGGATGATTCTTCACAAAGCAGTGTCTCTTAGCATGGAAAAGCAGTGAGTTATTGTTTGCAAGACAATATTTTTTTTCTTTTGTTCCAAGTGCTAAATCAACAGCCTTCCTTGCCTCTCTCTTCTGCCAGCTTAATATTGGTTACCTGCAGGTGAGTTCAAGCCCTCAAAGAGAAGATTGCTAGAAAAATGTGCCACTTTTTTGCCATTTCAGTGGAGAAGATGGGTGTTCTGTCATCCTTCAACACAGTTATGACTTGACTGAGCAGTGTGCTGTAAAGGGTAAAAGAAGGTCTGAGAGAAGACAGAAATACAATGTAAGTTATTGTAAAAAAAAAAAAGTACAAAAAAAGAAGAAATACTATGCCAGATGTGACAATATGTTTTGGCCTGTTTCACTTCTTTGAGGTTGCCCTTATAACTTGACAGTGAGGAACTCTCCAGAGCTGCTCACATGCTGTGAGAAGGGTGGGAAGACAAAGAAACAGAGAAGCAAGCTGTGGGAGTGCAGCTTTACTTTTGAGTACATGAAGAAGCAGTATTTCTGAATATCAGCACTTACACATCAGGATTGCAGTTCCACAGGGTATAAATGAGGAAATTTTGGACAGCAGTCTCCATATTGTCATGTGTTCTCCTCAGGGCAAGAATGTTTTCACTGTTATATTTTGACAGCCAAAACAGATTTTCTGCAAAAGAACAGTTTGTAGACTTTTCCATTTTAAATGAGATAAAGCCAAAGCCAAAACCTATGTTATGTCCCTTTGTCTTCAGAAATAAAATTTTGGGGACTGTTGTAATCCTGGATTCCCACATAAATTCCAAAGTCAGCATCAGGTTAAGAGATTTCATCTCCAGTATTCCTACAGATTGGTGGGCTGGTTACTGCAAAAGAGCAAGAAAAAAAGAGGAACAAGTACAAGTACACAGAGCTGCTGACACTGCACTGAGATGCTGCCCTCCTTTAAATGTGGCTTTGGGTTGTGAAGGGCCTGGGCACCCGCTCTGATGTCAGGCCCAGATAAATTGTTCTTCTACGTGCATTCATTCTCCATTAATTCATCACATGATATCTTGCATCATATACTCCATAATATATTCCATTTCAAATTTAAACACCAGATTCAGCTAAGCACAGATAGGAAAAAATTACTTTTGTGCCTATAAGAACATGATCAAGATCATTTACATAATGAAGACCTCAGAGATCATCTCCCTGTGTGAAGACATCTGATTTCACATTATTTTTTAACATTAAACTTATAATGCCATTTGTTCAGCAACTTCCATGCTAAGCAGAAATACATATGTTTTCCCTGGTGTGCTTAACTCAGCTGGTTCAGTGAGGAGATTTCTGAACTCTTCTGAAAATCTTGGATGTACTGCAGATCACTAAGAGGCACGCTGAAAAGTTTATTTGTATTAAAATATATTCTCAATGGATTTTTTTTTATGAGATACAAATATTTCAGGAAAGAATGCTCATGGGGAGAAAGAGAATGTCAAAAAATAACTGAAAAAATGGTTTGATATCAGGTGCAGATTAAAGACTCTATCTTATTGTTTCACAGTGTGACAGGTTTTCTTTTGTAATTAGAGACTGTTAAAATTAGTAAGTAAATAGAATGCATAGAAACGACCTCATTATATCTTTTTGTAACAGAAGAGGGAATTGGGGCCTATGTTAATTATTCCTTGGCCAATCCAAGTAACAGAAGAAACACTTCAAATATTAAATTATTTTGAAGTTTGGCCCTTATTTTGTACATAGATATTTTTTAATTGCTGGGCAATAAATTGTACAACAAAAGTGTTGGCAACATCAAAGTTTTTTGTGATTTAAACCTCTGAAGTTTAAAAATTAAGTGTGAAATTCCTTGAAAATGCTTTAACTTGCACAGCTCAATAGGAGAACAATGCAAAAGGCAGTCAAGAAAAAAAAAAGATGCCTGTTTCCATGTGAAATTAATGGGTAACAGCAGGCTACTCATTAATTGCTCATCTCATGATGACATAGTGACGACTCTACGCTTCAGCATGGGAATGGGCTAACAGATAAGTTGTTCTCTGCTGAGCGAGCTCCTTAGGAGATGCACAAATGTACTTGTATTCCGCACCAAAGGCTCTGGAATCACTCCTAAAAATGCCTAAGGAAAACAGATCATTCAAATGCTACATAGACAGAAAGGGGGATGAAAGAGAAATCACAATTATCAGCCAGAGAAAATGGCCCAGATCCTCACTTCTGAATAGAAAATACCAGAAGCAGGGACAGATTCCTGCTGAGAAAGGTGTTTTGGTCTATTGTGACACGAACCCAGACCAAGACAAGTCATAAAAGATAGCTGTGACTCTTCTCAGCCTCACCAGTCAAAAACTTGGATTTACAAGTGGAAAAATATAATTTTATGTGAACGGAATCTCCAGTTCTCAGATTATATGACATGATGGCTTATTCATCCTTGCGTTCCTGATATATATCTCCCCTGGACAAATTCCAACCAGGAGTTCAGAGAAACCTCAGTATATGAAACAGCATTAGGTTGGTGGAAGAAAAATAAGAGAAGTCTGAAGCATTTGTTTTTACATCTCTGAAAGAAGCTGTCTTATGTCTGACCACAGATGAGAGTGGTAGTAACTTATGACCAGTAACTAGAAATTGCTTTGCTCTTACCTCTTAGAGGTGCCAGTTACTGCAGACCCTTTGCAGCACAGCTGGTGCTCAAAATACATACAGCTATGTCATACAGATAAAACAGTCCAGGAGCTGCATTATAGTTCTTCTGAGAGCAGGAAGGTTTGTCCCTAAGCTTTGTCTGTACACGTGCAAGTTACATGAGTAAACATGCATCTGCACATTTGATGGTGTGAAGAGGAACAAAGGATGTAGCTTCCCACCCTGCTTGGTCGGTAAAGTCATCACCAACAGTTGTACGGGAGACACAGGCTCCTTGGACTCGGGTCTTGGCAAACAATGCACTTCTTTGGTTCATTTTTAACAGGATAACTGATGCAGAACATTTCCTATTATAAATTCAGTCAAGTTTCACTCTACAAAACAGAAACAGTTTTTCAGGATGGATGGGCCATTTCTTACAGACAATGAGTACACTGAGAGCAAATTAAGCATGCCTAATAGGAGAGGCAAATCTCTCACAGTTTCAGAAGACTTTGGTCTCACTAAATAAGCAACTCTTCCCATGCCTGAACTAGCAATATCACAACAAAAGGCTTCTTATGCTTTGTACAAGCCAAATACCATCAGTCCCAATATAACCACTATACCTGCTTTTATCTAGAGTAGATGAATAAAAATCCTTTATATGAATTCCTTTTCCAGTGCTTGTAGCTGTAGTGATGCTTATACACTAATTAGTCCTTTAGCAAACAGTCTTTTATAGCTATACAATTCTTTTAGATACACAGCATAATTTTTCTTTTAGAGTATGGGCAGCAGCAGTGGCATGACTCATTGGAGAGCTATAGAAATTTTCTGAACAATTCCTCTTGAAGGCTTCGTTGGGCAGAACAGGCTCAGACTCAGAGTAAAGTCAAGTGATGATGCTTTCTGCTCAAGTATTTTGGGGAAGGGTCTATTGCAGATGAATTACTGTATGGACTATGACAAAGAAGGTGTCTCACCAAGTCCTAAATCCTTTAGACTGATTTCTGGGCAAGTATGGGACAGAAGGCTGCCTTACCAAGCTTTTTAGTGTATATACCAAGCTATAATAATTATTGGTTAAACACAAGGATGGCAAAGAACCACAAGGTGGTAATGAGACAATGCATGTATACATCTAATGCTACCATACAGCTTAATGACCTAAAAGAACCATATTCATCAGAATTCTTGTTCCATTACTTGTAAGAAAAGCTTTTGCAATCCACACACTGCTATGTGTGAAGAGGATTCATGACAACACCAGCTTCACATAAAAGGGCTTTTAGGCTTTCATTTGTCATTAAAGCATATCAATTTCCATACTTCACTAAGCAGATGCTTTAAAAAAATATGTTTTTAAACACCCAGATTCACTCCGCTATTCAGTGACACTCCATTCCTGCCTAATTTTGATAAGATCTTTACTGCATTTGTTTTGTTTTTTTGCTAGAAAGAGCTAAAGAAAAAAAAACCCAAAACCCAATAGTGATCAAATTCCAACTGAAGAGGCAGAGGCAGGAGATGTAATAATTCAGGTTCTCAAAACCATCTATATCCAGTTCTACTCTGTTCTGGGAGAATCATGTCCAGTGTGACTAAAAATAGGCGTGGCAGAGAAAGTCGGGGTTCTCATCAGTTCTCATCCATTTTTTTTAAGAAAGCCTATCAGCAAATGTCTTGAAAACATAAGAACCATGCCTAGCCTGGTTACAGGCAATCTTTCTTCAATGAGGCAAGGGATTTGCGATATAAATGTTCCATGATTGCAGAGTTAAAGCTTTCATTGTAAAATGAAGAAGATGATTTAAGATTGCATGGGCAACCCACAAAATGGCTTTTCCTAACTTGATGTTTTTCCCAGTATTGTAGAAAAGATGCCTAATAATTAAAACAATAATAAAAACAAGACAACCCCCTCCTCCCCAAATCTGAAAAAGTCCCCACCCCCAAGGCAGTAGAGTTGCAGTGGGTCTCATTGTAAAGTAAGACCTTGCCTAGAGCTAACTTACTTAGGACAATTGTGGTCTTTTCTAAGAGGTAATTCTTGGCAAACAGTGACTATACAAAGCAGATATTGTAAACATAAGTTGTGGACTGCATTTAAGAACAGATATGAGATTTTTTAATGTCCCCTTCCTTTTTCAGCACACTTGAGAAATAAAGGCGGATGTCAGGAGCTCCATGCAATTAGTTAGTTTGCCTTTTTTGGTGCCCCAAGTTACCTTGCATGTCATTCAGAGGCTAGCCCAGAACGACACAGGTCTCTCACTCATCCTGGTTCTTCGTCAGCCCCCTGTAAATGTCATGGATAACCTATGGCACCAGACACATCTGTTGGCATAACTCTGTCATACTCTACGGGTCTGGATATACAGAGCAAATTGTTTTCACTTCAATGAAATATTCACTGAAGTTTCCATGGCAAATCATTATTATTTCACTTGTGACTTCCTGTATCTTTTTATAGAATGGCAAAACTCACAAAGCAATGAGAAAGAATGTTCGGACTGGTGAAGGCATTGGCATTTGAGCTGAGAGAGGCATCCAAAGCATTTATCTACTATTAATTGTCTGTGTGACAAAGTCCAAGCTGCTTTTCAACTGTAAAGTTCATTTCCCCTTTCATTTAATGAGAATGATAAACAGCTCCTTTCAGAAATGCTTTGAACACAACCCATGAAGACATGTTGAACCCTTATAGAAAGTAGTCCATATATAGAAAAATGTAACACATCAAAAAATTTGACACATTTTTTCTTTACAAGCACTGACAGTTTTTACCCAGGTAGTTGCAGTAAGTGGAGGAGAAAGGAGTACCAGCATGCTAACTGAGGGTTTGGCAAGCTTTACTTGCCTTATTTTTGAAAGAAATGTGAGGGATGGAAATGGGCTGAACAGAAATTGTTTGCCAGAAGCCAGCAGTAACTGAAGGTCTGGCTACAGGCATCTGCAAAGATTTTTTTTCTGTTCCATAAAACAGTGAATTTAGACTCTAGGCTGCCATTCTGATTGTCCTTAGGAGGGTGAGTTGAGCCAATAGCTTCTTGTTTTAAAATATTTTTCCATAACTAACAAAATATCTGCATAGTTTCTCTAGAATTGCTGCTGCAGACTGATATTAGTGGTCCTGCTTTGAAGTTGGAAAACATGGAAAACTTCTGACAGAGCCAGCCTGACGATGTGTTTGTGCTTTTTGCACTGCTGTTCTGCTTAAGTTGTTATTCTTTGGACTAGACACAATTGGCAGTGCTGCTGAAGCTGAGGATTCTGGTCTCCACAGAGAATCACCTGTACAACAGAATGAATTATGTCTTCCAAAGATCGCTCCTACTTGAAGTAATTTTGTTTATAATCTACTTATTTGTAGCATGGAGGCCTCTGTGTTGTTCTGAAATCTTCCACGAGGGTGTATTTAGAAAGTCAGGTTTAGGACCAGCTCTGATTGACTTGAGCAGCAGAGATCAGTAACAGGCAAGAAGAATTTGTTTCCTTCTTCCTTGTCCAAGAGAAGCTGATTTTCAAGATCATTTTTCGAGAAGTTGGTGATGTTTAGTACAGTAGGTAAATATAGATGCTAGACCACAGAAGAGATGCTGAAGAATAGAGAATGTAGAATTTGTGTGTGATTACAATTCTGCATACCTCTCAGTACCAGGTAGGAGTTTTTTAGTCCACAAGAATGGTGAATTAAACCAGAGCTGCAATTTCATGAGGCTAGATCAATTGACTCAGCATCCTATACTCCCCAATCCCTTCTGCTTGTTTTCTTACTCCCTGCTTTTAGCTTTCTGTGCTCACTGTGCATCAGCCACAACACTGACTGTCCACCAAACAGCCTATGATGAAAGGCTTGGGGAAGATACATATTCCATACCAAAGAATTCCACATATTCTTTCCTGTAAATGAGCATTGGCCTCTGTCACAACAATGAGCCTACAGGCCCTGGTAAACGGGAATCACTTCTATACTGTAATTTAACTCTGTACTGCAACTGCTATATCATGTCTTTATTGTGATTTTAGTACATTGTGGTATCACTGTGCTGAATCAAAATACCATGTGATGTCAAGCACATGCAAAAAGATAAATTTGTATTAAACATTAAACTTTCTTTCTGTGGAATATGCAACAGAGCTTAGTCAGAGTATACAGAACTCTAATGCATACACGGGACATCCCACCACCTGCAGATTTAGCTCACTAACATTGCAAAAAAAAGAAAAAAATCCCAAACCAACAAAATTTTATAAAAAGAGCTGAATGGTTTTCTGTCAATTCAGTAATGTTGAGTTTTCTTGGGGTTTTGTGAGAGTCATGAGACAATGGACAAGATGGGAGAAGGACTAAGAGGCAGAGGAGATAGAGGACTAAGTGAGAAGAGAATAAGACAAGGCCCTGTGGCTTTAGTGATCAATTAATACTGACTCAGTTGCTAGTGAAAACATAGCCTAAGGTTTCTTTTTTTCTAAGACTATGCACCCAGGTGTTTACTGCTGATATACAGCAACTTGTGATAATTGGACCCTTAAATCTTGAGCCCTGTAATAAGATCTGCAGCAAGGTAAAGAAGAAAAATAATTCAGAAAGTATTGGACGAGATTTTGCAGGCCACCTCCAGTCCTTTCACAGCTGAACCTTGTGAAACTAGAACATTCATGGGGGCAGTTACAGTTATATCTGCTCCTTGACAAGCAGATGATGTTTACTCCAGAGGTTAAAATATGGACATTCTAAGTGCAACCATGTGAGAAATCACAGTGATGCTCCCAGCTCTCTCCTGAGAATGGTCATTCTGGCAGAGTTGGGCCCCTAGGCTCTCATTTGTAAGTGCAAAATCAGTACTTCTATTGTTCATGATCAAGTCCAGACAAGGCTTAAAGAATGAGAAATAAAACAAAATTGATGAAGGGAACACTCACTCTAGCACATTTTACATTCAAGTGTATTCAGCAATAATCAGCCAACATCTTGATCGTGTTTTTATTTATAACATTTCCTGCTCAACACAGGTCTGGCTCTGGTCTAAATTACAGAACAATCCTGGTCTTTGTTGCAAAGTCACAGTTCTTAACAGTACTGAGGGCTATGGACTCACTGAAAAAAAGTTTGCAAGCACATATTAGCTACTGGATAAGTATTGTTGTGCTTAACACATGTAAAATTTCTTCCTAAATATCTTAAAAAGCAGATGTGAGGCATACTTAGTAGCAATGTGTTATTACCCTTGATGCAAATTCTTAGCAATTTGTTTTGTTTTTCCTTTTCCCCTTTCTAGATCTGTGCTGCTAAATGCAGAAGGCTTTCTGTGTGCATTACATTGGACACTTAACATTAAGCAATCATAAGACACTAACCTCACTATTACATTGTTGCTGCTGATGCTGCTGTATTACATTTTTCATTTCATTATGATTTTTTTTCATCTTATATATGCAACTCCCTGAATCAGTTTGAGAGCTCCATTTCCTTTTCTCGTTCCCTTCCCCCCAAAAAGTGACATTTTAATGGTACAAGTTAGTATAAATTTTACTCTTGCATCCCTTACTATCCCCAAAGAAGAATTAGACAGGACTAATTCTTCTCAGGCCAAGACAGATGAACTTATAGGATCCATGTATGTGTTATTACTTTCCAGGAGTGAGGAATAGATGCCAAAATGTCTTAAAACCACATAAAACGATTTCTAGATTGAATGGTAGCCATCCCATGATTATGGTCCTATACTAAGTGAATGCTCCATCTACAAGATAGAAACAGGTACCTTTGTTGTATGCTGCATGAAAATTCCTTTTCTCCTTGCATTTTTTATTCAATTGAGAAAAAACATGGAACGCATAAAAAAGAATTTCTTAAATTACTCAGTGCAACAATTTAGGCCATAACTACTTCATAATCAGTAGCACACCAACTAAGAAACTTATAAGGTACATAAAATATCATTGGTAAGGAAAGGGGAAAGGAAAAAAGGTATTAAATATCCTTCAGTATATTTTCATAATATGATGGAAGTTTAGTCACAACGCTCACTGATATTTGTTTCTTACCATCTTAGTTGATATTTTTTCTCGGAATTTTTTGTAAAAGCTGATTAAAAACAGAATTTAAAAGATACTTTAAGTATTTCTGGATTAAATGACAGAAAATGAAATTTCTGCTTTACAACTATTTAGCTTTATAGCTAGGATACAAAAGACACTTTTCTTTTTAAAATTCTGATTGCTGATTTAAATTCTAAATACCTCTGTCTACTCCTCTTACTGACAATATCTTATTATGGATAAAATTGTTGTAAAAACAGTGGATAACTTTTACTAATTGCAGTGGTATGAGAAAGACGGGAAAATATTATGTGACCTTTAACAGACAAAAAATTCCTATAATAGTGAATAAGGATTCACTAAAATCCACTGCTTGTTTCCTGGTTATGAAGGAAGCTCAAATTAGCCTCCAGATGCAAGGTTTGTAGTTTATTCTATTTCCTCAAGAGAGCAAATATGAATCTTGGCACAGATAAACCATAACTCCAGTTTCTGATCCAACAATGTGTGAAAGCACATGCTTAATTTCAATCTTATGAATAATCCCACAGATCCTATAGTTCACAGACTAGATGTGAAACACAGCTTTGTGGGTCAAGTGCATTCCAAGCTGAATAATCAAATTCATAATATATTTTTCTTCATAGATGAAATATTCAAAAACTATAATGTACTAGATTCACATAGAAAAGCTGAAAATCTGCCACAAGATGTCCAACAAAATTATAGTAACATAAAAAATGTATCTGTGAATGAAATGAGTGGAGGAATTAATGGAAAACAAATAATTATGTAAATAGTGGTTCACCTTGCATATGTGCCTGGTATCATAGGACTACAGCTTTCTTTAAGACAGTAACATTTCCAAATAGATCTGTTTTGGCAAGAGTCTGGAGTGAAGTCCTCTGAGAGGAGACACAGTGCAGCCTGAGAATTTTGATTCCCTGTCTGCTTTGGAGGCCTCCTTGCATTCCTTCTTTTCTACTGAGAAGAAAATCTGAAAGTTGCTGAGACAGAAGGGAGTGTGTGATCAATTGCCAGAACACTGGATTCGAGAAAAGAACTTGACTTCAACAGTTTAATCAGATTTAACTTGTCCTCCCCAAATTAATAATTTATCCACACAAAAATCTCCTGCCTGGATGTGGGAGAGGTTCCTAATACTTAGTTGAAATAGTTGTAGAAAAACACTTTGTCCATCCCCCACTTCCAGTGAACTTAATGGAATACTGCTTCCAAAAAATCCATGGTACCTTGGTTGCTTCAGTGCATTGCTGAAACTCCTTCTTTCATGGAAAATTTGATTTTGTAAAACAGGACAATTTAAAATTCAAAATGTGTAAATAAAACCAACTATTTACAAAGAGTCTAAGTGTGATTAATTGAACTCCTCCTGTGTTCTGTGTTCAAGTCTTAGCAATTCTGCAGTTCAGGAATCTATTGCATTTCTGATACCAGAAATGGACGACATTTGAAATACAACAAGAGGAGAGTGTTTTTATGAGACTTTCAGATCAGTTCTGTGGATCCAACGGATTGATATCCAAATTCTCAAGTGTGCATCTGAACAAATGTGTTAGGACAGAGATCTACCACTTCTCAAGTACAAGTTTCCCTTTTCCTTCCTTCTTCATCTGCTTATGAACTAATGAGTAAAGCACATCTGTTTTAAATTAGTAACTGGACCATTGTTCTGAAGCCAGACCATATAATTCCCTTTCTTATTGTTTTTTCCCCTATTCTTTAAAATTTGTCTTCTAGTTTATAACAACAAGATTTTCTGTGAGCAGCAAAGTTAATGAAGTTCAGGTTCCTATGAACTGTCTTTTGTCCTGTGGACACTTTAGTGGTCAGAGACAGCATGTGAAACTATTCATATGTGGTCTGGCTCCTGGCAAATATGTACAGTTTCTGACCATGAAACTGTGTCTGAATAAAACTAATTCTGACTGCCTTTTCTTGGTAGAGACAAGGAAATTTGGATCTTTCTCCCTAACCTCACATTTAGTTTGCAGAACTTTTGAGTCTTGCATGCCTCCTTTAAATAATTTGTCAAAAAGTTTAAAACACATTTGAAAATAGGGTTTGCAGGCAGATATCAGATAAACAATTATGGTCACATCTTTGGAAATCAATCCCCCACCTTCGTCCTCTGCAGACCGCCCCCCCACCAAAAAAGAAAACAACCCCCCCCAAAAAACCCCCAAAAAACCAAAAAAACCCCAAAACAAAAAAAACCCAAACAAACCAAAAAAACCCCAACAAAACTCCAAAACCAACACCCAAAATCCTAAACCACAAAACTTCCACTAGTTTCAGTGGATTACACAGGTACATTCCGTTTCTTAGAGGGTTACTGAGAACAGACAAACCAATTTAAAAGGCAGTTCCTTCCTTCCTTCCTTCCTTCCTTCCCTCCTTCCCTCCCTCCCTCCAAAGGCAGTCATAAAGGAGGATGAAAAAATATTTATTTTTCCTCCTGTCCTTGTCAAATCTAAAATCTTGAAGGAATTTAGTGCAGTCTGTACCAGTTTTGTTAATCTGCAAATCAGTCTAAACCTGAGGTATTTCTGCAGTTGAACTAGGCTATTACAGACTAGTTATAAGACTGGTATAAAGATGGAGCAAACACTTAGCAGCTCATTTATTAGAGAAAATATCCCTTCACCTACTTTAGGTCTGCACTTCAGAGCGGACTCTGCTAGATCTTCAGGTGATCTTTAAACAGAGATACTTTGGATGCTTCAGTATTCTGTGGCAGCTAAAAAGCTTCTCCATCAAGTCCAGTTGTGGAGATTCCACCCCTTGAATCATCTACCAATGAAGGGTTGATTTGTTTAAGGCTCAAGGCTTCCCAAGAAAAACCAACCCCTTTTTGCAGACTACGGTCCATGTTTAAAGTCACCCCAGAAAAAACAACTCCATTCCTTATTTCCAGATTGAATTCAACTTTGCGTACTGGAAGAATTGTTATTAATAAAGCTGGAAACTAAATTTAGTTTCGTGTACCTTTCACTTCTAACCTTCATGGTTTTCAGTGACTCTTCACTGCTGTGAAATCTTGTCTCTAAGGTTCCTAATCAAACTCTGAACTTGGCTGGTCCTACTTTATTGGAGAGCAGAGTGTCAGTCAGAGTTGCCGGCCCATCTGAGTAAGGTGGTCAAGCACTTTCCCAGCAGGGACAGTACAACACTGACAGCTCCTTTGCTTTCAGTACCTGACCAGTATCTGAATTGTACTTATCCATTGCACTGCCAAATATGGCTTAAATGTTAATCACATTTCCAAATTGTTAATTCTGGTTCAGGACAGTTTACAGGTATTGAACACCATAAACTAAAGGTACAGGAAGAACAGCTAAGCAGTCACAGATACATTTTTTTTATCTCCTGAAGTTTTTTCCCTCTTTTTTGTTTTGGTTTTTTCCCCAGGCAGAAGAATTAATTCAGTGACTATAGCAATGAAAATGGGCTTCAGCAGAGGAAAGGTATGCATCAGCTGAAAATACTGGTTTCTGGAAATGAGTTATTTTATAAGGTTAAGTCAGAGTTTCCATCAACGCAACCGTATTTTTGTCAGTAAATCACAAATACTTTCCTATTGATGCTACTCTGCAATTTGTTCAGAATTTACTCAGCAAATAATAATAGAAAGTCAGAAGAAAATGACTGAGTCTAACTTAATTTCAGCCCATTTCTGTTTTTCCACATTTCTGAACTGTTTTCAGTTTCAGCTTATTATTTGAGACATAATTCGAGTGTAACTTCTGGCAAACAGCAGCCCTGGGCCATAGGCTTTCTATGCCTTTGCTCTAATACCTTTAGGTTTATACTTAAGCTATGACATCTCTGTGTAGGGTATAAACACACCCTGATTATATAATGCTCACTTATGTATCAGCATGAGGGAAGAATTTGCAGTTCAGTGGAAACAAGAAATTCTGCCTGAGATGGAATGGTTTCCAGCTCACACGGCATTATCACTGACATTTTTGGGGGTGTAACCCAATCTCCACCATGTCTTCTTTACCCCTGTATGCCTTGATTCACAGATTGTGACTCTGGGTAATGCTGTGAGTTTTTTTGGTAAATGAAAAAAAGGTGTTATGAACATAGCATTGAAGGGTTCTGACCAAAATCCTGTTGTAACTCTTGACATTTGTGCAAGAGAAATAGCTGTTTTTAGAGAAATCACTGTTGTGTACAATATTGGAGAGCACACGTGGAAATAGGACAGTGTAAAGACCATCTAAATAAAGGAGCAGTTTATAAAGACCATCTAAATAGGACCAGTGGGAAAAGAGAAATAAAATGGCAGCTTTTCATGAACCATAACTGAATACTCAGAGGACAAAATAGAAGAATTATTGTTTGCAGATGTGATTGTGGCAATAAAGGGACATAATAAACTGGCAAACAAACCAACCACTCCTATTGAAAATTGCTGTAGAATTCCTCAGTTATCGTCCCAAACACTACAGTGTACAATTGCCATATCACAGAACCATAGAATGGTTTGGGTTGGACGAGATATTACAGACCGTCTTATTCCAAACCCTCTGCCATGGATACCTTACACTAGATCAAATTGCTCAGAGCCTCATCCAAACTGTCCTTCCACACTCCCAGGCATGGGACAACCACAACTTCTCTGGAAAATGACCCTGTACTGATAGGGTAGTTACAATGTCTCTGGTAGTAAAACCTTTTCAACAACTATGCTTTGAGAATTTTATTGCAGGAAGTTTTAGACTGATTTCACAGCAAATGAACGAGAGTAAAGTCTCTTTAGGCTAGGAAAGCAGATCAGTGTAGCAAAAAACAAATGCAAACAATGCAAAAAAGCCAAGGAAGATGATAATGGAGAAAATTGAGAAAAAGATGGCTGTATGGCATTCAGATAAACTGTGGTATGTGGAGAAAGCTAAAACATTACAATGGATCAATAAGGAAAACAAAGGCTGCATAGCAGGTCTTAGATTGTAGCTGTTTAGACCTGGCAGTATCATCTCTAGAACATGGTAGTAGCCAGCCTGTGACCTCTCTAGGAAGATCTAGGCCTGTGACATAGGGAGTTTAGGCTCCATGGTATGTTGTCTTCTCTGTCTGTTCTTGCTTGGCCAAGGTTTGGCTTGCTAAGGCAGGCATCTGCCACCATCATACATCATCTGTCTGGGCAGACATAACTTCAGCTTCTTCTCACCCATGCATAACTGTCGGAAGGCTAAGCACATAAACAAGTACTTTAGGTTTCCTCTTTAGTCAATGGAGAGGATGTGTCTTCCAGAGAGTGATTTATTTAATTCCAGAACAATTGTGCTGCTGGGGAAATGATCCAGATGCCTAAATATAGGAGCTCAGTACCCTCTGAGGTGCCCTAGACTATCCAAAACTTCATCATGGGGCTGGCAGGCATGACACAGGACTTATGAGAAACCTTGGCCTTCTGGGCATTCAGTAGCTGGAAGCAGGGTTCCTACGGTGTCTGAAAAAGCACTGATGCCTATGTTTAGGCAACTGAAGCAGACCTGGAGTGTTGCTTTTCTTCAGCCAAGAACCAGTTACCAGGAAAATCTGTGCCAATAATACAGTACAGCATAGTCTTAGATGCTGTTTGCTGTTTATTTTCTGTGGAGAGAGGAAAAAGAGGTTTTTCTGGTGCTAGTTTTCTGATTTATTTCCAGGGAATAATAAAAAAAAGTTCAAGACAGAAGCCTGTCCTGAACTACACTTTGCCTTGTTCTGTTTAGGGTGAGGAAAAGACAACATAAATAGAATAGTTATGGGAAAAAAGTGTTTCTGTGAAATAGATTAAATTAGATGGCAGAAGAGGGGGAAGAAAAAAGAATGTTTGACAAAGTGAGAAGAAATTCTTGCCCAAAAGAAAGAACTTAGGTGCTGCAGTTGAGAGAGGTGCCCATAAAGACTATGTTACTGTTGAAACACTGGAAAACTCAAGAGTCTTGAACAGGAAAGATTTGTGGTCAGGCCATAGAAAGGACAGAAACCTTGAGGTGGTAAATGACCTATAAACTGAACTGGCAGGTTAGCAACCCAAATGGAAACAAGAAATCAAAAAGCAAAATTAAATTAACTAGAAGGATTAAAGACTCTTGGAGGAATGCCCATGTCGGTCAGGTCAGATTTTGACAAGGTGTTTGAATTCTACAGTATTATACTTAAGGTAGAATAGGGACAATGACAATGCAAGTGGCTATAATATGTTCTTGTGGTGGCCATAAAAGCCCCACTGATTTCATCCTTGATAGTGAAATGCAAAAAAGCCTCTGCATTTCCAAACTGAGCATTACTGTTAAGATCAATAGGTAAGATAGCTGGCACAGTATGAGCATGCTGCAGTAGAGTATGAAGGCTAATGCCACTGCATGTTGAGATGTCCCCTGGCATTTTCAGATTCTCCATTATGTAATTCTACTTTACTCACACCACCTAGTTGCTATGATATGATTATTATTCTTATTATTAACAGTTTGTCCCAAATTCTCAGATGCAGATGTGGGCCACAACAGGGTCTGGCTGGAACAACCATGTTTCAGTTGTTATGCATTGGCAATCCAAGCATGTGGGTAGGAAGGTTCACTTTCCATGATCCTTGGTAAGGAGTCAGGAAGTGTATGGCAGGTCACACTCCAGTACAGGCACAGCTTAATTAAATGGGAGCTTAGGGTCTGGAGTTGAAACCATAGTGAGCGCTGCTAATCACACATGATTTCGAAAAATATTTTAATAATCTTAAAAGTACTCTGACCACCTAGCAGGTCATAGGTCTCTGGGCTGAGATTAAGCCTTTAATTAGCTACATTTGCAGAAAATTCAATGTGAAAATAAAACTGTAAAAAGAGGAGAAAGTTCCTCCTAGAACAAAAAGGCAGAGAATATCTGTAGATTTTTAGGGGAAATGAGAATATATTGCCCATCTCCCCCAGGGCTAACCAAGGACAACTTTTTATTACAAATAATTTAGAATAAAAAAGTCTCTAACCATAAATATTTATGCTACTAATTAATTGAAAACCAAATAACAAGTGAGAATTAGAACAAAAATCTCTGTACTAGAACAAATTTCCTGCTTCATTCTTAAGCTAGTATAGTTTAAAAAAAATATAATGTCAATATGGAAAGGCTTAGGTTTCCCAAAACCTGAAAAACAGAGCAGTGCAGAATTCCTCATGAACCTCAGGAGAGTGCACCTTCAGAACTTCAGCTGCTGGGGAAAACTGGGTGTACTTAACAGAGAAAATGCTGAAAGAGAATATTCCCTGGTGAAAAGTATTTGGTAAGCCTCCAGCAGGACATAAGTGACAGTCCACAGCTGCAAGGGACTCAATATTTCTTGAGTTACCTACATCAGAAAGCAGACAAGAATATCCAACATTGCAGTGGATGTCTTCTGGGATATGAAAAATCAATAAGGCTTTTCTCTGAGCCACTAAATGATGAGTTTGAATTCACTGGTAAAACTAAGAGCACAATCTAGTGCTGTATTTTAATTACATCTTTTACTACCAACTGTGACCTGTTCAGCAACTATATATGTGACTACATTTCAGTGATAATAATGCCTCATTTAGTATTGCAAGTTGTTTGAGGCTACAGCGGCAAACTGAAGAGATAAACCTAACATAAAAATCCAAAATGAGTGTGCAGTGGGACAAGTTGGGCAGAGCTTAGTCCTGGTAATACCTTCTTTTTATGACAACCTAATTGAAGATGACTAAAGAAGCCATTATTATTATAATATCTAATAGAATTATTAGCTTTGTAAATAGACAAATCTCAACATAATTAGGAGGGAAGGATCAGAAAGAGCAAGTGCTTATAGATAACTCTCCTACATACTCTGCAAGCAAATACCTTTTTAAAAGCTTAGTTTTAATTCACTCAGTGACTTTTTGAGTCTCAACAGGCTCCCTCTCTGACCAGGGAAAAGAGCAGGGAAGAGCCAGCCAGATCCTAAAGCAGATGAAAATGATGCTTTTTGAGCCCATGGGGGCTGCTGAGAATGACATTTAATTAGTCTAATTATCAAGTTTGTTACTTTATTTCTCTCTTGTTCCAGTATTGCCTTATAGTCCTAATACCTAAGCAGAGTGCAGACATATGGTGAGGCTATGCTCATACCCTAAGGATTTATAAAAAATTTATGTGCCTTCCACTCATGGAAGTTATCACCTGAGGAGGCCTAGGTCTTCTAACCTAAGGACATAAGTAACATGCCCCAAGGAACACACTGTGTCAGCAGAGAGATGCCACTGTATGCAGCCACAAGATGCCTACAAAATTTGTTTTGCTTTATTATATTTGATCTTGTCTCAGTCTTTTGCATACTCCTCCTGTTACAGGAAAATCTTATTCTTATTTCATGAAGTGAAAGGATTTGGTAGTCTGTCAAGTGTTACACATGAAGCATAATGGTGGAGCCAGAAAATGAAGGCACAACTTGTGAATTAGTAGTGAATTGCCCAAAGAGAATACTATACATTTAAATCAATTAAACAAACTTTATATACCACCAGGGTACCTTCACTCCAATATTAAGAATTTTAAAAGTGTGCCTTAAAATAATAAAAGAATTTAGGCAAAACCATACTTCAACATATAAAACCAATTCCATATACATGCAGTGTATTGATGTAGATGTGTGTGTGTGGTAGAACACATTATTTTAACTGGCAGGAAGCTCATAAAAAGAAAAGCTTTTGGGGTTGGCTCAAACTTTGAATGCACTTTAACATTCTGGTTGTACTTTATGAAGAAATCTCAAATGTATCACATGTGTTGCAAATGTTTAAGAATGGGCTCAAGAGGAGCTTTTGTCTGCCTGAGACATACAACTACTTGAAAAATATCTTCCTTCAGCAGGACCAATATTTATTTTTGTGTGCAAGTTTTGCAGTTTGAATGCTGGATTTGAGTTTCCACACAGCTGTTAAAAAAAATGAAAACCCAAAACCTTTAATAAGGCTAACAACAGAATCTGGTTTTGAGACTATTTCCCATGACTCAAACTTTTTTTTTGTCAGAATAATTTTTCTTAGAACAGTTGACATATCATTATTGTTTTCCTTGTTTTAGAATATTGGTTTCCCAAAACTCTCCAATCCATCCTTGAAGTAAAAAAAAAAAAAAAATGTCTTCAGAAGCCTGGCTTCTTTTTTAGTAACTATAATGTTCTTTTCCTCTTTCCCCCACCACTATTGTGTTAAGTGACTGCAGGCTTCTGGGATGTGCATAGAAATGTACATAAAAAACCTGCCATAACTTCCTGATTGTTCTTCAGTTGTGTGGGATCAATATGACTAGGTGCAACTTAAGTGGTGAATTCCCTTATTATCCTCAGTGGTCCAATTCCATGTTTCTACTTCTACTCTGTTTTTGAAATTGATTTCTTTTGCTGGATTTTTTTTTTTGTCATCTTCATTTTCTGATCTGTCTTCTCTGTCATATTCAATGCAATTTTTTTATTGATGACTACAGGGTCATGTCCCATCATGAGTTAGTCTTAAGTGACTTTAGAAAATGCTTTAATGACCTGACATATGGCCCCTTGATATCAATAAGACTTCAAGACTGACAGTTTTGCTCAAAACTTGAAAATGGACTGAGGAGTTTACATACTACTTTTCTGTTTAAGTGCTGTTTGCTCAAATGGAAATATAAAAAAAAATCCAAACCACTAAAATAAAACCAAACAACCAAACAACAGTAACAGTCCCATCATTACAAGTAGCTGCTTCTCCTGAGTAAAGAAACATATGAAATAAAACCCCAAACAACCTCCAGTGAATAAGTCAACAAACCATAAAAAATTTAATACTCCTACTTCATTTTTTTCTAAATTTGGTAACTCAAGAAGTCACAGGGAGGGCTCACTGCACTCTTTTTAATGTTTTAGCAGCAGATGGTTGATATTTTGTTGACAAGAAGCCCAATTGTCCACATTTTAGTTTTTCAATAGCCCCACAGAAGTACATAATCATAGTCTTTAAATGAATTAGGGATGAAAAACAGCATGTATCTGTGAAAAAACAGATCAGAATCCATGGGGTTTTTTTGGAAATTAGGGACATTAACTGCATTTTTAAAAGTTTTTAACCAAATTTTCAAATACTTCTTCAGAACATCTGTGAAGTAGCCCAGTCATATGAGAAATTAAGTAATGAATTAACAGATAGAAGCACTCTGAACAATAGACATTTCATTGTGATTAAGAAGAAATTCCCATGGCAAAGGATAATGAACGCAGAAACAGAAAGATTGTTTGGGTGTACAATGTGAGCTAATGGTCAAATTGCAAGGAATAAGTATCAACATTTTAAAGCCTCCTTTTTCAGTGCTTCTATAGTTCACAATATTTCTATGATGCTTCTTGCCCTTTTGGAAAACACTTAAAGCTTTACGATGAATAATTCAAGGAGTGTAAGTGAAAACCTGTGGTAAAGCATCCATTTTGCCTGACCTATTTATGGAAGCCTCAGCAGGTGCAGGGTCACCAATCTGGAATATCCATAATTTTATAAAGGGAATATAGATATTTACATTAGAGCTGCCTTGGTAGGTGTTTACCAAGTGCATAGCAGGTACCTAAGTCAGAATTTATTTCATGAGCTCAGCTCAAGACTCTGTGTGTGCTGTCCTCTCACACTCTGTCACAGGTTTTCCCCACACAGCTGGTACCATAATGGCTTCCTGCAGTCCCTGCTCCACTATTGCAGGGCTCTTTGACATTGGGAATATAGGCTAGCACCCCATACTGTTTATTAGAAGATAAAGTTCATCGTACACATGCTATATGGTACCCCAGAAGCACGGACCTTGGTTACTGAGTTTTCATGCTGGATTTCCATGTCTCTTCTTACATTTCCAGGACTTTGATTCCTGTTATGGACTGTGAGAGCTGAGCTGTATTCCTAACAATAGCAGTATCTGTCACTCCTCTATTTTCATTTTCAGAACTTACTGTGCTGTGTTTTATTGTTTAATTGCCCATTCCACAGTGTAGCATGATTTTTTTAAATTAGCTTGACATTTTATGTGCTTCTTTTACAGCTCATCTCAGTTGTTAATGAGCCCTTTGCCAAGTATCTTCTGTACAGATCATTATAGACTGTTAGTACTGTCATTTGAAAGCTAATACCAATAAACAGAAAAATTGCTCAGCAGAAGGAACGTAAGTGTTCTATGTTCCCAATTTTTAGTTTGCAAAGGTTAGGCATTATTCAGTAAAGGGAAGCTTTTTTTATTTTTTCAAGTGTAACAGTAACCAGTTTATGTGTTTTTTTCAGATGGGCATTATGAGTTGTCCAGATGCCAAGCCTGCATCATTCCAGCCCTGAAAGACCTGTGTAGATACAGCTGTGGGCTAGTCCTCCCTGTATCACAAGCAGGTATCTGTTGATGTCCTAGAGATCATATAAGTCTTGTCAACTGAGGAAGGAAGAGGAGAGCCACACCTTGGCAAAGATTTGAGCTTATCTGGGCACATGCTCAGATCACAGAATCACTGAATAAGCTGAGTCGGAAGGTACCCACAAGGATCATGAGTACAGCTTCTGGCCCTGCACAGGACAACCAAAAAAATCACATCATGTGCTAGAGAGCATTGTCTAAATGCTTCTTGAACTCTCTCAGGCTTGGTGCTGTGACCATTTCCCTGGGGACCCTGTTCAGTGCCTATTCAGTTTTTCTCTGGGTGAAGAACCATTTCCTGATATCCAACCTAAATCTCCCCAACACAACACTTCAAGCCATTCCTTCAGGTCCCGTCACTGGTTACCACAGAGTGCTTGCCCCTCCTCTTCCCCTCACAAGGAAGTTCTAACTGCAATGAGGTATCCCCTTGGTCTTCTCCAGGCTGAACAGGCCAAGTGACCTCTGCCACTCCTCATGCAGTTTCCCCTCCAGACCCTTTGCTATCTTTGTTGCCCTCCTTTGGACACTCTTTTATGGCTCAATGTCTGTTTTTATATTGTGACACCCAAACCTGCTCCCAGTACTGGAAGTGCAGGACAATCCCCTCCCCTGCCCGGCTGGTGACGTTGTTCCTGATGCCTCCCAGGAAAATGTTGGCCCTCCTGGCTGCTAGGGCACTGCTGACTCATGTTCAACTTGCCATGAACCAGGACCCCCAGGTCCTTTTGCATGGGCTGGCTCTCCAGCCTCTCATTCCCCAGTCAATGAACATAACCAGGGTTGCCCCATCCCAGGTGCTGAATCAGGCACTTTCCTTTGTTGAACTTCAATTCGTTGGTGATTGCCCAGTCTTCTAATTTATTAGGGGTCTCTCGGAAGGGCATCCCTGCCTTTGAGGGAGTTAACAGCTCCTCCCAGTTTAACAAATCTGACCCAGAGGTGATTACAGAAGTTACCTCACTAACAAATTCTGCTCCTGAGAGTAGGAAAAAATGGAGTTTCCTATAGAATGTGGTTTTTTTCTTTTTTTTTTTTTTGTTTTAAATTTTTTGGATTACTTTTTCCTAGATACTCTTAGAGCCTGGATAACAGCAGATGTAAATAAACAAAGCCCTTTCTGCTTTTTCCACCCTTATGTGGGTACACACCAAAGACAAAAGTGATTGATCTGCTAAGTCTGTAAGGAATGATTCATAGTTTCAGAAGAAATGGGTGAAAAGCTTGTGCAAGGTCATAAATGCAAATGTCCAGGCCAGTGTCAATTTGACTGTAATAAATAGCTAGAGCCCCAAGGCTGTGAACATGCATTTGATGCCTCTTGTCAATTTGGACAAGAACAACTCCTAAAATGCCTTTTAGTATGCAAGGAGGCAAGAGCTTAAATTGAAAAAAATGTAAGTCTGCAAGGTGCTGGAAAATCACTTCTAAAAACTGAGAACTGTGGTGGGATGTTTCTCCATTGGTAAAAAGATAACCAAACTGTAGGATGAATGCATTAAATTGTACACTGACCATAAGGCAAACATCCAAAGACTAACACAACTTCAATTATGAGAAATGCTGACTTGTGTGAGTACAAGTACAAACAGACTGGCTGTTCTGTGGAAAAGCAAAGGATGTCAGTGATGCAGAAGGCACAGAACATGAATGTATAAAGTGTGCCTTGTGTTAAGCAGCAGTCAAAAGATGTTTTTTTTTTTTGCATGTAGAAGAATTACCAAAAGTAACAAAATCATAGCCACTTATAGCCCATGACTTAGTCAAAATCAGCATAATTCTCTGTATAACACTAAAAGCTTTTATAAAGTTAAAATAAAGATATTAAAAGTCTCACAATGTTAAAAATGGCGGTTAAGAAGAGTCACAGCAAACAGTCCCAGCTTACTGTTGTGGTAGAGCACCAGAGCTCTCTCATGCAAGGTTTTCTCCTGCATTACCCTTGAAATAAAACAGGATTTTGGAGGGGGTCACCTGGCATTGTCAAGTCCTCAATAGCGTTTAAACAAAACATTGCCTGGAGTAGTACACAGGGCATGATTTTAAGAAAACAGAACTTTTTTTCACCCTAGAAAGCTGAAAAGATGATAAGTAAAAGTCACAGCTTTTCAGCAAATGAAATAATGCTACGAGGAATTACAGAATTTTCTGGTTAAAAGGCATACTGGCCTGGTTTTAAATTATTAGATGGTCCCACCTGAAAACATTTTCTTGGGAACAGCAGTATTGGCTCATCTGCACTAATAATAGTTATCCCTATTATGTAGAATAGCTGGTTCTATTGGTTTCAACAGTCCTGGGAAAACCAAGCATTCAAATCTTTAATGGCCCAGCAGAGTTAGAATTGTTATGTTTTGTAGGTACATGCACAGCTAATGGTATAACTGATAGGATAATGAATGCCCTGATGCTAACAGTAACCAAGTCACCAAACACACCCTTTACATTCTGCACAGCATTAAATAAAGAATGGTCTTAAAGAAGACAAGAAAAAATTGCCTAATTTACAAGTAAATTTGCATCTTCTCTATCATAAAAAAACTCCTTAAGATGAAGAAATCATGCCACTTAGTAATCCCATTATTGTAATTCTCATTTTTACATGAAACTTGTTAAGATATATTAGGATTGCAGCTCTGATAGAATCTCTGTCATAGACGTAGAGATTTTAAAGAAATATCACTAAATATTCTTAAGGACAGAAGGAAAAAAAGGCTTAGAATTGTAAAGTCCTTTACAGGGAGAGACTTACATTAAAAGGACCTTAAAATCGTTCTCAAGTATTAAAATTCCAGGAAATTCAGAGTTAAGTATATATTAAAAAAAAAAAAATCAAGCATTTAACAGTATGAAAATGCAGAGTTAGTGCTTCTGTATGAAATTGTCCTTGTCCCAAATTGACACCATGGTGGATGAAAATGAGAGAATAAACCAACTGCTCCTTCAAAAAAAGCAGCTAGTATGCCATTAAAAATTAGCTTAATTTAAACTTAATTATTGTGAGGAGTTTCACTGCACTGAATTAATGATATAATTTACTTTCTGGAAAGCATTACAGATCCTTTGGTTTTTTGAACTATTGAGCTTGTTTTCAGTTCTGTAATGAAAAGTTTTGCTTGAATGTGGATTGTAGGTTTTGATATTATTGTTCCCCTGACAGAAGCTTTTAACAGGAAGAGAAGTGAAACAGTGCTGGTTTGTGAAAGGATATGATACATGCAGTCAGATCCTCACCAGGGGCAAACTGTGAACTAGCTCCCTTGGTTTCAACGGGTCTACAACTGCTGATGATACAGAAATGTTACATACTTTGAAGGATTTCTGCAATACATAAATTGCCTTTTACTAGTGCTCAGGGGATTTTCAACAGAAGGAGAAGCAAGCTGGTGAAACTGAGACCATGGTTCTACAATACAGTAAATCATACTCAATGTCTTCAAGAGCCAGATTAAAACAGGTGTAACTATAAGAAAGAAATGGATAGACCAATATAAACTCAATTTACTGGTTTTATTTTCTTCAAAATTTTGTGAGGGACCATCCTAATATAAGTAGCTTCTGTGCTGGATCATATATCATCTGTTGGAAATACTATGCCCCTTCAGGTATTTGCTCTATCATGCCCAGCAATGAAAAAGTTTAACTTTAGCATGGTCTCTGTATCAGATACCCTGGGCTAAATCTACAGCAAAGCAGTGATGTGCCCGACATGGATCCCAACTACATTTCTTTTGCTGGATACACAGAAGTAGTTTAGGGATAACAGACCCATTGCTGAGAACTCGAGGTGAGATGGGAATTCCTCAGGATGTCAAATGGGAAGTGTAGCAGTCACGTGATCTAGCAAATGCACATGTAGCAAAGTAGGGTTTCTGCACTGCTAACTGAGTCAGGATCAGAAAGTCATGCTATGCTTAAAATAATTTGTCAGGAGGCTTTGATCCCCATCAGTTCTAAGGCAGAATCTGAAGTAATTCTGCATTGTATTTTGTAGTGTTCCTCATGCAAAATATGCCAGGCCATGGCTGCCTGCAGCCAGCAGCCTTGCTGAAAGGAAATGTTGAAGAGGATCCTGCAGATAATGCTGCAACTCATGTTTGATCCGCAGTCAAAAAATGAAAACACAATAGAAACCAGAACCTTTGAACAAGAGAATTAAATTCAAATGGGTCCAAGGCAATAATCCAATACATAATAAATAGCAGCTTGCCAAGTGGTGTTTTCAATTATGATCATTTTATTCGGTATTAAAGTAGCAGCAGAGGTCAAATGATGCTGTCAGGCCTGATGCTTGCATTAGATGGCATACAACACTTCCCTTGCATTAGATGGCGTACAACACTTCCCAGGTGCATTTTCTAGCTAAGATGAAATAAAAAGCAGTCTAAAAGGAATATAGCTATTCCAGTGTTTAAGTCCACTGCTCTACTGAGTTCTCTGTGTTGAAGAGCACTCTGCTGACAGGAAATGTCTTCCAAGCTCAGAACCAAGCTGAATGACATCTCTGGAATATATTCTCACTGCTCATGCATCATTTCTTTATTCAAGTTTCAGAGGAGTGTTTGACTTTTACTGTGAAACCATAAATCACTACCATTTTTGGCATCTCAGATGTTTTCCTCATTTAAACACAATGAGTTTTCTCCAAGGGAAGAAGGAACAGTGCAAATAGTGTTCAAAATGTGTTACTAATTTATTGGAAGGTCTTGTTGGATATAATTAATTCAAAGATTTTAGTATATTCCAACAGAACACATATATCTTTTGGTCATACATGTACCTTGAGACCCCTGCATACTATGCATGTGTTTTAGACCAAATATTCTTCCTAGAGGTGGCAGACACATTTTAGCTGTGGCAGTTGTGAATAATGGCCCACAGTTTTGTTGTCCTTGTTCATTCGTCTGTTAGGAACTACTTGTTATTGTACCAAAAATTAAGAGCTTTTCTCACCCTTTTCTTTCACTGCAAATGTATTTAAAAGAAACACATAAGAAAGAAACGTTTACAAGGAAAAGTAGTATTTTCAGTGACATAAATTGCCTTGGCAGACTTATTTTGGTGGCAATTCTATAGAAAAAAATTCCATGCAGACTTTTTGCATTATTGCCTGTAAATATTGCAGTTTTCTATTAATATGCATTACTAGAGTTACTAGCTTTGACAGTTCTTTGGCGCACTTTGGGAACAACTTCTTTAAGAAAAAAAACCAAACCAAAACTACTTGCTTCTATCTGACCAGCATCAAAAAGCATAATCTACACAGTTCACTGAGTTGTGTCAGACTGTGACTTTTCCTGGCAGTGGTTGTTCTGCAGCCTCTTATCCATGCTACTTCTTGTTATCTATAGGGGTGTGCTATTCCAGAGGACAACTTCAGTTTTCAGATCTGTCTTAAGTGCCAAGAGGACTGCTGGTTTTCTTCAAGTACTTTATCAACTTTGTTTCTATTGATTTTAGAGAATACTGTAACTAGAGCTATAGAATGTGACTACCATTCTGTTATAAATTTATGAGGGTGATTTTCTACTTCCTCCAGAGAGAAAAAGGAATGAGGAATTTTCCTTTCTTTATTTATATCAGGGTCAATGAAAGTGTACACTGGGAAAATGTTTTGACTAGTATATTTCAGACCATACTATAGCCTGTTGTAGTAGCAGTCCCTTTTTAGTTGGAAGGTTTTGAAATATTTTTGAAAGCCAACATGTGACGGATTAATACAAAAAGAAACTTATGCACAATTTTTCTATCATAATAAATATGCTAAAGAAAACTAAGACTTAATAGCATCCTTATTTTGTTCCATCTAGCAGTGATGGAAAGGGACTGCAAAAGGTCGTGGTTGAGGTCATCCAGGATCCTTGATTTGGTCTGCCATGTGTTTCATCAGACATGGCTGCTTCTCTGACCTTAACATTTGAGACAGATGGATTTTTGGCATATTCAACTCATGTTTTTAAATCCTTACTGGTGCAGAACCCAGTATTTTTTTCCTTTGAAAAAACCTCAACATAAAAACCTCAGGTGGGTCTTCCAGCTCAGCCAGCTGCAAGTGGTCTACTGGGGATCTGCAGTTGTTATCAGTCAGCAGTCAAGGTGTGGAAAGAAAAGTGAGAAAGGACTGACAGGCACACTGAGCATGTAAAGCCAGAGGGAGAGGAATATAAACAAAGCGCATTTCAAGATTTTTGTGGGGGAACTAGGAGACCTGGAATTTCTCAGAAGATGAGACACTTCTCGTCACAAGCAGCTCTAGGTTCTGAGGAGTCTGCTTGCTGTATTGGCAGACCTTCCTCTTTCCTGTTGTGCTGCCATGAACAGAACTGCCATGTTCTCTCTTACAACTCAGACCCTTGCTTTTCTGCCACATCTCAGAGTGTGCTCTCACCCTTCTACTCAACACTCCTCTTTCCTGTTGGAAATGCTATGAACTATTTGTTACTGGTTCTATTCCTAACAAGGCTGAATGGAAAAAGTAATTTAACATGGCTGAATGATCTATTAATGGATCTATTCATATACAATTGTCTCATAGAACCATTTTGAGGATCATAGGACATTTGTTAAGTGATTTTGAACCACTTGATGAAAGATATTTTTCTAAGCATTACTATTATTTTCTTGTAAATGTATCATGCATTTAAAGTATAATTAATGTTACAAATGCTCATTCTTAATGTTCAATAGTTCCTCATTGTGTAATTTTTATTTAAAAATGTATAAGTATTCTATTTATTGTTCGTACATACACATATATTACATTTAAAAACTGTTGATTTTCTTTGAGCCAAAAAAGGATTAAAACAAAACTTTGGAACAAATTGAGATGTTGCTTTTGCTGAACAATGTTCATATGCTTTAGGAAAAGATGATGGAATTTCCACTCTGAAACCTCAAATGTGCTTCTTAAGGTAATCCTTTACTTTCAGAAAGAGAAAAGTGGTTCAGGACAAAACCAGTTAAACTTTACCCAGATAACTTTGAAGACAGAGTCTCATGATCAAGGTGTTGCATTTGGAACAAATCTGGCCTGTGCTTCAGGGAATTTGCCATTAGCATCTTTTGTCCAGTCATTCCCTGAACCATTAAAGATGTGAGGTTTAAGCCTGATGTTAAAGAACCATTTGAGGTCAGTATTCTGATGTGAAAGTTTGTATTTGTAGATCTATTAAAAATCAAACGGTTTTACAGCATAGCTTATAAGGGCTTGAGATGCACTACAAGTTTTCTGACATGTAGAAAACCACAAAACATCCACTTAATTTGTGAACATTGATGATGTGGTGGAAAATTGCATTGCTTCTTTGATGTTTGTGGAGTCGCGCCAACTTACACCAGCTCAGGAATTTGGTCTATTGTTCCTGCAAACATCCTATGACATTTAAAATTATCAAGATGATCATCTTGCAAAGACATCCAAAGTATTAGAATAACAGTTCCCTGGCAAACACTCTTGGGAGACTTATTAAAAAAAAATTACATGTGTTCTTTTTATATGAATAAAAACTTCTTTCATAAAAACGCATGACTTACTAGGAGGGTGAAGCTATGATTTCCTAGCTGTGGATGTAACTTTGTGAATCAGAAAGGCAGACATGTCAGTGAAGCAACTGATGTGTGCTCAGACTTGTAGGACATAAAGTTTTAATGTCCTCAAATAAAGGCATCCAGGAGCTAAACTCCTGGTTTTTGGTTTCTTTTTAGGGGTTCCTCCCTGTTGTTTCCATCTTGTCTTTGTCATTAAGAGTGCATGTAGAAACTTATATGAGAAGAAAGGCAGCAAATACTTTTTATCTCTATAGGATTAACAGTTTTTTACCCCAATGTTGTGTTTGATCCTGAAGGTTATTTCAAGGAAACCAGCTGAAAATGGGCATTTTATTTAGTGGAGTGGGAAAGGTATCAGAAGGTAACAGCTGTATTCTACAGAATGAAATACAGGTACCCGCTGACATTTGTGTATTAATCTGCAAGGGTCTACATACAGGATGATATGTGTCAGTAAAATTTTCTGTAGCCAGTATTAGTTGGAGCCTTTCAGAAAGGAGAGAGAAAGGATAGGTTAGGTTAGTGGCAGAACTCAGTAGCACTAAGAATTTCAACTGAGAAGATTTCATGCTCCCAAAGGGAGAACACATTTATCTGGGGTAATGGGGCTTCAAGCAAATCTGAAGATGTTTCTGACTCTGACACAAGGTTCACAGATGCAGTTTGGTAATTTTTTTTTGCCAAGACTTCTTTATATGGCAAGAAAAGAAAAACAGCAACCTGGTTTTTCTAATAGTGGGACTCTGTAAAAGGAAGGAAAAAGCAGTAGAAAAAAGAGCTAAAAGATTCATGGAGTTTTTCCAGCATAACCATATCTGGAGATACAATTGTATATTTTGGGTATTGCTATGTCAAAATGGTAAAATTCATGACAGGCTTATTTCCCAAGTATTCCACCTTGGACAACCTTTGTTGCGTGAAAAAAAATTATCTACTCCTGAATACATATATTAATTTTTGCTTTATGCAGGTACAGACAAACCTAGAGGACAAAATTGTTACCTTAAAAATTGAATTTACATGGACTGCTTCACTGTTTGGATGAACTCCAACTGGCAGGGAAATATAATTTAAGCAAGTTCACTTATGTTTTTACTTTCATATTTCAGTACTAAAAAAAGACTGCCTTGCACAACACCAGAGATGAACACTTTTAGGAATCAAACTGAAAAACATCATGCTGGACAAAGGAACAGTCAGCCAAATTAATAGTTATGGGAAATTGGTACTTTGCTAGAAATTGGTGGAAGCAGTCATCCTATGTCTTGGAGATTTTTTTGCTATTTTGAGAATAGATTTGATCTCAATAAGGGGTGAAAAGAAGCAATTTAGAAATTCTCAGGTTTGCGGAATGGAGAACTGTATGTTCTGAGCTGAATAAATTATTTTCCTTTTAAATATTCAGTGGTGAAGACCTTTGTCTCTCAAATCCAGCTGCATTTTATTTATTTAGTCTGAAGCTCCTGAAGCAACATTGGGAATTGAAAGGATGCATTTGAACTGGCACTGAGCAAGCCTGACACTTTGAGGGAGACACACATAAAAAATGAGGGAATGCCCAGAGGAACAGTTATTTTTTTATAAAGTTAAAGCAAATTTATATGAAAATGGGCTCAAACTTAACAGACACATGCAGCAATATTAAGAAAAGTAGAGTGCTCATCAGACTGATGTTCTTTTACTTAAGCTTTATGTAGCCCTATATGCTGCTTGGAAAAACTAAGTTTCTGGTTAAAGCAAGATGACTGAGTGCTGAATTTGGAAATGTTTTGTCCTGTGGATCTCTAGAGCACTAAAAACAGTGTTTCAGATGGTCTCTGTTTTAAGTCACCTCAGGAATCAGGTGTGTGTTTGGTTTCATTATTTCTTGATAACAGAAGAAGGAAAACAGCAAATGAACTGTACCTGAATTTTGAGGAAAGTTCTCTACATCACTTAATATTTAAAAGGAGATTTTATTTGACCTAGCTCTTTATTTGACTCTCCTCTTCTTGCCCTGTTTGCTAAAATCTGTTGGTTTTCTTATTTTAGAGGAAAATGACATTGAGGGTTGTGATGAAGTTGTGGAGACTTAAACAGTAGGCAGCTGAGAGTGATGAATTATCAATTACTAGGTGTAAGTATATGGTTTCATGGGCTGTATCTAAAGGAATACAAAGGTATTATTTTAGACTTGCATACAAATACCATAGGATATTTGTTGAATAGGACAAACTCTTTCTTGCACCTTGTAATGGTATTCTAACTTTGGGAAAAGGCTTCAATAAGCCAGTTGTGGCAGGAAAATTACAGTCAAAGGAAACAAGTTTTATTTTGCAGCCTGAGGTGCCTGCCAGCTTCAACTTCTTAAAGCATAAAGATGCAATATTTATTTTAGGTTTAAGAGAACTGGATGTGGCTTACTGAGCATGAGGTCATTCAGCACATACTCCATGTTGGGGCACGATGCTCACCATGTTGGACAATACAGTCAATAAGGCATCATTTCTTACCTTGTGACTGTTTTCCTTGTTTTTAGGCACCACTACTGGCTGTATAGCACATAAAATATTACAAAGATTTAAGATAAGGTTATTCAATTTTATTATGATGCACCGCTTTCTGTTGCTGAACAGAAGAGAGAGTTTTAGCTTCAACCAGCTAAAACCATGGTTTTCAAATCTTATTCACAGATCATTAATATAGTGTAAGTACAAATGTTGGAACTTTTTGGGGAATCTGGGATTTTCTTAAAGTCATAACTACACTAACAACTCATGTAATTTTCCTTTGGTTATGTTGCATTCACTTATTCTCATACAAACATAAAAGTGCAGTAATCCAGTTTCCATTATAAGACTAATTGTGATTGGCTATCTATATAGTGATGAAAATTGATATGGTAAGTCTTAAAAGTAAGGGAGAGATATGTGAACTAGTTCTGATGGAAAAAAAAGTGTAAAAAGTATTAATTCTTAATAAGCAAAATTCTGCAGCATGCTCTTAGTGATATTTTGCTTTAAAAAAGGAAACATATGACAGTTATAAAAATATTTGTCAGTTTCTGGATTTCATACAGAAATTAACTTGTAATGTTTAAGCATCCATGTTCTTGGTGTGAATAAATGTATATTGGTGACAGAAACACATTTTCTGCCCCCTCCCTTGTCACTGCTGTGTCAATATTATGACACATAGGATTATAGAGTCACTTTTATATCAGAAAGGACTTCTGTAGATCATTTGGTGCAAGCCCTTGCACTCAAATCAGGGATTACTCCAAAATGAGTTTTTAATGGTCTGTTTTGAGAGATATTGGCACTCCTTGTGCTGCAGGAAAGAACTCTGCTATGCAGCCAGTGACTGCATGCAGTAGCCAAAGCTGTCTTTGAAAACAAGTCTGATTCAGTGGGCTCTCCTTTAGCAGGGCTTATAATGAGAAAAAAGTCAATGTAAACCAAAGCATTCTTGGCATAGGACTTATGTTGAATCAGGTTTAGAAGAAAACTGTACTGGGAGATGTGAAGGGTGTCAGGAAAAGTAATGATCCCAGCCTTAAGTCCTTCTGGAAATTCTTGGAGAGAGTATGCTCTAAATGTCTGTCTGTAGGCAAAGGCAATTATATACACTTTAGGGAACTGGTGATGTATGTGACTACTTTCTGTTGAAAACTCTGCTGCCCCAAGGGGCTCCTCCAGCAAGCAGCCTAGCTCTCAGAGAGAGAGTTGAAGCATAAATCGCTAACCTTGAGTGAACAGCACACCATCCAGGCAATAAAATCCAGCTATAAACACAGGGAAAGGCCACATCTTTGATAGCTTCCTGAAATTATTGCAAGTTTCTTTTTTAAGCCTTCCTCTCACTTAAACATCTCAGAAAGCTAAGGTGCAGGTTACTGTGACTTTCACTTTTAACCTGTTTACCCCTGTGACTCTTATTTTGTTGTGGCTATTTACTCACTTTCCCCCTTCTACTCTTCATGTGCTTATTCCCTTCTTCATCTGTTTAGTCATATGTGCCCCACTATCCACTCACAATGGGAAGCAACCATGAAACCCATGTGATTTTTATTTTAGTCTAAGCTCTTCTTCATGGACTCAAGGAATTATTATGCAAGACTTTAGTTTTATTCACAGAAAGAGTATTAATTTCTTGCTTATTTTGCATTCTTTGCTTTCTCTCATCTATTCACATATTTCACCCCTCCTAATTATTTTTTTTAATCTGAAAAGATTTGGCTGTTGTAGCTCTTTTATGCATGTGTCTATATCAGTTAATTTGTTAAAGGAAAAATGTTTGGCTAAATAAGAATAATGTTGTAATAAGGGTGGAGTACATTTCTTGTTTTTAAAAGTTCCTTCCAAGATTTTCATCTTCATTTTTTCTGCAAATGTTTAGCCAAAGAAATAAAATAAACAGAAAATCACAGAGGGTAAAACCAGTGTAAAACAAAACACCAGTAATTTTTTTCCTTTGCTAGATACTGATTGAACTGAATTTAAAAACTAGGTCTCTTCAGTGTCTGCTAGTTAAAAACCTTTCTTTTTTTTTTTTTTTCCTTAAAATTTAAGACCAAAATGCAGTCAGAAAACAAATCCAAAGAAGGTCAGATCCTTTAGGATGTTGTGTTGTCTGCACAGCACTTTCTCTGTGTCCACACCAATAGTTACACGTGATCTTAAGGTCACCTTAAAGCCTGGATTTACTAAAAATCTGTAAGGAAAAACCTCTACAACCCTCCTCAGCAGTCCACTCCACACAGATCTACAGGCTCTGTGGCAACCAGGCAGCAATAGATTTGCATTCAGTTCCTCTGGAAAGCATGAACCTGTATAGGCATGGAGTACCACAAGTCCATTCACAGCAATTCTACTTCTGCTGTTAGATAAACCTAGTAGACAGATCAGAAGACCACAAATAGTTTCCTAGGAGGCCTGAGTGAGGGAATTTTGGAGATGCCCTATTACTGTGCTCTAAAGAGAATCAGAATATGGTTGACCTTGTTGAAATTTGAGGATTTATCAGGGAAAGGAAGCAATTTAGTTGGGTTATTTACCCTGGGTTCAACCTTGTTGCTAGTTCCCAGTGGCAAAAACCCCCTGGATTTTAGTGACTTTAATGTTCAGAGAAGACTTTGCTGCAGAGGCAAAGCTTTCAGTGGTCCACAACCAGTGTGCCATCTTTTCTTCCATCTGCTTTGTATCAAAGTAAAGGAGGATTAATTAATTGGACAGGGACTCTGGTGCAGTCACCTCTGAAATATGTTAGTTTGTGACTTTAAATGTTGGTCTCATGGGGCCATTGCTAGTTGGGGAGCTTTTCTCAGGAATGTTTACTGAAACAGCACATTTTAAAGTAACAGGGAGCAATATTTGCCAAGTGGAAGCATTCTTACCCATGTCTTGTGACCAATGCATCCAATCAAAGTTCTGTTTCCCAGCCTAGGATAATTAAACCAGATGCTCTTGAATAAACTACAGACAATTGCAAAACAATTTTCCTGTTTAATTAAAATGATAAACATTTTCTCTTAATACAAAATTCATCAACAAGAAAAGAGTTGGGATTTGGCTGCAGAATTATTTGCTGTGGAACATTTGCTGTATTTCATACTGCAAGGTGGTCATTTGCGATACTGCCATGTTATTTTAGAACCAGAATAAAAGGTTTATTGAACATAAAAGCTAATCAAAAAAAGGAACATTTGACTTGCTTCACTGCTTGTCAATTTGTCTGCTAGACTAGGTAACCATTTAGACCCACATTGCTAAAATTATTTTTCAAAAGCAAAAGCATGAACCTGAAAGATCTTTAAGCTTAAGACCAAGGAGAGATGTTGGGACAAATTTTGAGGGATAAATATTGGCCATATTTTGCATAGCAATTTCATAAATATATATCAGAAGATCAGGTTGCCTAAATCTTATCTAAAGTCATAATCTGGCCCTAGCAGAATATTTAATGAACAGAAATTCAAGCTAAGTTTCTTCTAATACCAATGATATAATTAAACAAAAAACTTGCACAATCTTGGGGATTTAGTTGATTGTTTATTTATAGCATATGGTACATTAATAAACACAAATAATGTGGTTGGTTCTTTTTTCCAGTGTCAGATGCAGGGCGTTTAATTTCCATTAAATACAATGCAGCAGAAGAAATGAAATGTGAAATATCCCATGCTCTTCTAACTGGCCATAGTAGATTTTCTGTTGATAGTTATTTTGATCAGTAAAAAATAATAAACTGAAATAATCAGTCTTTCTTGCTGCTTATCATCAAGACATAAATATTTTCAAATCACATATAAATTTATATGTTTATTATTTTACTTGTTTTGCTTTTTTTACAATATCTTGATCACTTTGGCAGATAATATTATAAGAATTTGGGGTAGTTATATGTGTTTTAATACATAAATTGTGTGATATTGTTTCAGTTTCTTGGCTGAGTAACTGTATCTTCTAGTTAGGCAGTCTTGAGAAAATTAAGATAAAAAAATTAGGTGTGGCAGTACTTTACTTGAAGGTGCTTCCAACAGAATATGCATCTGTTTTCTTGACACATATCCATCTTGTTCCATCAATTCTTAACGCCTCTAGAGGATTTTCTTCCACTTCTAATTTCCCTCTGCCATATGTGCTTCATTCTCTGGCTGGCAATGCAATGCAAATTGTCTAGGCTCAGTGTTTCTTCTCATTTTCCCAAATCATTGGAAACTAAGCATGAGCAAAATTATCTCTGACCCTGCCTATTTTATGCCACAGTTTTCCCTAATCTGCACAAATACGTCTGCCCCACTTCATACCTCTCTTTATACCACTTCATTGACTGCTTTACTGCTAATCTGCTTTGAGAACTCCTTCCAAAACAAAAAGCAATGGTCCTTCCTATGATATTCAAGTAGTTACCATGCCACATCCTCGTGACTCTTGGCTTGACATTATACAAGGGAAGGAGGATGAATATGTAACATTCCAGGCCTTACAGGACTGAGGTGCTTCTAGCTGGGCAAAGAGGAGAGGTGAAGTTTAAATCTCCACACATACCTGAAAGGTAAGGTGAAGTATTTTAAGTCATGGATTTTGACTTACATAATGGATATCCTGTTGCAGCCCAAAATCCGGTTTTGAGATGGAATAGTGTTTGTTAGATAGGGCAGGCAATGAACAAGGATTGCCTATTTAATTTTGAGTGAGTGTGTTCTTGACACATTGCTGTTCATTAACATCAGACGCCTAAGTGCAATTAGCCCCCAGATAGTCATGTAACATCACTATCCTTGTAGTATTATGGGAATGTGAGTCAAAGATGTGAGGGTAGAGAAATGTTTCAATAAATTCAGAGGTCATTTTCTCTATTCCCAGCATTTTTGACCTTGAGAGAAATTTAGAGTTGTGAAAAAGTGCTGGCAGCTGGTCACTGGTCCCATTTCCACACAGCAGTGGACAGCTGTCTTCAAACGCACATAACTATGGATACAAACCACTATTTCATTTTTAACAGTTGCCTGCAGGTATTTGCTTTGGATCTAGAACACCTACAAAAATACGTCTGCTACAAGAGTGAACTAAACTGCTATGGGAAACCGTCTAATTCATTTAAGTTTGAAATCATGCTGTTAATAACATTCATAATCTCTGAACAGATTATTTACTCAAAATGAAGATGGAAGACTACTGTGCAAGTTTGTTTTTCATATAAAACACTTATCTGCCTCATGAGCTGTCTCACTTTAGAGTTCAGCAAGCCGAAGATATGAAATCTTACTCCCTGTCATTGAGTGGTGGTGATTTTCCCTCCATTCCCATTCCAGTCATGCCATGCTTAAATTAAGCAGATTTTTCCAGCTTGAAATATCCTAGTAGAGAATTAACAACATTGCTGACAAGGAACACTTAAAAAATCTTTAAAATTTATGACAAATTAAGGAAGTTAGTGCAACCAGTAGAAATTGCAATTTCATTTTAAAATGTAGGCACTCATTCCTTGTGGTAGACGTGGTAGACAGGACTAGCAAATTACTCCCTCAGGGCTACTTATCTGCAAAGTCCACTTACAGAATTTCTTAGAGATGAAAAGGACTTTTGAAGATTTGTAAAACTTAACAGAAAGCTATGTACCATTTCCACATAGCTATTGGAAAATGATTCACATTTCAGACTTGTATAGTGATGCAAAAGGAGTCTATAACTTTATTTGCAACAAAGCTTATGTATTGCTTTTCTGAAAATGTCTTTAATTGTATACTCTGGGACAGATTGCTTTTTATGAACAATGACAGCTTTCAAAGTTCAGGCAGAAGTAAATTTAACATTTCTGTACATAATGGAATTAGTATTAGCAATAGAAGGAGAACTGAGGAATACTGCAAGACTTGTGCTCAGGACTGAGGGGAAAACAAACTGTCCCAGTAAACAAAATACAAAGCATGCTGGAAGAGTCTCAAGCTAACAAAGGATTTTCCTGCTCTGAAAGATCTAGCTCACTCTAGATGAGTATGTATACTGTGAGTGGCTTCTTGCAAGAAATGCCTCAAGATCAGGCATTAAGCCAGAAAATGCAAAGCAGTCCATAAATCATATTCTCAAATCAATGATACAGAGACCAAAACCAGCATGAAACAGAAGGAGGAAATAACTTTCTTATCCTGCAGAATGACATATACGCCTAAAAGGAAAGAAGGGAGAGCCTTGCCAACCCGTAACATACATAAATAATTACATTGTCAAGATGTAAAGAGAGAGACTCCCATTTCACATTTGTTTATCAGTTTATATGGAGTGTATGTATCAGCTGTGCATAGCACAGCTGATCCTGGTCACAACTGCAGTATTGACAAAAAAAAAAAAAGCTAAATTAAATACATGCTAAAACATACCTTAAAATATATAAGATAAAAACCTAAAGACTATCTAGAACAGAGGTTTTTTGGTCTTTGTGTTCAAGGGACCAGTGTGAATTTCTTGGGCAGAAAATTACATGTGAAATATGAAATGGAAACTGGGGCAAACCTTTAAATGAAAATCTACCAGACACTGAAGACTGACATAATGATGCTGTTGAAAGAAGTTAATGAGTTGTAAAGACCAAGATTTGTATCTAGACCAGAACACATGAATACAAAGTGAGTACCTGAGATCCTCAGAGAAAAACCTGAGGTTAAATAAGGGAGTCTAGATGATAGGCCAAATAATTTCACCGTTGTAATATTATGAATGAACCTCCTTTTTCATTAAGCCAGACAAAACTATCCACATCTGAAGGGCCTATATAAAAGCTAGTGACTAATGTCTAAATGTTAGACAATTACTTTATGTGTACAAGGAGAGAACTAGCCAATGGAATCAGTTGGAAGATGGTTGTAAGAAACATATGTTTTAGACATTCAAAAATGTTTGTTTATTTTGATGTAGTAAGTGGTAAAGTGAACTTTAATCATCTTTCAGAATTTTCTGGAGAGGTGATTTAGCAAATGCTGTTTACAGCCTCACCTCTTGCACAGGTAACACTGATAAGCCAACAAAGGCACTTCAAACAAAGCATCAAAGGCTTTCTGTAGAAGAAAACACATTCTTAAACTACAAATAGGGATTTTTGATGGTGGCAGAATAGAGAGAGCGTGTCCATCTTGCATAAAACATTGGATGAACAATGACCAGATTCAGATTTTCTGAACATAACTTCTAAAAGCACATGTGCCTTCAGTTACCTTTTAAAAACTTTATCTCTCTTTGTTCTTTAGCAGTTTCAAATTATTTACATAGTTTGCTAAGAATAAGAGCTGTGTCTGGTACTGAGAGAGAGAACCAAGTATTTTAGAGCTTCCTTCCCTGGCCCTCCATGCTGCTTATTTATTTTGAGCANGGTACTGAGAGAGAGAACCAAGTATTTTAGAGCTTCTCTGGCCCTCCATGCTGCTTGTTTATTTTGAGCTACAATTTATCTGTAATGTAAGAGAAGGCAGAAGAGAATGTAAGAAATAATGCAATGTATTTCTGACCCACTGTGACAGTCTCTGGAGAATAGTCAAATGACACAATAGATTTACTGCCAGTTGGAGACAGAAAGTCTAACTTTTATCATTGGACTTTCAAGTGTTTCCATAATTGCATGGGAAGTCTCTTTACCAATTGGACAGATCACAAACCACTCGTGGGCTTTGCTGGTGAAACTCAATGCCAGCTGTAGCAGCTGTCTGGCTGCAGCACTGGGCTTTGACCAAAGCCTTCAAAAATTTGTTGGAGTGCCATCAACCACTGTTGTTATCACAATGTGGAAATTTTAGAGTGCCTATGTTATTTATGAAATACCTGAGGTAGATGCTGAGGAAATCTTTCCAAATAAGGGAGTCTTCCTGAAGAAACCTTGAAGTCAGCTACTCTTTCTGAGGGAAAATCATGTTATCTCCTGGGCTAAGGTAAGTAATTTAAAAACACTTCAAGTGGAGTGAGTTTGGGAGATTTAGGAACAAAGAACCAGAAAAATTGCTCTGAGTGGATATGTACTTTAATGCAAACAAGACTGTATCTGTCAAGAAAGAAATAAAATCCTGGTAGCATTATCAGAAGCTCAGCCTGCTAATCCTTGAATAAACCTTCGCTTGGGTCAGTTTTTAGTGGCTGAACAGAGAGGGTACTGGATGGTCAGAATGGGACACTGAGGCATCACCATGGCTATTGTGAAAAGCAAAGACAGATAGCAACTATACACAAGTTTGTTGAAGGATGCCAAGTCTTGAGTATAAATTTATTTACTTACAGCTATATTTCCCAACTGCAGCTGAGCTGACGTCTCTAGAACCTGTGAAGAAGACATAAAGTATACAATTAATGTGAGGTTAGGAGATTTGGCTGAAACTTCTCTGAAATGCAGAAGATGGGATAAAAATACTCATTTTACTTAATCCAGCCAGCATGGAATAGCATTAGAGAACTCTGATTCTAGCAAGCACTGCAAACCCCAAAGCTGCAAGTGCCATTCCAAAGAAAGAACTGGACTCAAGAAATTGTTTATACCATCGTTTCCAGTATTTGGCAGGAAATTTCAGACTTTACCCTAAAACAAATGCAAATTTAGTTATTTAGAAGTATAGATCAGTGATGTAAACAAAAAGTGGCTGGATGACTTTAGGTGTTCAAAGTGATACTATCTGGGTTGTTCAGAGTAGTTTTAGTATAGACATTTTCCATATCTTCTTTTTGTCTCATTTACTTTGTAGGAATTATTCTCCCCATATCCATTTGAAATAAAGTCACCAAGTTCAACATGAAGTATTATAAATAGACAATCAGCCTTAATTTTCCAGCCCTGTTTTCTTGAAGTTGAGAGATCTGATTTGCTCAGATAAAACCTGGATGAACAGGAAGTCTCAGCTTGTTCTAAACAAACTTTTAAGCTACTTGATATTTTGTACATCATCAAGTACACATCATTTTCCATTTATAAAGTATTGCTTGATGTGCTTATCCCTACTGTGTGGGTGATTATGAAGCAAACATGTTTGTATGTGTGCCCTTGCACATTATTTTCTTGTCTTTTCCTGCATGTAGAAGAGCTAGACCAGAAGTTCATAAGGACTGTGGTGGACATTGCATGATTCAGATGAACTCCCAAGAGCATGTTTAAATTACATGTTTTCAGAGCTGTTGGGAAGCACATAGCCACTGGATTATGTATGATTGGTTTTGGAGCTTTTTTTTTCTTATCCCATTGGTCTCAGGCCTGGAAGTGTAGTAGAAAGCAATTGAGAAGGAAATAATGGATAAAAAGGTTCATAGAAAAAAGGTGTGTTCAACTTTTGAAAAGAGAGAAGTGTAGAACAGATATCAGTTTTGGAAATGAATCATGGTCTGGACCTTTAAAAACTTCTAAAGATATAAGCATTTTAGTATTTATGTTGCTTTTTTCCTCTTCATTAAAAAGGCCACAGAGCACTATGTCTTGTTGATTACGTGCTTCTTAGCATTCTGTTTTGAGTCCCCAGGCCATGAGCTTTTAATACAGTTCCCATCAGCAAGAATTGCATAAGGTAACATTCTTGTAAAAACAGTGAAGTTCTGCACAGAGAGGGATGTTTTCCTAAGCCATGGATTTTTGTATCTAGTACATAGCAGAGCTGTTATAAAGCAGTTTGGCTCATAAGTCTGCGAGTGCATGTGGTGTATGTATGAGAGCGAGCCACAGCTCTGCAGCCACCCCCTCCTATGGCTGGCAGTGTGACAGTAATGTCACTCCTCGCCTCCCTCCCACACTGACTTGGCTGTGGAGAGTGACCCTCAGCCACCTCTGCGCACACGCAGGATGTGCGTGGCAGCTGCAGGATACCGAGCCGTCAGCTCCCAGGCTGAGGTCTGGCAGCAGCAGCAGCAGCACATGAGCTTGCTGCTGGGGCTCTCGCTGGCCTCTCACGTGGCACGCTGCCTGCAGAGCAGAGAGAGCTGTCTGCAGCTGCCTAGTGCAGGCTCAGACTGCACAGGCCTCTTGTTTCTGGGTGATGAGCTCCTTAGATTGCCTTCGGACTGGAAGAAATCTTCATCCCCAATTTCTGTTAGAATAAAAGAACATACAGTGAGAGCCACTGTGAGAGAAGGGGCTGTTTACCCATATGCTCATTTAATTAGATGCTGATTGATATAGATACCTACTACTATGTCATTGACCATCATTTAATTGCTAAGGTTTTTCTCTACCAATTACAAAGCCTTTTCTTAGTGGTTTTGCTTATTTATTTATTTTGCTCTTAAACATATAGTGCCAAGTCCTTGCTGGATCCAACTGGCCTCAGCTTTTTTTTTTTTTTTTTTAACACTGATGGTCCAGCCAAGTATAGCTTCCATCACTCTCACAGTGCAATCACATTATTCTTAAAGGCATGACTGTGTGAAATTGAAAGTACTAGAGCAGATCAGATTGACCTGGTGTCCACTTAAGTCAACAGAGATCATTAAACCAAGTCCATTTTGGATCAAGCCTCAAATGCAAGGGATTGGACTCCTACTCTGAGATTCTCACTTAGAGGGCTTTAACATTTGTCTCACCTGATATCAGTATAATAAGCCACAAGGATCATTACCTTCCTTGTCCAACATTCTCTGTGGTTTACTTTTAAAGAGTTCTAGAAACAACAGCATTGATTTTTTTTTTTAACTGCTTACTGTTTAGGGACGGCTCAGAAAACTCTCACTGAAAATCAGCAGTCATGAAAAACTTTTATTTCCCTGTTTGAGTACATTCAGACTTTTTTTTCTTTTTAAACATATCTTGGTTAGACAAGCCAAAGTAAACTAAAGCCCCAAAGCATACAACAAGTTTCTTATTACTATGTCCTCTCATTAAGTTATTTATTAATTATATTTTCACCAGGAATAATCATTAAGAAATGCCTTCTCTCCTAGTTTTGTTACAAACATGTCAGATAACAGTGTAGGCTTTCATTAGAAGAAAACTGCCCTTTCACTTCATTGTTCTGCTTGTTTTTTGCTATGTACTAAAACCTGTCTGTAAGACGCCCACTGAGACTGGGAAAAAAAGTATCCTTTGTAAGCAGGTGGTCTTTCCTTGAGCATTTTCTGATTAGAAACACATGTTCATGAGTCTGAGGAGGCTTCTGTAAAGGGACAGTGAAACAGAAGCCAAGGGACTTCTGGTGTTGCACAGGCAGTGCAGTTGAAGCAGACAATTTATTTTTTTATTTTATATGTTGCAGTTTTCTGCTATGTACTGTAAGTTATATTGGTGGCTGACAGTTTTTGAACTCACCAGAGAACATTCCCTCACTCTGAAAACCCTGGACACAAGGATATTGTTGCAGGGGTGCATGGCAACTCCTGTCCTGTGCGTGGACAAGGTGGAACAGTGCTCCAGAAACCAATGTTTTTTTGCTTTGCTTCTCTAAATCACAGTGGCCACATCAATGTGGCTGACCAATGTCCATGAACTTTCTCAAGCAGGAAACACATTTTCCTGAGAATAAGAAAATTTCCCCATAGTGACAAATGAGTAAGAACAGAAACACAAAATTGTGCTTCGGTCAATGGGCCAACCCTTGCAAAGCTGAGATTGTCTCCAAGCACCAGGGCATAGGGGAGCTCTCAGGACCCGTGTGAGCAGGGCCATGCACCAGGGAAACATGAGGAAGGGAAGAGCCTGTGCTTATTCTTGCACTGGTGCTGCTGTGCCTGCTGCTCTTTATCACCTTCCCACTCTGAAGAGCCTCCTCTCACTGCTCAGAGCCATCATCACCATCACAGCATTTACTAGCACCCAGGAGCTATAAGTCATGGGGAGAGAGAACACTGCTGCCATAAGTGGCCAGAGGCAGCCTGCAAAAAGCACTCATAGGCTAAAAGATGGTGAATGGAAGTAGGCACCAATGAGGAGCAAGCTCTAAGGTCTTCAGTGAAACAATATGAGTTATTTGCATTCCTTCCTCTTCAACCTTTCTTACCTCAACACCTGGGTGAACATATTTGAGTATCTCCAGTCCTCAAGTGCCCCCTCTCTGCGTGCCAGAGACAGACAAGCTTTTCTCTATTTCATCAGGAAAGGATCAGAAAACATCCTTGATCCTTGTTGCATGGAAAATCAGGGCATGTTCCCTGAGATGTCAGAGAGACTCATTTGTATAAAGCATTGCAGAGATTATTCAAAAGGCATTTTCTATTAATACAGTGAAGAATTGATACTCTGGTGTTCAAACTCAGAAGCCAACAACTCAGCCTAAGAGAGATAATATCACAGATTTCAAGACAGAGAACAGCTTTCTGTTTCTGCAGTGCTGACTCTGAGATGTGCAGACACTGCTCCATACTGTCTGGCACTTCTGATGCCATTTAAAAGCTAAAAATCAGTGGATCCACCTTGATTTTGGCTTTTTAACACCATGTCCTGGGCTTGATGTTTACAAGACATAAGAGTCAACTATTTTCCCCTCCACCAGATGGGGATCCTCTTTGGCAGATGAATCCCTAATGTGCCAATATCTTTCCCATTTGTTTTGCTGTGGCTTCACAAAGTACTTAGGTCAGAGGAGAAATTGTATCCCAATGTTTAACATGTAAGTTTCAAATGACCAATAATCAAATATTAATAAGCCAAATAGTCATCATAAAACATGGTGCTATTCATGGAAATGACACATTTTTTAAGTTCACACAAGGACAAGATACTTTGTTGTAGTCAGTAGCAAAACTTCCCTTGACTTCAGTGGAACAGAACCAAACTCCATGCATTCACCATTCAGGCAGTTACAGCCATTTATTAGTAAAGTTCTGGTGCAGCTGAATGATGACACATTTTTGCTGCATTGCCTGGATAAAGTAAAAGTAAGCTAAGTTGTAAGAAAATTTTACTTTGAATTCTCAATTGAAATGGCTTTTTAATTTAATTTCATTATACATCTGCAGGGTGTGCTCACTGATAAAGAGGTTGGTTTCCATTCTATCAGAGAGTGGAGCTGTATGTTCCTCATACAACATCACAAGCTTTAATGGCACCTGTTAAAGCTAGATTTACTGCTACAAAAAGAAGCCAGAGAAACATATTTAGAAATGTGCCAGAATTTTCATGGCTGATTTCACTCTGGGAAAAAGACTTAGCATCTTTTTGCAGAACAATCTATTGATTTAAGACCAGTCTGGAGAATGTGTTTAGGCAATCAAAAATGCAAATAGATGCTCTTGTGAGATTTTGTTGTGGCCAGCTATCCCAACTGAGGACATCAAAATCTATTTTAACCTTTTCAAAGTTTGGAGACTGAGTTGTCTTGGCTTTCTGAGTATCTTTGTCAATTGTGAGGCCAAACCACCTTTCCAAGCCAAACCTTATGTCTCATATGGAAAGCTAGTAACCACCTCTGTGCGGGAAAGTGTTTTCTGACATAAACAGTGGCTTGGAGATGATTTCTGTGAATGAAAAAGCAGATATGTTAGCTTAACATTCACCTGATATGTCCAGAGTACATAATTTATTTACTTATTTGGAAAACTGATTTTCTTTTAAATACAGTTGTTCCAGCTATTCCTTAATGAAGATACATCACTAAAATTTATACAAGACTTGAAAAAATTGAAGTGTTTGCAAAGTTTGCATTTCAAAGGTGCAGTTAATTTCTTCAACATAGGAATTCAACTGAAACAGGAAAATGCAGTCTGTATTTTCAGGCATTTTCTGTAATTATGCAATTACTTTGCATTTCTTGCAAAGATTCAAGCCTGTGCAACTTTGTTAGATGTCACAGGCTTTTTGGAAACTAGATAATAAATTGTACTATAAAAAGCCAGGTGTTTAATTTACAAACACTTAACAGATGGTTTGTGTGTTTATAAACACAGACCTCTTGCAAGAGATGCGCAGAAATTGAGGTTTGGTTTGTATACATCCCATAATTTATGCCCTTGCAGCAAGGAAGATATAAACAGGATTTTCTTCTCTCGCTGTGATCAACATCCCTGCCAGATACAGGCAGTTTTGGGTGGTGTTTCTGGATAATCTTTAAATTCCATCTGCCTGCAGGAGGACTTCCTGACCTGCAGGGTGAATTTTATTAACACTGAGTTCCTACAAAAGCAACAGCCCAAACCAACCCACCCCAAAGCAAAACAGAAATGCTTCACTGTCTGCAAGACAGGTGAAATTAGAAGTCTCTGAGATTTTAGCATAATGAAGGTATTTAAATGTTCTTAACAACTGAGATACAATCCTGCTTCTGCAGGTAGGATCTGAACATCATTTTCCCATTTCCCTAACCACTTTGCTGAAGGCATTATTACAACAGTATTATAATTAACAGCAATTAATACAACAACAATGATGACAGTAAACAATGTTCATGAGAGCCTTCTGAAGCAAATTGGTAAGTATTTAATGAGAAACCTTATCTGGGAGAGAAAAGGTTCTCCCTTCCTCCCCATCCATTAGGCATCACATATTGCACAATGCATGAATAAGGATCACTGTTCTTTATGCAATCCTATTCCTCACCCTCATTTACCACCTACTATTATCTTCAAGATAAAAATTTGACATTTTCATTTGCATGAGACTTTCAGAATCAGAACTGAGACAAGTAGACACTATGAAAAAGTTAACTGGAGTCAATATACAGCTTCTTCTTGGTTATAATAAACCTTGAATTGGTCCCCAGACTGGCTTAAGAATGCACTTATTCAGTGGCAGAGATATGAATATACCAAGGCCTTTGACTCCCATGTGTTGTTCATTGGACTGCCCAGGAGATCTCAATTTCAATGATCTCAAAGATTATATTCCAGACAAAAAAACTGTGGGACTAGAAATGAATTTTGGCAATTATTTGCTGTAGTAAAAGGTAAGCAATATCAATAGTTAATTTATCCAATGCAAAAGTATTATGAGAACTGATAGGTGTACTCTCTGATCTGATGACGAATATGAATAGCTCCACCCAGTATTTTGAAATTTCAATACATATTTTACTTGTATTTAAAAACACTTAAAACAAATTAGCATGTAAATAGTATACAAAGTTGATTAGGGATGATATTGCTTCTTAACAAATGAACTCCTCTATTTCCTGTACCTGCTTAAGATACTAAAAAGCATTGAAATCTCATTATACAGGGATTTGGTAATAACATAATGAGAAAAATATTAAATACATGGCAGAAAAAGGAAGCACCTGCATTGTTTGCTACCATGACAGTGAACAACAGAGTCATCCAATAATCTATTCTGTCTGCAGGGGCTGTCTGGAGGGCATCTGGTCCCAGCCCCCACTCAGAACAGGGTCAACTTTGCAGCTGTGTTGGCTTGCTCAGGGTCTTGGCCAGCTGAGCTGTAAACATTTCTGAGGCTGAAGACTCCACAGTGTCTCTGGGCACCTGTTTCAATGATGCATATGTACATACACACTATAAATACAATATGCTCAGGGGTGAATGTAATTTCAATGAAAACGTTTCAAAAATAATTCAAAGGTCAGAAATAAAGTTAACAGCCCTCATGGGCAGTGGTTTCTTGCAGCCCTGGAAAAGTCTTCAGGCAACCCTAGCAGTGCTGTGACTCAGTAACACAGGATAACATCCCATAGCCAGGATTTCCCTGCTGATGTGACCAGAGTTTTTTGCAGCTGGAAAATCAACCATTTGCTACCCCCTCCCCTGTCTCCCTGAGAAAGTACAATGATTGGAACTTAGGAATGGTTGGCAATTTGTTGGGTCTTTCAAAGTAAGGATTGAGTCAAATTTTTAACTCAGACTACCTATGGCTTTTACCACAAATGGCCCAATTTGTAAAAATTAGAGTACTCACCAGTATCCCTGATGTAGGAGTGGCTAATATTCAGTCCATTTTGAAGTCAGGATCAGTATTTCTAGCTGTGAAACTTTTCTGGATTCATAGCATTAGCCTCAAAATACTGCAGAGAGAAATCAGGGGAAAAAGGCATGGGATTTTTTTTTCAACCAGTAGAGAAAAAAAATTGAAAAAGTATATTTGAGTGTAAAAATCCAACAAATTCATCTTAGTGCAAAAATACATCACTAATGGGTGTTTCTTCAGATCAGGAGAATGAAAGAGTAAATTTTCAGATGTCAGGGTGCAAGCATGCAGATATTTCCTTTATTCTGCCAGTCCATGATTAACAGCATGTAGTGCTGTAACATGGCAGCAAAAGATTTTTCAGGAGTCTGTAGACTTTTTTTTATCACTTTTATCAGATCAATGCACATCAATGGCCTCTCTAAAGATATAAGAAGTTATAGGGATCATACATATTATAGCATAACATATGTGTCTTTCTAAAAGAGTGAGGTGAAACTCAATTTACATCTTTTCTGAAATCACTCATTACAAAAATGAAGGCACACATACAGATTAATTCTACCTGCTACACTATAGTAAATGGCAAAGTATATTTCTGGGGAATATTTATTTCAGTTAGTTTGGAAAATTTATGAGAAATTAAAAGAAGTAGGAGAAGGTTCATTTTTAGTCTGAGTTAGCGCAAATGCACTGCTACAGACTGACATTGATCTTGAGATATGCATAAGAACAAGTAAATGCTTGGAAACACCATGATAGAGATTTAAAAAACAAATCTAAGTCACAACTAACCGATGAAAATACAATATAAATACAAAATACAAATGAAAATATGTTCAAATATGTACTTACCATCTTAATTTTTCATTTTATTTGCTTCTATAGGGAAGCAAATGAACAAATTTGCAGTAATGGTATGTTACGGAAGAATCACAATCGGAATTATATTTCTCTTGAAAGCTCTTGGTGACCATTTAGAAACGTTCATGGGGTGGAAAAGGAGAAAGAAGCATAGGTTTTGAGGTATAAAGAATTTTTAAAGGATTTCAAAAAGAAGATAATTTCAATCAATCCAAATTTTATCACTGTTTTAAAAGTATTCCAGGTTCTTCTTTTCAGCTCATGTCCTGCAGCAAAACTGAGAAGTTGATGACTAAGATGTCTAAAGTAAGATAACTTTGAACTACATGCTCTGAAACCCCACACATAGTTACTAGCTTTGTGCTTGGCTCTTGTCTCTTTAAAAAACAATCACACATTTGAAATCTCCTTCTAGTTGTGTCAATTCTATCAGGGGGTGAGAACACAGGGCAAGTGAAGATTTCAAACAACTAAATAAGAAGAAAAATATTTACAGAATGTGGCTGTTTGGCTGTAAATAAGGTGTAAGACTTTCAAATGTCAAACTCTATGCAAAAAAAATTGTGTAAATTTGCACTAAATCATGAACTATTATCCTCTAATTAGTGTGAATCATAACTTTATTTAAATGTTCTATAGTACAGCCATACTACTGAAATGCAAGAGATCTTTTGTTCTTGAACACTGTTGCTTTCATGTTCATGAATTTCAAAAAATTTGACATGGATGTTCTTGCTAAACAGGACTGTAACTGTGNATGTTCTATAGTACAGCCATACTACTGAAATGCAAGAGATCTTTTGTTCTAGAACACTGTTGTTTTCATGTTCATGAATTTCAAAAGAACAGTCCTATTTGACATGGATGTTCTTGCTGAACAGGACTGTAACTGTGGTGTTTTTAATTGTTTATACATACTCTCTGCTACAGTGGTGGGTGTACCAGCCTTTATTTTTTAGAAAGCAATTAATAATCTAAGGATCTTCAGCAATAAAATTATAATATGATCATGTGTCCTAGTTAGGATTCAGCCTACTTGAGGCTAGCTCAAAAAAGACAGGAAGGCATGTAGATGATGATTCCTCTCTTTTTCTTTAAGCAGTTCTAGCATCAGTCTTACCCTGGAGAGAGCAGTTCCATCTCAGTACTTCTAGAGACATCTTAAACTTCAAGCAACATGGGACAACATTAAGGTCCTTAATGCCAGGTGGCAGTAATCCTATCCAAAGTCCTATCCATATCCTATCAGCTCATCCAGCTGAGGGTACAGTTAGTAATAAGGGGACTTGGTGCTTGATTGTGTTTTCCTGACAAGCCAAGGTCTGTGACTAGGAATTCTGAAAGATCCTTTGGCCAGCAGTAAATGCAACAGTTTACTGCAGTACACTCACCCTTCCAACCCCCATTCTCCCCAGCAGTTTTATTTTTTTAAGTGGCATCTGTCCTGGCACTCTTGTGAGAAATAAAAAAGAGCTATTTTTCGGAGGGGTGAAGGGGGGGGCCGAGCTGTTTCCCTCAGGCTGGCATCAGAGAAGTAGGTGCCTTGTCTCTGGAGGCATTCAAGGCCAGATTGGATGGACTTTTGAGCCCTCTGATCTAGTGGACCATGTCGGTTTCCATGGCAGGAGGATTGGAACAAGAAGGTTTTTAAGGTCCCCTCCAGCCCAAGCCATTCTGTGATTCTGTCAGACAGTGCCCTGTGCCCCACAGCAGCTCTGTGTGGCTGTCAGTGCTGCCCTCTGTGTGCATCCTGCTTGGGGAAGCCTCTGCTGCCTGATCCAGAATTGCTGCTTTCCTGGCCTGACACAAGCACACCCCTGACAGGGTCGGCCACTGTGATGAGGCCACACATCAGCTCAGCAGTGTCCAGTTTTTATCCATCACAGTGGAAGCTGGGACAGGCATCATTTCTGAGCACTCCTGGCCAACTGTGGGCAAGAAGGGAACTTTAACATATTTTTTTCATCACCCTTCTGCACCCCAGCATTTCAGGGAGACACAGAATAGGCCTTTATATTTTTTTTGCCACACACATCTTACAACTGTTCTCTGGATTGCTTTGGCAGCCACAGGCTGAGTGGGAAAGCAGCCACAGAGGGTAGGTGTGGGGACTCTGGTGTTTCAGACTTTGCCAGTGTAATGTCCATGCAAAGCAGCTATTTTCCCCAGAACTTGCTTTCTGGAGCTGTGAGAAGAAAATAAATTCTAGGAATAGGAAGTTGGAGGACTTTTCCCATAAGGAAGGAGGACAGAGGGAACTCAAAAGAGAGAAATCTTTGAGAACATGCCTTTGAACCACAAATGTCCCATCTTGCTCTCTGGATGTTGTTCAGTGCCTGTGCTTTCTGCTAACCTGAAACTCTGATCTGCAACACTTTATCATCTCCTCATTAACAAGCAGAAGGGACTGCTCTATTCCAGTTTTACACCTGCACACCTCATTTGGAACAGCAATAATGTGGTGATTAATCTAAAAGAAGTGTATTTTAAAGTGGCTGATATGTTCTCTAATGACAGGCCAAGCACCCACTTCTTATCATTTATATCTATCTATCTGCAGCTCTTTTAAATTGCCATACACAATTCTCTCTTTCTTAGGAAATATACTATTACCTCCTTTAACTCTGTGTAAATATCTTCACTTTGTGCCAAGTTATGTCTAATGACTCAAAGAAAAATACCTCACCTAGACTGTGGTAGTCTTCCTTTCTAATAACATGAAAAAAGAATAGTGAATTCGCTGTCAAATTTATATTAGCAGGGATGGTTTGCAAGGCAGGGTGAGTTACTGAGCCCTCCACACTTTAAGCTTATAAATTAATCATAGTTGACTCCAGCTGTGCTTTCACTGTTTCAGACACATTGTAACTATTTTTGTTCCAATAGGTGGTGCTGTGTTGAAACCTAAATGCATTTCAAAATTGATGTTAATCTATATGGCTTCCTTAAAATTATTATCAGATTCTTATTCATGCAATATCTAATGTACAATCTGAAGAAAATGTTCCTATTTTGAACAATAAAAAATACCTATTGCTATAGGACAATTCTTGACTGCCCAGTGAGTTTTAGACTTCTTTGAAGATAGGGTTTTGGGTTTCTTTGTTTGCATGTGGGGGCTTTTTGTTGTTTTGTTTTGGTATTTTTTCTCCAGCACTTGCTGTAATAATGTGTTTAAAACCAAGGAGCACAAGCTCCCAGGAAAGGAACATTCTGTGCCAGTGAGACCCATTCCTGTATGTTACTTGTGGCTGTGTCATGCAATCCTTGCACTAATTTATAATGACTCATCTGAAAACAAGTTGTTCCATAAACCTAGTTGTGGAAGGATAAGAAATCTCATCTCCATCCTAAATTTATTCATGGCTTGTTTTTGTCTCAGTGGTGTCTATTACAAAATGATATTTTCTATCCAGGCCTTAGATTTGCTTAACATGACAATGCAAAACTCTTTCACCTTTTTTATTTTCAGCAGTCATTCATTATTCCTTCAGTATGTTGATTCAAATTCAAACTCATTGTTCTCAGAGAACTGAATGCTTTATTTCACACTGTGCCAGTCTTCTACAAGGGAATTGTGCAAGGTAATACCCTTGTATGTCTCAATATCATATCTCTTTTTTTATGGAAGCATCTCTCTGTAAGTTCATTGTCACACTTACACCAACTTTAAGACCCAGATCTTTTCATCTACGTGCTTGCTTCCAGTTGAGGAGCACTTCAGTTATGGAATAAGTTCATGACAGCAGCTTCCACAATTCTCTCTGCCAACCTTCACTCTGTTGCAATGTCATGTCCACAAGTTCTTCCAGTTTGTCTCCCTGGTGTTTCCCAAATTAGTGAGCTCAGCAGGTTTACACAGAAATTTTCATCTCTACACTTCTTTCTGTTCAGTCCAGGACAAAAGTGCATCAAGGTGTGTGTATATGTGTGTGCGTGCCTGTTCCCAATAAACCTTAGATGATGTCAGAAGTATTTCTTGCAACTGAATCCTTCTTTCAGCTGAAGGTCTTAATCCATGTCTTTTGTTGTTGTTGCCCTTTTAGCAATTACTCAATTACCACTTTTATTCAAAACTAAAATCTACATGAGTTAGTTATTTATCTGTCAAAGGAGTAGAGACATGGAAATGCTCAAAGCTCCTGGTGGACTACATTTTTCAGGCTTTGAAAAATGTGTTTTGTGTTGATTTTGTTGGGTTTTTTAAATGAAAAATTTGTTACCTCACTATAGACTTGAACTGTTTTTCCTGGAAGTTGATGAAGGTTTTGTCATTGATTCCAACTGTACTTTAGGATTTGATGCTGTCTCCAAGGAAATAAACAACAATGCCCAAATGCGCAATATTTAATGAGATTTTCTATGCAGTTATGAACACAAAGAACATTAGATACTTGATTTTTCTTGTTCTAAATTAAAAAAAAACTCAATTGCTATCTATTTTCATCTTAGAGACAAATAGATAACTCCTCTCCCCACCATGTTTTGAAAAACAGACCTGAAGAACTATCCTTTGCAATTAGGTAACCAAATTAATCTCTGAAGTTTGTAGGAGGTTTATGTACAAGATCATATCCATGTTGGTTTTCTTTGTTCCATGTTGCAACAGCCTGTGCAGTTTCCAATGGCCTCAATATTTCCAACACAACTGCTTTGGCTTAAAACCTATGTCTGTTTTTATTGATTACATTTTGGATTAATAGGATGTAATGATTTTTGAAGTAATTAGTTAACATTTGAATGCATTAAATGAAACTAATTAATAAACTTTTGAATGAATGATATTGATTAATTAATTTGTGCTTCTACAACTGAATAACATATTCTTTATTTTAGATGTAAAAATGACCAGCAGTTTTAGAAGTTTAAAAAGGCTGGATAGCCCAAAACATACTTGATTTCCAAACTAGTGAATAAGGACCTTTTAAAATGCAGGTACTCTTAGGTATTTTTAATAAATAAGACCACCAAGTTGCTCTGGAACACCCTAATACATACAATTTACAGTTCCAAAAAATCACTTTCAAGATTCTGCCTCACTATATATCATTTTTTATCATCATTCAGCGACCCTGACCTAGTTCAATACCTTTATGTATGAAACAGCTGCTCCTCTGTTTTGTCTTCATTCCTGCAAAGACATAACATTTTCTCTTCCACGAGGTATGGGAAAGTGACTGTTAGCATAATTTGGACTCTCCTGAATGTTTCAATGATGGAAAGAAACACTTATGTCTGTAATTGTAACAAGAAAAGAAGTGGGTTTCAAATTTCTTTACAAAATGAACATTTTCCAATGACAACTTAATGCAAAAATTGTAATTGTGGGTATGTGAATGCTGAAAGCATGATAAAAAAAAACCTGTGGGCTGCAGTGTATTATGCCTGACCGATGTAGGGATCAGAAACTAAAGAAGCTTAGAGGATTTCGGTCTTATTTCTACCCATTCAGAGTGAATTACCCAAAGATCTTTCCTCTTTGTGCACACTGAATAGGCTGATTGATGCAGTATTGCGTGAAGTGTCACAGTCTCCCAAGAGAAGGAATTTGGGAGCATTGGCCTTCCTTGTACCAGAAGGGGAAAGAGGCCAAGAGCATTGCTGAGAAAGGGGATTGCACCTATGGGTAGTTCCTCATTTGGTTCTACAGACTTGCCACCCGCAAAGAATTTAACTGCTGAAATAATTAGAAATTAGTGGCTGAAAACAGTTTAGTTATTGAGTTATCTTTGGGAACCCCTGTTCAGTTTGAAGACATCCCTGCATGTATTCTTCTCAATAGATAGCATTGAAACTACCACAGTGTTATTCTTTCACTTACTTTGCCCAACACCTGGATCTGCAGGACAAAAACTGGCTAAATATCAGGTGGGTTTTTTTTTTTTTTTTTTGTGAAGGGAAAACTGATTTTTTAAAATACTTGTTCATTTGGTTTTCATCTGAGCTCCCTAAAAGGTACCCTAAAAAAGAGTTCTCACAGCTAGCTAATTTTCATAGATCAAAAACAGGAATCTCCCAAGGGTCCACAAGCTGAGGCAAGAAGGTTTCTCACCCACTTGTGGATGTTATCATTTGCAATGCACATGAGATTTCCCAGCATGTGACACCACCTTGTCCTACCCTAATTGCATCATTGCTGGTGAGTGGAATGGGAAGAAAACTGTTCACAAGCTACCATTCCAGAAGAAAGTTGTCAGCATTCCCAAAATACGTTTCTGAGCCTTAATAGGACTTACTTTAATGAAGTTAATTCTAGCCAGAATTGTGTGAGTAAAAGGGTGAGGCTTTGAGAGATCCTGGCAGTCAGATGAATCAGAAGTTGGCTTCACCTGGCCTTTTTGCTTCCACAAACATGAAAGATATGGCAGTATAATTATTCCCACACTGTCCTTTGGACTAGTTGAATTCTGTGTCCTAAAAACTCTCACATCAGGGCTGAATTCTGATTGATGCCCATGTGGAGGAATAAAGCACTCTTAGGTAAGTCTGTGCATAAGCAGAGAAAACCACTACCACCTCACTCCTGTGCCTCAAATATCCACGCTGCTTTATATCCTTTCTCACAGTTTTTCAACCCCTCAAGGGTGGCACGAACTAGCTGGAATAACTGGAATGGATAAATACCATCCAGCTTGCTAGGACAAGTAAAAATCTCATGCCTCCCAAGAAGGGCTGCAGGGAGCTGGAATGCAGAGCTTCCTTCCAGATCTAAAAAGAACATTTCAAGAGACAATATCCACACAGAGCCTCACATATTAATAAGTAACACATTTAAGATAATTGTGGTCAGATTTTTTGATTTCAATTTAACAAATAGTCTGTTTTAGTTACTCAGAGGAAAGAAAGAAAGAAATGATAATGAAAAGATAGACTGAACTTTATTTTAATTTGAAATTTCTTTATCCTTCTTGTATATGGCATAGTTCCCAGATAATACTTTTAATGCCTTGCTCTAGCAAGGCATTGGTTAAGGGGCATTAATGTTAATTTTCATGTTTTTCTAATTTGACATGCCTACACACATGTTTGCACTGCTGCACATTTACTCTGGTTTTGCTTGGTTGTTCAGTGGTCGAATTGTAACAATTTTATAACCAGGTCCATGTGTATAATTCTAATGTAGTTTGTATTCATCTTCAGCTAGACTTTAATTAAGGTCACTTGAATATGGGAAGTAGCTGACTGCTGGCAGATCAAGTAGCTCCACTCAAATTGACCTACTATGTCAAGGCAGGGCAGGCAAAAAGCAAAATCTCCCCTGACACTGTTCCTTTATCAGCTGAAACTAAGACATAGACATGAGAGAAATATGCATATCTGAAATGCTAAAATTATGGGATGTTGGGTTTGAGGTCTAGGAGGAATTTAAGTCATGCCTTGGTAATGTGATTTTTTTCCCACTGAGTGTGAATTTTGTTTGCATAAAACAGAAGAAAAATAGCACACTGAGTGGTGTAATAATGATGTGCTGGCGAAGCTGGCATTTGTGGTTTATAGAATCTCCTTTTCAGTGTAATCATAACTGCATCCCCCTGGAATAAAGCACAGAGCATAGAGAGCACTGTTTTCAATGCAGACTGATATGAGGGAAAATAATTGAGAAAAAAACTAATTTACTTCTGTAAATGCCATGTGTAGCATTTGTATTTTTGCATCTCTGTGATACATTAGTTATAAAGAACAGTGATTAGGCAGACCAAATCTTAAAGTGATAGTGACAATGCTATTTTCATTTAATAATATAATCATCACTTTTCTCTCATTAGGGTCACTATATCAAGAAGGAAACAAAAGAGAAAAACCCCATTGTTTAAAATTCTTGAGGGAAAAGGTATGATTTTCTGTTTTCTAAAATAATTTATTTTAGGATTTCTAACTCCCCATTTTTATTATTTTCCCTCTGCAAAATTAATTAAGAGACTAAATAAAAAATCCTCAAAGTAATTCCAAACATGTCTGTTATTCCAAAAGGGACTATTATTTTTGTAGTCTGGAAAATTTTGATCATTTGAATAAATGGGATTTTAAATGTCACAGTGTGTAAGCCTTCATTTAAAAGAAGGAAACTAGATGGAGATTTTTTAGAACACAGGTTTATTGACAGAAACAGAGAGTTTTTGTTTGGGAAAGAATTAATTACACAGAAAATATAGTCATTTTGTTCCCTCAGAGGTCCCTTATAGGAATTTATGTCAACATGGTTGTAGTTTTTTATAATACTGCTACAATTCTCCTGGTCTACCAGCATATATAAGTAAGTGATAAGGAAGAGTTGTAATCCTAAACCGCCTTCAATTCAATTCAAAGGTGAGTGACTCACCATTAATATTTGGTACTTCTGAACTATAGCACATAGGACACTAAATTAGCAAGATTTGGGACAGAAATTGGATGAAATTTTAAAATATCTGGCTCCTGGATCCTAACATGTCTGTTTCTTTGGTTTCCTAATAGCACCCGTGTGGATGTGTGGGTTTCTTTCAAATACTCTCTCTTTGAAACAGCTGTCAAAGGACTTGTTGCACATCATATCAGATCCTCTTGCCATCATCAGCTCTTCAAATCTGAAGTATGTCTAGTAAAATAGTGTTTAAATAGCTCACAGTTCATTTAAAACTGGAATTTACCAAGAAAATGAGATCTTGAAATTTAATTTAAAAATAAAAATTAAAAAAAAGAGGAAGAAACCCCTCAATCACAAAACCCAGCAGTGCTAGACAATGAAAATATCTTCCTGTCCTGAGAACAGACACATCACAATTGACATCCTTCCCCTCAGTGACCCCCTTCTTCCCCATCCGTGGGATAGGATATGTCCAGTCAGACTGTGTAGTGAGGACAGGTGGGGTTTGCCACCAAGCCACACAACCCTGTTAATCCAGGCATGGAACACAAGACTTGGTACCACATTGATGCAGCTGGTTCTCCTTCAGTCTCTCAAAGCCAGGGCAGGTCACAGGGTGTCCTGGGAAGGAAAGACAGGCTCAGTCCCTGTACAGCCCTTGGCTGTCTGCTGGTGACATGGTTAAGAGAAGCAGTTATCCTAGTCAATCTCCCTGATTTCAAGACAAGATTGGTCTCCTCAGCCTTTGGTGACCTGCTCTGGGGAGAATGGTGGTAAATTGGCTGTGGGAGAAGTCTGGAAAGCTCCCTGGAATTGGAACAGCTGAATAGGAACTTCCTGAAGTGAAACGCTTCTCTTTCAGCTCCAGCAGCTACAAGAGAGGGGGGAAAATTGAGATCTCCAAGTATGAAAAGGGCATCCAACTACATGGCCCCTCTGGCCTGGCTCCAGCTCTGCATCCAGGACACAGCAGGACAAGACAACAGAAGATGGCTGTGCCAGTCATGGATCCCAAGCCAGGAGCTCTGATCTGTGCCAAGCCTTGGAGCTCTCACATCTATTTCAGGTGAAAGCAAGGTACAGCTTCTCAGATGGAATACTCTTTGTATTTCTTCTCTACAAATAGAGACCAGTATATGTTGTGCAGCCACAATGTTATTAAGTGGCCATAAGGTTTACACCATGGTGGCGACAGGAATTCGCTCCCAGTGACCTCAAGGAGAGCAAAAAAGAACACATTTCATAACTGTCAAGTATCAAGCAATCTTTTTCATATAAATGTAACCTTTTTCACTTTTCTGTCCGTTTCAGATACAAGATCAGATTATTTGCATAAGAAGTTCAGAATGTTAGTGCCACTATGTCTTAAAGGGTTTGAATAGCTCTAATGAGGAGAGAAGTAATTCCAGTACTTCTGAGCAGAGTGCAATGAAAGGATATTGAGAAAAAAAAGCATTTTCCAAACTGGTTTTGCATACTTATAAATGTGACTAATGCAAGATACTGTAAATGGAATTAATATTGAGAAATCAATTGAAAGCTCTATACAAAGCTCTACAGCTTTCAAACGCTGCAGCTGAAATAAAGATCAACATGCAAAAGATTGCATAAATGATTTTTAAAGTAATTTTTACAGATGAGTGCTTTCAATATGCCAGTACTATGGAGGTAATCTGCATATAAAGCATGCTGGAAATTCTAGTACTGCATATCAGTTCATAAATAATTACAGTAAGCATTGCAGCTATAGGAACAGGGTATTCTTTTTCTCCTGTGGAGGGTCAGATGAATCATAGGAGTAATAGCTTCATTGTTTGTGGTTTGAACTTTCAGAGTCAAATCCTCTACCACTGAGATCAGAAGAAGCTTTGTCTATGTCTTGGGGAGAACTAAATGTCAAAAAGATGAAAATAAAATTTAAAAAGATATCTGCAATCCTTATTTTCTGTCTAGTGTTTTAAAGATTTTTGTTTGATTGAGGTCGTTTTGCTGTCACAAAAAAGAAAAAAACCAAACAAACAAAAACCTCAGCCAGCATATAGAAATACATTTCTGTTATTCTTAGGCATCTTTCCTGCAGATTGAAAAAATTTGGTTTTGTTTTCTCTGTGTGCCTCAGCACTTCTGGTTCCATCTGGAAGCGGAGATCAAAGCACTGCAGTCCCACAAGCAAGCAAGCATTTGTCTCTTGAACTGCACAAGGAAGCACTGGAAGGCTGACAAAGAATCGTGCTGCTGCAGGGCTGGGACCAGAGCGCCGCAGAGATTCATCGCTCCCAATTGCTTCAAGGGACACCTGATCACATTTTGGAAGGCAGATGTGTAGGTGAGCTGAACAAACCTACCTGGACAGCTTATGGACTGGTTTTGTGCTTCACCATAATACACGTTTTTTAGAAGGAGGGCCCCTTCCCAAGCAATCTATTATAGTGATCAGACAGAAAGCAGAGGAGAAGCTCATTCAAGTTAACTGGCAACATGCTGTGCACATTATGAGACCTCACTTTCAGTAGACTCATAAATTCCAAAGTATTTAGAATGGGACTGTGTTAAAGAACAAAGCAAAATGGGCTGTATTTAAGCATGATTCTATTCCTGTTCTTCCCTACCCAGAAGGTTGGTAGTTTCTGAATTAGAGTAATTACTACAGCTTCTGGTTTGCAGTTAGTCTCTGTCCTGCTTTCACATACAGCATTGAAAAAGTCAGGTCAGAAAGATCCACTCCACACATGTAACTGTCCCATCATCCTGAGTGTCTTTGTACATGTATGTCTAGCTATAGATGTGAAATTGTCTTTACAGAAGGGACCAAATATGAATATCCCTTTGATTTTTTTCCCCCAGGAACTCTTTAGAAAATGTTTAAAGTATATACTTAGCTGAACTTGCACATTAGTTTGTGCTTAGGAATACAAATTACATACAGCTAGCACTACTGCTGTTGCTCTCTTTTTAGAGGTATAAAGAAACATGAACTATAAGATGTCAGTACCAAATTATATTTTAAGAGTCAATCAATAATTTACCTAATCTGATAATTTCAATTCCCTTGCTACAGATGCAAAGATAAAACACAAAGTTTCACCTGATAGGAAAAGAGAGAACTGCATGAAAAGCAGCTTTTTCAGTTCCCTTAGGGTTTGGATTAAAGTTACAACTGTGAGCTGAACTAACAGCTTGCAGCTGCCAAAAGGGGGAAGTCTTGCTCTCTGCACTTCTCTGCCTGAGCTTTTCTTTCCTTAGCCACCAGTCAGCCAGCCCTGCAGACAGTGCTGGCATCCCTCTGACCAGGAGAGAAGCTAGCTTAATCCCTGCCAAAAAAAAAAAAAAAAATCTTGTTTTTCTTTGGGAAGGGGAGGCCACAGCTCTTTTTACCCATTCCCCTTTTTTTTTTTTTTTGGCCCTTTTTATTGAGTCGAATGAGCTTCCTCGGCAGGCAGAGAAGTGCCAAAGCTGGCTGCTGGGTAGAAGGGAGCTGAGAAGATGGGGGTGAACAGAGTAGATGGAAACCAGGGGAGCTGGGGTTTCCTCCCCTTTTGTGGTGCAGAACCATGAATTCATCTTTGGATGTTTAGAGAAACCATATCCTTATGGCACAAAGCAATCAGAACAAACAGTTTCATTTTGGCTCATCCAAAACCCAGTTTTTGCTTATATATGGCTTTTGCACCAAGACAAATTATTAAAGTCAGATCACTAAAAATATTTCTTTTGCATGAGGAAGACATATTTTTTCCTGAAATGATTTTTAAGTTTTTATTTTTGAATGAAATAAATACAGGGTTTCAGATGAAATATCATCTAGAAACTTAACATTTGAGTTGAAATGCATCATCTGGTATGTGCACATGTGAGATTGCAAAGAAATTGTAGGGTGATATAGGGGCTTTTGAGATCTTTGTAACATTTACCTTCCTCTCTTCTGCTGTTCTCTCTGCCCTGATTCATTAGAATATGATGCTGGGTCCTGGATGAAGGCTAGATTATGAAGTCCAGCTAAGAGCTAGTCTCTTTCCAGATAAAACAGTCTTAAGCATCTGCTGATCTAGACTGACTGTATGAATCTAAAATAACTCCAATGAAGTTGGTCAGCTGAAATATCTGGCTTTCCTGATTCTTCTCTGTAGTATGGTAACTTGGACAAAGCCCTCAGGACCAATCCCTCTCTGTACTGGATGTGATACAAGTATGTACTGATGGGTATGAAAACTCATGACTGCATTTCTGTGAATTTTGGCTGCTTGCAGTGAATGTCTGCACTCAAAAAAACGGATTAGAAAAAAGTTAATCCAATCTCCAGACTTACCTGTAGTCCAATACAAAATGAACAAAACTGATTTGTCTGAAGAGATTCTCATTGGGGCGTGCTGTATTAAAATCAAATTGGTGTTGGCTGAGACCTTCTGGCCCTGAGCTCTGGCACAGAGAAATTGTACCCTGCCACCAGACAGGGTCTCTGTAAAGGGGTGGGGGAAGGAAGCAAGTGAAGACGTGGGACTAAAAACATTTTTACATTGTTTTGAAACTGAAGTGAGGTGATTATTAAGTTTTCCATGAGTCATTTGGCACTACTAACACAAAATTTTATATAGCACTTTACTCTTTAGTTTACCCTTTCTTACTCTTTCATACCAAATTTTCTGTTCTCAAGCAAGATGGGTCATGTTACTCAAAAACGGATACCACCAGTAGATTGACATCCTAATCCTGGCAGCTTTTCCTCTTGGAAGGTTGGCTGAGACCACAGCCATGGCATACCTCAGGGTTCACAAAGGCAGGGAAGCCAGGGAGCTGCCTGTTACAGAGCAAACCTCCACCACTGCTGGTGATGGTGGCTCCTGCCAGCACTGCTGTGCCAGTGACAGCACCCAGCAGGAGCAGCAGAGGTACTGCCACTTATTCTCCACTGTCACTGTTGAAGAGCCTTTTGTGGTTCAATAAGGACATACTATTTTCCCTAGTTTAGATACCTCCCTTTTTCTCCTTCTCAGAACTTCTCTCTCTGTCTTTCAAGGCTGGCTGTTTGGATGCTGTAACACTGTTGGTATCTGTCTTCCAAGTATGCAATCTTCCTTGTCAGGAAAGGGTTTTAGTAAGGCTCCCATGAGTGATGCCATATTCTTTTCCTGCTCCCAGGCTGTGAACATCTCTTTTTTTCCCACTCTCTGACCAGACCTTTAGAGTTGATAAGCTGAGCATTGGCAGCCTCAGCCTGTGCTCTCCCAGATGCAGAGCTTACTGGACAGAAGCCTCCAGTGCTTGCTCCAGAAGAGGTTTCCTTCCTACTACTAGCCTCCTAAGGATAATGCCCAATGTCCCTGGTTGCCATTTCCTTTATCTCCTTAGATCTCACAGCTAGGAAAGAGATGGGAGAATATTGTGAAGAGGGTAAGACAGGGAATTATATTCAGTCCAAATACATCCAGATGAGGCTGTGCAGGGCTTGCACAGCAGCAGGACCTATAGCACAGTCTGTCAGTTCATGGATGATAGGTAAAGGAACAGTGATTCTTAAGTTCTCCTTATGGCCTAAATATAAAAGGGAGGATTTAAGATGTGCAGAAAAAGGCTGACGCTGTTTTAGAGCAACAAATGTAATTGCAAAGGACAAATTTTTCTAGATCATCTTTGGATGGTATAAGTCCTCTTGAAGGAAGGAGATAGTGCATTACTTTGGGTAACCAAATTGCTGTCACCATATGAGCTGGTGTACTGGGCTTAGCTGAGAGAGTTAATTTTCTTCATAGCAGTCTGTATGGTGCTATGTTTTTGATTTGCGACTCAAAGAACATTTTTAACACATACATTTTCTGTTGTTACTGAACAGTTCATGCACAGTGCCAAGGTCTTCTGTTTCTCCTGCCAGTAAGTAGGCTAGAGGTGGGCAAGAGATTGGGAAGAGACACAGTCAGACAGCTGACTCCAAGGGAATATTCTCTACCATGTAGCAACATGCTCAGGAAAAAACTGGGAGAGAGTTTATCAATGGCTGCCATTGAGTGAGGCAGCGAGCAGTTACTTTTGCGTGCCTTGGTTTTCCTTTTTTATTTTTTTATAACACATTAAAATGTCTTTATCTGAATCCACATTTTCTCTCTTTTACCTTTCTGATTCTATCTCCCTCAGCTGGCTGCCAAGGTTCACACACAACAGCTGGGTAATGAGTTCTTACCTTGAATACAACTCCCTACAAACGTCTATGCCTTTGTTACTTGGAGACTAGACTGTGACCTGGCTCCAACAAAGGCAGGGATGTGCTGGTGGGAAAATACCTGATGCATGTGGAAAATGTTCAAAGGGGCTTAAATAATCCAAAACTGTTTTAATACATTCAATCTTCTCACTGCATAAACAGAACTGGAACCATGAGAATAAAAAGGAACTTCTGATGGGAGAAAAGGCAACAGAGGAAAAGGCAGGCATATGAGAGAAAGGCAAAGAAAAGTAATGCAGAGTTTCTCCGGGGAGCTATAGGTTGACCTGTAAATGTCTGAAAATGAAAATTTCAGAGTTAAAAGTAATGAAGGAGTCTCTAGTTGTTCATTGCCTGGAGAAAAAAATCTGATGGTTCTTTCATTGCACAACAGAGACCAAATAAATCTGTAAGTATGCCTTATGCAGGACAACAGGCCACTAAGATAAAGCAAGCATCAAAGTATTTCCTTGCAACAGCACGGGCTGTGACATGGAGCTGTGGTAGGTTATCTTTCCTGCTCAACACAGCCATTTGCTAAGACCTGGATGCTGGGAGGTGATTACAGGCTCCTCATGCTTTAGATGTATCCAGACTCAGCAATTAACTTCCCCAGCAGTTTTCTGCCACAACTGAGCTTGGAAAATGAAGCATTTGCTCATTTAAGCAATGCTTAGGGAGCGCTCTCTGCTGATGATTCCACCTGCCAGGGAGTGACATCCGTATGTCGGCAGGAGAATAGAGTTCACTGAAATTTTGCAGCTTCTGTCAAAGCTGTTTTTCTCTTTTCTGACAAGCTGCTTTTCCTCCCATCCACATTCCTTGCACAGTTGCTTCTCAGAACCAGGCCCCCAACAAGGTATTGTTTGAAAGGGATAAACATAGCAGGGCTGGATTGTTAAACATTTGTCAAGTGTTTGTGATATTTCACAGCTGGCATATAAAATACCTTGTGGAAGGACCAGGCTTGAACCTTGTTAGCTGTTCTCTGTAGAGTGAAAAAACCCTTTTTGTTCTGAATTTGGCTTCCTCTTTTTGGTCACAGGAAGATAAAATCACAGACACTCAGGGAAGGTAATTTGTCATTCTTCTCCTCCTTCATCCACACTCTTTTTTAACACTTGACCTCTTCCCACAATGCACAACTCATTCTTCAGCATCTCTCCCATCCACTCCTGCTCTCACTCTGCTCCAGGAAAAGGCTCAGATCACACTAAGGCACTCTGAAGGACAAATCCAAGTGTGGTCAAGAGAAATAAAGGTCTCCAGCTGCTCTCAGCTGTTCTCCTCAGCTTTGGCACTGCACCAGTGTTGACTTTGAAATATAGATAAGGCTTTGTTTCCTTTTGATTTGTCTCTATTTCTTCAATGTCAGCACTGGCAGATGCATGCTGTGCTTAGTCCCCACTCCTGTCACCATATTCACTCATATGGATTGTGCCTAACACTTCACATCACTTCAGCAGAGGACAGATGCTGCCACTGGCTTTATCCCTCTCCTACACCTTTACCAGCATGGGGAGTAATAAAATTCCTGATAAATTAAGCAGCCCATCTCCTCCTGTCCTCAGTGGTTGTAACATCACTCCAAGCGCACATTGCAAGGTGGCAGGTATTCCAAGAGCTTTTACTCCTTTGCAAGAGCTGTGTTTACTGATCAGACAAAATCCCTGCTTTTATTCCATTTTTTGTGGGCCAAGAACAGTCTGAGCCTAAGTCCTCTTCTGTGTTTAGAATTTGATAAGATAGAATATTAGATGGTCAAAAAAGGCAGTTTCTAATGTGTTCGTGTTTCCAAAGAGCTGGCACATGGTGAGTCCTCTGCCAAAGTGTGCCTACTAGCCTGTTAACAATATGAATCATGAATATGAGTGACTTGAGAATCAAATATTTATGGTGGACCTGAAACAAGAATGTCCAGGCCTACTGCCACATAGAAGAAACCCATAAAGCCATTTTTGTTGTTTTGTTTTAATTTTTCATGACTGGAAACCCAACAACATATAATAATTTAACATTTGGGATTTGGCATGAGACCATGAACACCATGAAGGTTTCTTCATAGTTTCATTAGCAGCAGTAGCAGCAGGAATGCTGAAGAGTGAGTGGTTTCCTTCTTCTCAGCATGCCTGCTATTGATGCTCATAAAAATCTCTGAAAAAAATGCAAGGAGATAAACCTAAGACACAATTTTGCTTCCTCATACCCTTCTATTTTTCAGGCTGGGCAGGAATCTTGTGGTATTTTCAGTGGAAATACTTAGAGACAAGTACTTTTTAGAGGGATTTCCATCAGCCTCACAAGGGCAGGAACATTGCTTTGGCTATTTATCAACAGAGAAAATAAATCCTAATAGCTGTGCCAGTCAAAGTACTTGGCAAGGGGCTTTATTAATCCAATAATCTGTGTTTGAGGGGGATGGAACTGACACCAGATGGTTTTGCTCACTACTAGCACTTGTTTGCTATTCTTGACAACCCAAAGAAGGCAGGGGTTATGTACATAAAAAGTCTAAATTGCTGTTCATTTGGACTGCATGATCTTCCCTCCTTCATTCACCAAAACCAGCTTTCTTTTGCTGCTTCTCTGCTCACTGGCAGAGCATCAGGGCGGCTGATAGGCCTTGGCCATGTACAAAGGCACTGGCCCTGTAAGAGGCTGTGTGGACTGTGCCCTTCCTCCCACCTCAAGCAGGCTGGGAATCCTGCAGCATCAGAGACTTTCCCTTTACAGCAGAAAACAGAAGAGAAGACTCAATCTTCTCCTGACTATGTCTCACGCAGGAGACTGATGGCACTAGAAACATACCTTTGGGCATAAAGCTGTTAGTTGGACACAGAAGAGTGGGACAACTGGAAAGTGTTCGACCACAATGAAGGAATTTGGGAATTGTTTATTGGTGGACTGTCTTTTGGTGGACTGTCCTGTGGCAACTTGGAAATGTATGAAACAAACAGAAACTTGTCTTCTTGCCTCCTTTGGAAGGTTGCTTAAAAATGCATTCTCATTTCTGCCTGTGGCTCCCAGGGCTAGGGAAGGCATTTGCAAATGGCTTGTATCATTTCAACAGGTGACGTACTCTCCATGAGATTTACTTAGAGGAAAGCCTTAAAAATACAGCCTTTGAATAGGATAATAGCAGAGGAAAATCCACTTCCTTCAAGGAATTTAGAGATTTCCAAATGGCCTCAATTCAAAAGAAATGAAAAGGGAATATGATCCATTGGCTACAGCATGAAATTAATGCCAAGGAAATCCTTTCAATAAGGATCTATATATCTTTCAGTAAGCTTGGCTTAGCTTTCTGTTGATGCTGTCTATTGACCAGCATCCTGTGAAGATTACAAGATACATAACACTGAAAACTTGTAGGAAATTTTGGCATCAGAGCACAGGCTTGTCACATTTGCCTGTCAATGCATCTGGTCTCAGAGTCTGTGTGTTTTAGTTTGCAATAGGTTTTCTGGTGTCTCATAAGGTAACAGCTTTAAGTAAAACCTTTCCAGCTGTTGAAGTGCTGTGACTGTCTATTACCATCTGTGGATTTTCAAAAGCAGATGAATTTTTACAATAGAATTTACCTCAGCAAGTATTAATAGTTTTGGGGGGTTGGCTTTTGTTTTGGTTTAGTTTTCATTTTCCTAATGGGCTTCAAGCTTTTAGGATCCTCACTGAAATATTTTGACCTTGAAACCTCTGTTGTTCTCCTGATTCACTCTAGAGAATAAAAAAGGATTGAAGAAGATATTGTGATTTATAAGAACACAATCATACAACCATATAAGCTGCATTTTCTTAAGAAACAAGACTCAAATGTGCTGTATTTATACTCGGTATTCTATAGTTGGCAATACACTTTCAGCTTCCTATTGTAATGACAATATTAATATATTTTAAATTTTGTTGAAGATTCCTTCCATCTGTTGCCTTTTCCCAAATATTTTGTATTATCTCCTTTCATCCAAAAAACACCCCCATGACTAATCAGTTCAATATCTACATAGATATATTTTTTTCTAAGCACTGCATAGGAAAAAAAAGAAATCTTTTTCTCCTCTGACTTTTTCAAGCTTTCTTTCACCAGCAAAATTCCATTGTTAAGAAGAAGTCATCCTAAGTATAGGCCATGCCAAAAAATAAGTGAAATATACTTTCTCATCAAGAAAATATCCAGAATATGTTAATTCTACCAGGAATAACATGCTCATATGTCCAGTCTCTTTTCAAAGACTGGAGATCTAGCAAATATAAATCCATTTGGTTTCCATGGATGAACTCATCTGCATGACAGCACTTCTTGTTCTCCTGGGTCAGTCCCCAAAGATAGTAGACTGCAACATTCTGTATCTTGTTTTGTACATTGTGTGAAATTAACTTTGTGAAATTAAAGATGTCTTAATCTTTCCAACCATAGATATTTGAAGGTGGAATGAACAGGTACAAAATTCCTTTGTGTGCTTTTTACCTTTTGTTTTGGTCGCTGGCATCCATTGGTGCAAAACGGCAGCACTGGGCTTGCAGGCCTGGAAACAGCTGCTCTCACAGCTCTCTCCTTCCCAGGAGAGGCAGCAACTTCAGTCTGTTCCTGCTGGTAAGGTCAGAAAGCAGCAGGGATGGGATGCCATTGTACTGTGAGAGGAAAAGGTGTAGTTCAGCAGTGAGGGAAGCTGTTGGTGATGAAGAGGTCAGATATTACTGCTCAGGTGATGAGAAGTGTTCTGCCTGTCTGTGTGAGGCACAGGCATCTGACGTCAGCTGAGTTTTGGTTCTTCTCCCACTGTGTTCTGTGAGTACAGGTAGCTGGAATGTGACTCATGCCTGTAACAGGATAAGTCCTGTCTGTTACTGCAAGTTCAATTATTTCTAGGCTGCAGCATAGAAACTGTTTAATAGAGGGAAGATGCAAAGTAGACTGCAGTGAATGGAGCTACAACGACTTTATACGAGCTGAAATTTTACTCCTTAAAAAAACCAAAGTGGTGCAAAACTATAATTCCAGCTGTTGGAAAGGGAAGAGACAGAGGCACATTGTCTGTTCTTCGTCCACAGAAGTCCCTGACGCAGACTTACAGCATTTCTTGGGAGTGAGCAAAATAACTCTGCAGTTCTGGACGTATTAGTCAGTGGTTTAAAAATTCAACAGAAGATCTCGCCATTTGCTTGTTAATTCTTGAATTCAATAGATTTTCACACAGGAGTTCTGAGCAGCACACTCAAAGCACTCAGGGAATAACATGGTTCTTACCAGGACTCTAAATTTGGAGACTAAAATTTGTTTTAAATGGTATTTTGTATTAGCAAGGGAAAAAAAGTGTTTCTGGTCTGAAATTTTATATGGCAACTTTCACCTCAAGGTAATGAAAACAAGCTGCGCTATAAACTTTTCAAAACTGGGGTTTATGGAAAAGCTGACAAATCCTTTACTGGAGTGATGTGGCTGGGAGGACTTTAAAAGCTTCCCACGGAGCATTATTGATCATGATCACACACTGCCGAGCACTCACGCTGGAGACTGCAGGCAGGAGTCCCGCTGTTTTCAATTACTGTGCCGGCCTGGCGGCACGTCCGGCCGACGGGGCCGTGTCAGAGCTGGTCATCTGCTGGGTGGGGCCCCAGGAGCAGCCCGAGGTTGGTGTGCTTCCCACTCAGCCCTCCGGACACGGCATGTCCCGTGTATCCCCGGCTGGGCCAGCAGCCCCGAGGCTCCTCATTGCTAGCAAAGTCTCTCTATACTACCCTCCGGGGGAAGGAGGTTTTTTCAGGAGAATGAGAGGAAGGGGGAAAAGAAAAACATGCAACTTTTGGGTTTCTCCCTCTTTTCCCTGGAATTAGACATCATGCACAGATCGTGTAAAAGGAACGTGCTTTTAGTGGGAGAGTATGGCTTCACTTCTCAACCTCTTGCCTTTGGTGAAAGTGAAGCCATGTGATGACGACGGAAGCACAGGGAAAGCCAGTGATTGGACCTCAGGAAATTCACAGTGGTGTTTTTGTGATTCTAAATGAGCAACACTGCTGCTTGTAAAGAACTGAGGTAAAGTACTGGCCCCACTGAAGTCCTTGGCAAGCCTCCTACTGCCTTCAGTGGGGCCAAGATTTTACCCTGAGTCCTGTAAGCCATTAGGCTTTTGAGTTTTTAATGGGCCCACTCCTGCAGACAGACTGCTCTTGTAAGCAAGGGTTAGCTAGATTGGCTTGGATACTACACAATTTAAAACTTAAAGGAAAGCAATTTTGTAGTGAAATTAAGGGACTGTAAAAGGAATTTGGCTTTAGAAAACTTGCTTCTGTTTGGATTTGGATTAGGCTGCAATCTCCTTGTCTGTTTTTAGAGCACATGTTCCTGCCAGCATCAATAATCTATTTTCCTTAGTGCAAGTGAAAGGCTCTGATGGCTCAGAGGTGTAGTCTGGTATCCAGTACTGCTCTGGATTTCTTCTTTGGTTTAGGAATCAGGCTACAAATAGTCAGAGACTGCAAGCTGCTCCTTAACATTTATATGCTGCCAACAGCCGATTCATTGACACGTGGGCCAACACACTCCTTCTTTCCCGTTGTTCTTCTTAGTCATTCCTATATTTTTTCCTGATCCCTTGAGTTAATTCAAAAGCCTTTCTTTGTCCATGCAGTCCCTCCCAGCCCAATCTAAGCATTCATTTGCACTTAGCCTGATTGTGTTTTCATTGGCAATATTAATTTTATCCTGTCCAGCAGCATATTAATCAAGCACTTTCTTGAACTTTTTAGGTTGCCTCAAATACCTCTACTTCCCACATGTACTCCAAAGTAAATAAATCAGGACTTTAGATAGTGAGCATCACATATATCATTTCACCTCAGGTCACTGCATCATGTGCAGGTTAAGTTTATAAGGGATAGAGACTGAAGACGGATACTACAGAGAAAGATGTGGAGGAGGAGTGTGTGGGGGTAGCAATTACTCCTGAGAAGTGCATAAAAGACCCAGCAGTAACATCAGGAGAGACTGTGTATTGGGAAGCCCAGCTCTTACTAGCATATGCTACCCTGGGGGAATGTGTACTGCAGCCTGCCAAAGCATGGCTCCACTTGTGCTCTCCAAGCACACTCTGAAGCTCAACTTCTTCCCTCTGAAGGCATCTTCTCCTCTGTCCTGTCAAAAATGACTCCTTTTCCCTTTTCTTTTCCACTCTCTGAGCATGTGAGGGCCTACAATTTCCTCTTATAGAAACACTGATTGTCCTTGGCTTACATCCTGAGTGCTAAAGCCATAAAGCATTCCTGGACTTCTCTGAGCCTATGAATGTGCAAAGTCTGGGGCAGGTCCAGCAGGCACCTGTCTGACGTGGCATTACGGGTGCAGTGCTGCTTGGGGGCTGCTTGGGGGCTGCCTTGCAGAGGACACCTTGCAGCAGAGCCCCTGTGACAGTCAAAGATTCCGATGGTGTCACACAGAGTGTGACAGAGCAGCTTCTCACAGAGTGCTGCCAACTGTTTGCTTTATTTAAACAGTGACTTTTAAGTGGAAAGAGGATCTCTTGAGAGTGGTCTCTGCTATGAAGTCTTTGTTCAAAAGTGGGATGAAAAGATGTTTTCTTGGTAAAATTAATGGATTATAAAAGATAGAGCCTACTGTAACAGGAAAGGACCATCAGCTACTCCATTCATGTTAAATATACGTAAATTACAATTTTCATTTGCAATATCCCAGAAGGTGTAACTATTTCAATGTGGGTAAACTTAAGTATTTAATTTAGCCTTATCTGAAAAGCTATTTGTCTTCTTTAGTATTCCCAATGTTAACTAAAGTGAGTAATGATTGTGCTTAAGTATGACAAACTTCCCTGTTTTGGAAGGGTGGGTTGGGAGAGAGAAAGCTCCAAAATGTGCTTCTGACAGGGCAGCTAGGAATGGTGGGAAAGGAAAGGTGAGGACCTTCATCCATGGAATTCTTGATGTGTTCTAAAGCTGAGATTTAATCAGCACACCATGGATTTTGTATATGAGTGTAAGCTCCTACTCTAATACCCTAATGGCCATACACCTTTGTAATTTTTGCTGCCACGGAGACTGACTCAGTCAAAAATTAGCAGCGATTTTACAGAGCTGACTTGGTGTAAATGTCAGGTGCTTTATCCCTGCTAGGATTTTGCAACATAATAATTATTGCATGCTAACTTAAAACCTCCCACCTTTTGGCCATGAAAGAATGTATGGGAAAAAGTATAAAAGCAAATGAAGTGATTGCCCTAACATGTACTGCAAAACCCGACTGGAATCAACCTACCAAACATGCAAGATAAACACAGCCATTTAAGTGCAAAGAAAGTTTACCTTTTGTGAATGCATCTGTGTTTGTTACGCAAGGAAGCATATTTGAGTCTAGCTCCAGCAGCAATCATCAGTATAAGAGAATGCCTGACCTTTTGTAAGGAAGCTTAAAAAACATCCAAAGGTTTCTGGAGACCAAAAAATGTAAAATGTTCCACTATATCAGTCACAGCTGCTTCAAGGTTAATTTCAAAATTCTTAGCACTCTATTCTCCAAACATTAAATCTCTTCCCAAAGAACCCAGAGCACTTGACATCCAATAAGGTCTCACCACATGGCCATTTGCACCTTGGCAAACTGAGAAAAGTGCCTCGTAATTTATAGATTGCACTGTCAAGGAGTAGTGGATGAAGACTGAGGAGAATTAGGGGGAGTTCACTCCAGCGTTTAAAAGAAGAAGGAAAGAATGCTGTAAGAAATTTGATCCACTATAATATGTGCAAAAATTTCAGTGGTCTTTTTTTTAAAAAAAAAAGATTAATACAATTTGGAATGTGTTCACTATGCGCCTTATCTTAATACATTTCCTCATGGTGACAATATTTTTCCTTACGCTTTCAAACACAAGGGACAGCTTCAGGAGCTCAGAGTGTTTCTGCCATCAACAGACGGGACCAGGAAGAGACACAATTGTCAGGAACTTCCTCCTTTTCCCAGTTTAGTCAAAAACCTTCTGTGCCTGCTGTGACTCTCTGTCTTACCAGGACAAGCAGGGAGAGTGGCTGATGAAATGATGCATGTCCTGGCTTACTCTACAGCTGACTGCTCTGCTTCCTTTTGGTTCTCCACTTGCACCAGCTGCTGCACTGCGGCCATATAGATTATAGGACAAGTCAAGTTTGGGTTGAATGGAGTGCTGCCATCTCTTGGTTATTCTGGGCAGATCAACTCACATATTTTTTCATTTTCCTGCCACTCAAGAATGGTATGAAGTAACATAGAAAAACAACTATTCTGGATGAAAAAGTTTAGGCACTTAGGAAGCATAACTGTGGTTTTTATATATTTAAGCATGTAGAACAGAGTACATTTGCTGGTGTATTGGACCTCTGTGTAACTTCTGTTAAGCATTTTTAACAAAACTGTAAACCATGAACAGTTGGAACAGTTTATGTATGATGTGAACACCACAAAGAATGGAAAGTGATGGAGTTTTATAGATAATTGCAGGAAAGAAAGGCATTAAAATGAATGCATTAAAATGAATGCATTACTGGATTAGTAAGAAATGCTTATCTTATACTACGTAATTTCACAGTCATGAGAGGTTTAATGATTAATATACAAAATTTGTCAAATAATTCACTTGAAAAAGCTTAGACAATTACAAATTCTTTTCCTTCCTTTTTCTTTCTGACTGTGATTCAAGCCAAAAGACTAACTTTAAGGTTGGAATACAGGGCCATCTTCTTCCTGGGCTTTTCCAAGGTTGGAGACAAGAAATGTACGACCTCCTTCAGTAGTAGTAGGAGGCAGATGCTTGTTTGCATTTCTTTTAATTTTTTTTTTAAATTAAAATATGAGAGAAATGAAAGTCTAATTGAATTAAAAATAAAAGATAAATACCAGAAATGTTTGCTGTCACAACCTCCCTAAACCAACTCCCCACCACAATGCAAAAGAAACAACATATGCCAAGGATTTTGAAATAATTAATAATGCAACAAATTATATAGGTCAGCAGGGACATGTCCTCTATGAAGAAATGCTGATATTAGAAGAACAGAGGATTGAATTTATGATTACTGCTGCTATACTCTGGATCAGGATTATGATTCATTGGGGTCACCCTATAGCTTCCTCAGGGAAGAGCTACCAGAGACTGCCAGCCTCTCTGCTTCTGGCACTGAAGCTGGGGGGCTCTTCAGAAAACCAGAGGTCCCACAGTCCATTTTTTTGTTAATGCTGGGGTTGGAATTTAAAAACCATCAGCTTTCTCAGTACTCCTGAACCATCACCATTGCATCTGTACTGAGCCATCCCTCTTCACATTAGGGCACAAATCCAGTAGCAAATGCTCGACAGATTATTACCTCAGTGCTGCCATGTGTAGGACAGGGAAACAGTGAGTCTTGTGCAAGCACAGAGCATTCTGTGTCTGAGACCTGGAAAAGCCTCCTGGCAAGGATGCATGTTCTTGGACGAGCCAACGTCATCTGCTCTTGCTCCTGCTCCTTGTGCTGCAGCCTGTCCTGGCTTCCTTGCAGTCCTTTGTAAGGAGCACATGAGTTCTCAGTAATGTCAGGGACTTGAACTGCTTTTGTTCTCATGTTTGTGCTTTCTGAGAGAAGAATCCAACCCAGCTGCCATCAAAGAGTGCTCTCCAACAAATCTGAGTGAAATGAAGGACATTCCACCTAGTTTTGTCCAAACTTTGAAATTCTCATCTGAGCAATAAAATATTAGTTAACTGTATGAAATATTTTCCAGTTTACATCCTTATTGTGTCCACCTCTTTCCTTCATAGACAAGGAGAGCAGAAGGTGCTGCTTTTCCCCTACCCTTCCCACTCCCCTGGGAGCACTGAGGCACCAGTTTTTCTTCAGATGTGAAAGGTGCAAAAACCTCTGTCTAAGTGGGCATGTCACTGGTTCTCTAAAGAGCCTAAGGGGACCAAGTTTCTCATTTAAGAGTGGAAGCAGGAACATAAATCTGACTGCTCAGAAGGTGCTCAGCATAGAGGTCATGGCTATGGTATTGCTACAACTCCCTGAGGCATCTTCCACCCAAATCAGCAACATCATCTCCACAGCTGGTGGAGTTGGTGTGCTTCATGGCAGTTTTCCTAACTCTTCCATCAAAAAATTTATTTCTGACTCAGCCTAACTTAACTTAAGTTCAGCTCCAAAAGCACGTATGGTTCACCTTGGCTCCTGCAAGGACTGCTCATCTTAACCTCCTGGATTCCCCCTTTCTCATTGGGCTGGCAATTCTGTGTTTGAAAGTTTGTTCTTCTGTTTTCTTCTTATTAATTTTTTCATTTCTTTTTTTTTCCATTTGATAGTGATCACTTCTGTCTCTAGCCAAGATTTCAAGCTGTGTGTACAGAGCAGCCAATGACTGAGTGGTTTGATAACTATCTCTTGCTAAAGAAAGATTTTCTAGAAGTGCTGTGACTGTATTGTGTTTACAATGTTTGGACACACTTTACTTTTGTGGAAAAGTGAACTTTTCTTCTAGTAATCATAGAAAAAAAATAACAACTAATTACTGAGCTAAATTCTAGAGTCACTTCTCATCCACTTGCTTTTCAAACAGCCACTTCCTAAGAACTTTTATAGATAAATAATATATTGAGAAGTAAATTACAAGGAAGAGCCTTAGTGTCTCACATAGGAAGTGAGACACTCATTGCAGAGTGATTCCTGTAACATCAGACAGATTTCATGAGACAGCTGCAGAAATCCTAGTCAAGCTGTTACACGGTGTTCTACTTTCTCTTAAAATGAATTTTCACTTCTGCAGGTTGCTTTTTTTCACTCTGGGAAGTGTTATGTGCATTTGTACACACACATCGACTGTAGATGAGCAAAGAAGGATTGTGTATAGTGCCAGATATATTTTGACAAAGATGAGAGGGCAGATCACAAGCTGGCTTAAGGCATTCATTTCTGGCTCTGAAAAGAGTAGTTCAAGGCATTTGCTCTGAACAAACCTTTATCTCCTCCTTCAGTGGTGCTGAGTGCAAACACTACTACGGAAATCTCTGGGTGGCAATTTCCTGGACAGCCCTGAAGGAGCTGGGCTGCACTTGTATCAGAACTTGAATGTGGGTGGCAGGGTGGAGGAAGGAACGGAGCTACGTGGCATAGCTGCACTTATCTTCATAGCTATTCATCCACCAAAGCAGTGACAGTGTATAAAAGTGGCAAAGTGATTTCACAGCTCTAATCTGGTTTATCATAATTTTTTCCAAGCACTGCCTCAAAGCAGGCAGGGAAAGGAAATACACATTACAGCTTTGTTCTGGTTCATGACTAACCATGTTCAAAATGTGCAGTATTTTCCAGAAGTGAAGGTTTTATGACTTATTATCTTTTCCATAGCAGTACAACATTATCTACAGCTGATATATAGAGAATGTTTTGGGATTTTTTTTAATAATGAAGATGTGCCTAGTCACAGGAAGAAGTGATTCAGACACACAAAAATACCCACAAAAATTCTGTCTTCCTGTGCAGGAAGTTTACCTTTAGTTACGAAATTCGCATTTCTGTCTAAAGCCATAGATAGTTAGAAAAGAAAATCCATTTAATAGGGCAGGGTTGGAATAACATATTTCTGTGTGGTTGCATTTGATCTCCACTGTGTGGTCTACCACAGATAAGTGAAGAGGTATACTAAGGTAAAGTTTTGGCTGAAAAACTGGTGCTTATTTGTGATGGAATTTGTTGAGAAATCTTCAGATCTACAGCTTCAGAGACAGATAAAATTTGTTTATCCTGCAGCTTAATACTGATGCTCAGCTTGGCAGATGTCTTCTGTGTGCCAAAGACAAATAAATTAACATCAGGAAGTGTGTGCTTTCCTCAATGAACTGCATTAAAAAGTTGTCAAGCTGAGACTTATGGCTGGCTCAATCAAGTTGATATAAGTAGAGCTGTCTGTTCTCTTATCCAGGCTCATCTTTTGACTCTCTCAGTTTCACCAAAGATAATGTATACAATGGATAAAAATGGGTTATCTTAAAGACAAAAAGCATAAATAAAGCCAAGCCATGCTTGGCTGTGATCTGGAATAGAACCTAACCAAAAAACTTTAGAGGTAGCTGTTAGCAGAAGAACTCCAGTGCTATTTCAGGATCAGGATATAGACATCAAGAAGAGACATTTCTAAATTAGCTCCAGAGAGCTTTCAATCTCTTTTATAGACTTGGCATGCTTCTACCTCACAAATGTTTATTAGCTGTTTGTATCTTAGTCACTTGGAAGTGTTAATATCCACTAAGTTAATCAGTTTATTTTTGAATAATGACAATTGATACTTGAAGACTTAAGTACGGAAAAGTGAGACTTCATCTGAACAGGATCCAAAAATGCTTGCCCAGGAAACCTGTCTGTGGCAGTGTAGGAAAAAATAACAGTGTAGGAAAGTCTGTGGCTAGAGGTTGAAATGAAAACAATTTAAACTAGAAATAAGGCACAGTTTCTGAAAAGTGAATACATTTAACTTTTTGAACTAGTTACTTAGAGTGAATCATGTAGCCCCTTGACAACTTTAAATTGAGATAGGTGTCAAAAATATGTGCTGTAGTTCTGCCACAGCTTACTGGATTTGATGTAAAGTACCAAGGTAAATTATTTTATGACCTGTACTATGAGAGAGGCCAGGCAAGGGCACCCATATGATCCCCCTGGCTTTTTAGAAGTATGAGTGTGCAAAGCATTTGCAAACACTATCATCTTCCCAGAAAGCCTAAGGGAGATGGCATGACTCTGCAAGATAGTGGATGAAAGTGCAGTGCAGTTTCTGAACACTGATGTTCGATTCAAAGGTGAAGAAAATGGATTCATGTGGTGATTGTTCATTTTATGTTCACCATAGTCCTGGTCAGGGCAACAGAGGACATCTAAAGCCATCAGCAGCTGATAACAGGTTTGACTGAGTTCAGAAGGTATCTATGATGTACCAGAAGGTACCAGCTTTGAACTAGAAGGTACCATCTCAGTGTTTTGACTGGGATGTGGGATTTAGGATTTGTATGTTTCATCTTACTGTAACTTAATCAACTACTAATATTTTCAAAAAGGTCCCTCCAGTATTGCAACCAGAAAGAAGTACTCATGGTGCTTTGTGACTTCTGTTCATTCTGATGAACACATGAACCAGAAGCCTCAAGCAAATGCAGATCAATCAGACCTGTTGGACAGTGAAGCAGTGGAAATAAATGAGCAGTGACAGTGGCCTCACGGGTGAGCAGATCCCTATTTATTTCTTTATGATGCACTTAAGTGCATTCAAGATCTAATCAATATATTATTCTAAATTTAGGAACAATGCCAAAAATTTTGGTATATCTAATCTCTCTTTGCATACCTTTTCCAAAGTGCACAGCCATGTTCTCACTTTCTTTAATTTTCATTATTCTAGCTAGCACTGACTTCAAACCAACACAACCTGGGTTATATTGCTAGGCTGATAAACAGTGATAAATGAGAAATGAAGAATTAAACTGCAGAGTGTTAAGAGTTCCCTGTATACTCTGACTGAAGATCTCATCTGTCTTTCAAGGACTGCCATAGGCACAAATGTTATTAACACAAGACAGGAGGTGGTTTCCCATACCATCAAGAAGAAATTATGAAAAACTTTGCCCAGACATGATGAATTTTGTAAAAAAATGGCTGCAATTCAACAATGCACACAATTACGGATTGTTTTTGTGATCTCAGATTCAGAGGCAGACACTGAAGGCTTTCATAAGAGGATATCTGTGCTGGTTTTAAGCTGGGATATGGAAAGTAAGGTGGAAAGAAATATGAACCTCATGAAAGTACAGAAACACACACATTAACACTCAGCTGCATTTACCATGATGTTGCACCACTAAATGTAAGTGCAAGGCTAAGAGAGAAGCTGAAGCTCATTATTCACCTACTCATGTCCATAATTTCATAGAGGCTGGTACACTGATGCCTCTGATGGTCTTCTCTCCAGTTGTCTTGTATCCAAAGTCAGTATTCTGCCTGGAATCCTGCCGAATGCCAACACAAAAAGACTGTCACCCAATCTGTGTGACAGTCAAACTGACAATCAAAGCAACTTTTGAGTTGGTCTACTCACTTTGGAGGGACTCCAGATATGCTGCTTTGTAGTGTTACCCTGAGTGACAAAAATGCAATTCCAGTGCCAAAATGTTACATCTAAGGAATGTCCTGACCCCATCATGGGTCTGGAAAGGTGAGAAAGGCTAGCAAATGCTGAACAACTGCTAATCAATAAAGCTGTGACATCTCAAGCAGCAGAGCACAAGTCTAAAAAAATGCTTTGAGGGGTAATGTGCAAGTAAAGCAGACAGGAAGGTTTGTCAGTTTAAGAACTGAATATAATTCAGAGAAATACCAGAGTCTATCAGACAGCAAAGGCAGCATGTGCAGGCATGAGATTAGCCTGCAGTGATGGATAGGATGGAAACTTGCTTCCATTAGGGTCTTTTCTTCTATAGTATCACCAGCATAAGAAGAAAGGTGTAAAAGGTAGGTATCCATAACACTGAATCTTTAGATTTAGCATTTGGATTTATAACCATCCCTTACATGGCTTATTTGAGAGGACAAGGAATGCAACGCCTTTGGCCCATCTAGAGTAAGGACATGAGCAAGTTTGGGATATTGTTTAAAGTAATTCACCCCTCCTATTAATTTCTCCAAGAAGTTTAATTGAAAATAATTATTACACGGTAGTCTGAGTCAGCAGATAAACCAGGATGATATGATACCCAGTTAGTAGCCCATGAGAACTAGATAACAAATGCTGTTTGGGATACGCATGGAAAAATCTCTTAAATTTTTGACTTGAGAAAATTCTTCCTTCATCAATTAGATTTTAGGAGCTCTGTCTTTGCCAGTTATGCTACTGCATTCAACACACAGCTAATCACTGACTTTTAAAATCTTTGTTGTGGGTCTTGGCTTCTTTAAAGTAAATTTTTTTTTTCTTTTCTTGAACAGTCATTCCAAACATCCTTCATGTAGGAATGTTATTTAAGAAAAACACACATTTTGTACCTGCTAACTGTTCACTAAACAATTTCCCCTTACCTTTAATTACATGTAAAACATTTGAATGATTCACTGAGGAGAAAATCAAGATAATGCAGGTCATTTCATAAATCCAAAGATAAGAAGCTTTTTAACCTCTGTAACAGCCAACATTTAAGCAGTGCTCACTGTAAGTCCTGTGAGAGTTCAGAAGTGTATCTTATTTTCCCCTATAAAAGGTTTGTTTCTATTGTTTTATAATTTCTGCCAAAGTACTGCTCTGAACTGCTAAAAATGAGAAGGAGGTATTAATCCAGAAACAACTGAAATTCAGTTTAAATAACCTTGCATTGGCTGACTTTAGGGCACAGGAGGTGAAACTGCTTGCAGATTTACAAACACCTTTCGTTTGTTTAAATTCAAAATAGCTTTGAGTATGCATTCCCCACATTTGGCAAGCACAAACTGGAAAGGCAAGGCAACAGTGTAATCACAGAAATGTTTTAAACAATACTTCCCATTTTCACAAATTATTATTTTCCAAGGGTTTTTATTTCCTTTCTGAAAATTTCCCTTTATTTCTCTGTGTGCTGCTTAGGAAACACAATGGTTGTTTTTTTGGGTTTTTTTAATAAACACGCAAGCCTTTAGCATGTCAATATATAACTGGTGGCAGCAGACGCCTCTTCTTGGCAACAACCTGTAAGTTTACAGCTGCATCCAGTGCTCACTAAAGATACTGCAGGGATTTCTACTGACTTCAGTTGACTTTAATTCTGCCTTGATGTGTCTTTGACGTTTGGCATGGAGGACAAGGCACAGATGAAGCAGTCCAGACCAAACATTTACACACAACCTGTGAAGGTGCGGTTTAGAGAAAAGAGCAATGTAGTCTTTTTAGGTTTGTGTCTATGGGAGTGTTTGTCCTTTTCTTAAAAGCAGCTGGTTACTTACATTTAAAAAACAAAATGTAACTGGGGAAATACAAATTCCTGCAAGCCTAAGTCTCAGCCATAAGTGTTAAATTTGTTTACAGAGATTGGATTCCTTCTCAGGCCAGTGCAAAGCATTTGTGTTTGACCAGTTTCTAAAGGTTCACATGGAAAATCAGCTATGCACAAGCCTTTCAAACTTGATCTGAAGGATCATAATTTCTGTGGAACAGCTTTTGATCTGCGTAAGTTTCTTGTACACAGTCTTCTGATTCTTTTAATGTGTTTTACTTATGGCGTACATGATCCTTTTACACTTTACCATGTTAAACACTCTGCCTGGTGCAGAAGCTCGACAAATGTGAAATCTTCCACAACATTAAGAACTCTCTTCAAGAAAACTGGAACCAACAAGTTGTCTCTAACAGATGAAGGAATGCTAGCATAGATGGCATTATATGGCTGATAACACTTACTGGCTGTTTGGTTGCCCAAAGATCCAAACTTCCCAATTACTTTTTTTTTTTTCCATCATGTGAGATAGCTGCTGAAATATCCACTTATTAATTCTGTGATCATACATGCTTCTCACTTCTGGGCAAGAAGGACAGTGACTCCTTGCCAGTGTAGAAGCTACTACAGCAAAGAGGAGTGCAAATTTATATCATCTTTGAGCTTCTCTAGAAGCTCTTCTATTATTTGAGACAATCAGATCGTTATTCAGCAAACAAAAAGGAAATGCTGTCCAGCTGGAAGTACAAAATACGCCTTTATACATTTTGAGAAAAGAATGGGGGCTTTCAGATAAATTGCTTTTCCTTGCTGGGCCCTCTTTTGCTGTAGTTAATTATGAGTGGCATATACAAGAAAAGGCAAGCCAGTAAGAAAAGTTTACAAGGAACGCTAAGGAAGCGTCCTAATTCCTCTGGGCATTTTAGCATATTGTTGTACACCACTAACCACCGGCTTCCCGAGTGATCTCACCAGGGCACCAACAATGCAGAGGTCTTCAATGGATGCTTGTTCAGGCTTAACAATTACAGTTTAAAGAGCAGTTGCCTATGCATTGCATCAGTTAAAATTAAGACATGCATCTTGTTCCCACAAGGGACTTGACTGTGGGTTTTTTTCTACTGAGGAATGTATAACACAGAGTCCTGATGAACAATAGGAACCTGCGACCAAGACATAAGTTTTGGGATTGCTAATGTGCCCAAAAGACAAAAGAGTGTCTTTTGATGTCACAAAGGTCATGAAGCAGCAAAAAAACACATGCACACACAATGAATGACCAAAATATGTAAGCCTGCTGAAAATAACAATTTCTGTCTAAGTAGTTTATTTCTTTTTCTCAGAGAAATTAAAATAAGTTAATTGCATATGCAATTCTTTACAATATAGACATGTCTTTGCTTTAGGGAATGTGCACAGAAATAGTGCAGCAAAATATTTCCTTGAACTGCTGCTCTCTACAAAACAAAATGGAGTGCAAAAGACATGGCTCGGTGGAAAACTCTGCCTGCTCAGAGGTAGTTTTGGTTAATGAATGAACTCCATCAGTCATCCTGGTGAAGGACAGAGTTAGGATGGATTATAATGCACATAGTGATGACCCTCTCTGTGTGTTAGCTGCTTACTCTTGTCTGAGCACATTCTGTCATCCAAGGAGAGGCAAAGAGGAAAGCCAGCATCTTCAGAGCATGACTCATTCCATGCACTTTACATCCAGTCTTCACACCCTAACACTGACAGCTCTCTTGGAACACACCTGGTTCTTAGATGACTAATTTGACACCCACAGGAAAACTGGGACACCTCCACTGAAGGTGCCTGGGTTTTGCTTCTTGTTGCAGTAATTCCAAGGTCTAACCCAGCACTGCTGTGAGGGTGCAAGCAAGGATCCAAACAACATATCATTCTTATTTTTTAACAAACATCCCAGTGCAAATGTTTCTTGGCTTTTTAAAGCAGATCTGTATTAGGATATCTTAGTGTACATTCTCTTTCTTTTTTTTTTTTTTTTTTAATGCAACACCTAAATGCCCCCAGTACCAACAGGTGCACTAGAGGTGCAAGTTTACTAAGTGTTAACGTTTTTTCACTACTAATCATCCATCATAAATGATATGGATATATTGAATTCACTGGAAGAACAAAGAAAAATGAAAGAGAGAGAAAAAGACAATCCAAATATATACAACTGAGGTAAGATGTGATGCAACTCAAAATACTGTGAAATATTTATGGATTTTATACTTGTTCCTGGGTATGTTACTGATAAGCTGTCTATCACTTAGAGTTACTAAGACCATAAGCTTGGACTTCTTTTCAACATGATGATATGGAATGGTTAAAAATTCTGATTTTTTTTCCAGAATAATTGATGGATGAAAATTGAAGACTGATTACTGGGAATTCTACTGAAAACCCCCATCTAGCAGAGAGAAAGACACCATCCAAATTGTTTACAGCTTTAATCTGTCACATTAAGAACCTTTTAAATTGAAAAGAACTCTTTAAGAGGCAGAAATATAGCCAATTGAGCAAGAATTTCCCTAATTATTTTCTGTGAAGGCCTATTTTAGGTCAGGCTGTTGTCATCTACGTTAGCTACTCTGCCAGTGATTTGCAAAGGGAGAATCCAAACAAATGTGATGGGTCCTTCAGAAACCATCAAGCTGTACTGGCATCTTGTTCCATTGGAAATCATTGATTTTATATAAACAGAACATTAAAAAAAAATCAGAAAGCTCTGAACCTTAATAACTTTTCACTGGGCTAAAGCTGACAGTAACATTATTGTTCTAACCTGAGATGTATGTCACATATTTTTTACCTAGGAGATTTTTTTCATAATCTCCTTGCACATTTCTATTGCTCTCTGTTCCTCCTGTCACTGATACTAATTTAAGAACCCAATGACCTGAACTCTTTCTGACCTCCAATTCCTTCCTGAAGTTTTTTTGCAACAAAGATCAGTGCTACAGTCTTTTACAGCTGTCAAAATCTCTGCACAACCTCAAGAATAGGTGAGAGCATCTCCCAGGCAACAAGCACCAGCCTGGAAATGCTAATGATGCATATTAACAACTTCCTATCCCTGCATCTACCTACCATGTCATGTTTCTTAGATCAGAGATGAAGAATTTAGTATAATCTGGATCTGCTGGCTACAAGTCATTTTGTTTGTAGCTCATCATCTGGGTTCCCTGAGCTGTGCATTCAAAATGTGATGTCAGATTCTGAATCCTGTGCATGCCCAGGTATTGCCTTTTCAAGATGTGTTTCTCCCAACTGAGTGTCCGTAGCTGCTCACTATTTTTTTACTATAAACTCAATCAGATTAACATATAATTTATGTACAGTTTACCTTGTTAAGAATAAAAATCAACATATATAGCTGATTAAGTAGAAATTTTGTCAGGCTATACCATCTTTGGGCTGCTAGGAGTTTTACTCAATTCTCTTTTATTTCAAATAGAACCTGCTAATTGTCTTAAGGCCACTTTCTTATTCCTTATAGGATTTTTTTTTCAAATTCTCATTTGTCAAGAAACTAAACTTGTAAGAGTAGCCACCCTTACACAGGGGAATGTGTGTGTGGGGAAGTCATCCCCTCTGTAGAATAGATGAGTGATAAAATGAAGCTTGGGAAATGCTGCAGTGGCTGTGGGTGTGAAATGAAGGACTTCAGCTGGAAAGAGGTGTCTGGGTCAGAGAAAAAGCACAAAGTTATAACTAGATGACTCCAGCTGTGGAGCAAATAAGGAGTACCCTGGGTGTGAGGAAATTGCTGCTCAGATACGCTGTTGTGATCCAGCCCTGAAGTACTGAGTTCTTAATAGGCACCCAGTAAAAATTTTTTCTCTGCTCTTAACTTTATTTTTCTCTGGTAAATATTTTTCTCTCTGCTGCAACTCTGGGTTCACTTGTTCTACCTTCACATGCTCCGCCCTGCCTCCTCTGATTCTCTCTTCTAATGTCCTAATGTGCTTACTCAACTCCGTGTGTGTGTGTGCATGAGGGACCACAAGGCAGCAATATTTAAGAAGTTCTGGTCTCCAGAAATCTCATTCTTCCTAAAGTAGCTCACAAAAGTAAGTGTGAACAGAAAAGGGTGGAGTCTAAGTTTGAGAAAACAAGTTTCTTGATTCTCAGAATGATGTTTTTGCTGGATAATTCTTGTAAAAGGTTGAGGTATTGTCCTGGAATCCATTATTTTCTAAGGACATTTCACCAGAACCCTCAGTAGGAGCAGGAATGTTTTGGGGAGGAGATCAGAAAGTGCCAAGAAACATTTCCTTGAATGTCTGTCCAGAGTTTCTTCAATGATTATATACATATGGCATAATTTCACTTGATACTTTGGAACATGAAAAGGAAGAATCAAAACCAAAAGACAATATTCTTTCATTTGCAAACAGCCTAAAGAGAAGAGTACATTTTCATTGGAAGGATAGATGGAGATGATTTGGAGAAACTGGACAGAGTGTATATGATTGTGTTAAGTGCTGTTCAGTAACTTTTTTTACTGACTGCTTTCTTGACTTAAACAATGAGGTGTTGCTGGCATTTTGAGCTGATGGACAACTTTCAGATTGAATAGGGTAATTATAATTTTCTTTGGTGGAAAGACTTTGTAATCTGCATTTAGAACCTCATCTTTAAGAAAGTCCATTAGTTAACATAGAAGATTAAAACCCCCAGATCTGGTAATTTGACATGTTAGTCACTGTTCGAAAGTAAATTCCCATTTGTGTGAGAAATGACTCTTGAATTTTATTCAATAAGATCAAAGAGAGGAGCTAGAATTACAACAAACACTTGTCTATTTCTTTCCACGTTTGTAAGAATCTGGTAGACTTTTATTCCACTGAGCATCAAATAAGGTTTTGTCCTCTTTTTCTCTCAAAAAGCTATTGCAGAAGTTGAATCTGAAACTGAGCTTTAACAAAGTAGAAACCATTATCTCCATAAATAAGCCTATCCATGTATGCTGGCCAAAATCCATCCAGGGAAAAAGAAGGTGCCAAAGCCACAGCTAATATTCAAGTCAACTGTGCAACATTTAGCTGAATCTGTAAGCGGTAGTTAAACAAGAAACAATTATTAATTGTTACCATCAAAAGAAATAAACCATTAAGTAAGGCTGTCTACTGAGTATGCCTAGCAATGGAATGAGAACTCTGAAGAAAGATTGGCTGCCTATGAAGGCAAAACCAATGGCACACTGGGTTGCAACCAATTTATTGAAACAACACACTCCATTAGTAGAGTTGATTTAAAAACCCAATTCTTAGAACTAAATGCTTCTTGTTGTACAATGCCTTTGAGTACTTTTAATAGCTTTTTCTCTCGTATTAGGCTAATTAAATAAACACACTTCATCTGTCAGGGATTAATTTCCTTCCAGTTTTCTGACTGTGTAAATGGTTCAGGAGGATCTAACTGTCATATTTTCAGTCTGCAAGGTATTTGAACACTTATTTTATAAGTAAATATCATACAGGCATCACTTTTCTTTTTTGTTTCCCATTTGCAGCTGAATTAATTTGTCGGCTGGGTCATTCGTGCGTGCTATTCACTCACAGAAGTGAATAGCTGGAGTTACAGCTTGCAGGTTACCAGCACTGAAATAATTTAGAACCTTTGTTTCATGATGAACAAATCCAGGCTTGCCAAAGCCTGTTCCTGCTGCTTTTCTCACTTCATTTTGCAGCACAGCTGTTTTAAACTTCCTAAAAGGATTCAAGGCTGATCAGCTGGTATTTATTGGCTTCAGAGAAAATGCTAGCAGTACATACTTTTGATGCTTAAGAAAAAAGACATGTTTGTTATTAAACAGTTTTGGAAAATGTTTTAACTAGATTTGAGAGGGTGACAAATAGCTTCTTTAAGAGAATGACCTTTAAAGGAAGTTTTTTCTATTTCTTAAAGGAATGCTTCTTTTGAAAAGATCTGATTTATAAACCTCTCAAAGAGCCAGTACACCAAAAATGCTTTTGTTACTTCATTGGCTACTTGAGATTTCTCTTTCAAGTAGTTCCCAAAAAGAAGACAAGAGGGGGAATATGCTTTCTCAAGTGCAACTTTTTCACTTGTGAAAGGTGAAGGGAGAGGGAGGGCAAAGCACAAAATGTAATGCATTCTGCAAGCCTGATGTTCCAAAAAGATTTTCAGGAGTCCCAGCTAAGGAAACATCCCGGAGCACCAGTGCTATGGAGAAGGTGATCAAAGCAAAAGCTGGGTAGTTAGGATGAGGCTTGCTGCCTCTTTTCACCAAACTGTTTTCCTATGTCTTCTCAATAAGACAACAGTATTTTTGGAGAATCAATAGTAGTTCCCTTCACCTCTGCTGTCTGTTGGATTCTGTTTTTAATAGTTGTTACTGCCAATTTTCAACTATTCATGTGGTGAATTTTAAAAAGCCCCTAAACAAGAAGAAAATGAAAATTATTCAAATATTACTGTCATTACCCTACATACTCTGTTCAAATGTTAAACAATAAAGAGAAATCGTGACATACAGATCCAAATTACATGGGAACTGATTGTCCATCTTAATTAAATCCTTTCACCTGAGTGTGTTCAGTGTTTTTATAATGTTAAGCCCATGTGCCTTTAATGACCTATGCCTTCTATTCATATGAAGAGAATATATTTCCTTTTTATCTTCCTCATTTTTTTTTCACACTCAGCATTTACCAAGTTAATCTTTTCACATACGTAAGTGAAAGGCCTTAATTACACCAGTTTTCATAAGACCAGCAACACACAATAAAAAAAATGAAAACCCACAGGATCTAAATGCTTAGTTGGCATGAATGACACAGAAAATAAGTCACTGTAGGGCCAATGGGTAAATGATTTTCATACAGCATTGGGAATAGAGAAGAATCATAGAACCATTTAGGCTGGAAAAACCTCACAGATCATTTGAGTTCAACTGTACATCACTGCCAAGCCCATCACTAAACCATGGGATTTAAACATCTGCACCACCTTCAGCATTGGTGATTCAACCACTTCCCTGGGCAGTCTGTTCCAGTGCTTGCAGCCCTTTCTGTGAAGAAATGTTCTTCTAATATTCAATCTAAACCTCCCCTGGTACAACTTGAGGCCATTTGCCCTTGTCATACTGCAGGTGGTCCCTCTCTTCTAGGGCTAGCTTTGCCTAGAGGCGACCCTGCCACGATCTGTGGGCCGAGACCACACACAGACCCCGGTGGGTGCAAGAGTGGTAGAAACCTTCCTGCTGCCATTGGAAAAAAGAGGCTGACTCCTTTGGGGGTCTGAGTTCTCAGGGTTTATTGGACCTGTAAGGTCAACTTACCCCAAGAAGACTGCCCAAAAGGAGCACCTCTCTGCGGTGTGCAACACCTTTTAACAGGGGGAGGAACAGTAACAATAGTAACAATAAACCAATCAGAAGGGATCGGGGTGTGGTTACAACTTGGATTGACATCAACTTGGAGCAATAGGGACAATTTGGGGGAGGGAGAAACATTAAACATCAAATCACCAAGAAGAAACTACAGAACTTTCTAGAACAAAGGGTGAGGTTTAGGGGAAACAGACAGGTGCCAGGGGAGGGCACAGGGGAGACAGACAGAAGCTCAGGGAGGGGTGAAATAGGGCTGATGCAATCCTCCCAGGGTATTGCATAACTTCCCCGGGGGGATTGCATCAGGGAGGTGGACCAGGCAGAACCAAAGGCAAACAGTAAAAAGGGGGTAGCTTGGAACAAACCAATACAAATGGAAAATAACAAACCCCAACATCATACTGCTTGGTAGCTGGGAGAAGATAATGACCCCCACTTCATTACAACCTTCTTTCAGGTAGTTGCAGAGAGTGATAAGGTCCCTCCTGAGCCTTCTTTTCTCCAGGCTAAACCACCCTAGACTGAGGGAACACAATACTTGTGCTCCAGACCCTTCACCAGTTCCTCTGAACATGCTCCAGCCCCTCAATGTCTTCCTCATAGTGAGGGACCCAAAACTGGACACAGGACTTGAGGTGCAGCCTCACCAGTGCCAATTACACTGAGAACAATCACTGCCCTGCTCCTGCTGGCTCCACTATGTCTCATAGAGGCCAGGATGTTATTGGGCCACCTGGGCACACGCTGGCTCATGTTCACCTGCTGTTGACCAGCACACTCAGGTCCTTTTCTGCTGGGCATTTTCCAGCCACACTGCCCCCAGCCTGCTCTGCTGCCTGTTCTGCTGCTCTTCCTCCACGTCCAGCAGAGCCAATCTCTGGCAGGTCCCAGGATAGACATGCCTCTGGTCAAGGCTGGGCCAATTAGAAATGGTGATAACCTATATAAGAAGAAGAAAAGAAAAGGTTAGTGCACAGATATAATTGTGGCCAGAGAAGAACAGGGTGAGAATATGTGAGAGGAACAGCTCTGGAAACACCAAGGTCAGTGGAGGAAAAGGAGGAGGTGCTCCAGGCACCAGAGCTTAGGTTCTCTTAAAGCCCATGGTGGAAACCGTGAAGCACCTGCAGCCCATGAAGGACCATGGGGATGCAGAGATTCACCTTTGGAGGAAACCCCCCTGGAGGAGGTGGGTCCTTGAGAGAAGGCTGTGATCTCATGGTCTCCAGGCATGAGATCTGTTCACAAACACAGGTGCAGCTGGGCACTTTCCCTAGTTGGCTCACTCCCCAGCTGTGCCGAGAATTTATCTTTCACATACTCCAGAAACCTCCTAGGCTGTTTATTAATCAAGACTTATAGCAGTCTCTGAAATATAAACCATGGCTCCTTCTAAGGAGTACTGCAGTCAAACTTAAATGACACTTGAAAGCACTGTGCACTCTCAAATGTGGATAGAATATGGGGAAAGAACAATCCAGACCTGGTACAATGCTCCCTTGTGTACACACATTGCACCCCACTCTTTGGAGCTTTTAATTTTATCCTGGGAAAACCCTGAGTAGTCCCTGTGGGATGTCTGTCTTGGCAGGGAGGAAGGACAGTGTAATTCCCGAGTTTTCATTAGTAAGATGTTGCAATATTTTCTCTTTCCCATCCTATAAAGACCTAAGAGAAGCACAGGATTTAATTAAACATTAGGAAAAGGGGTAGAAAAAGAAATCTGATACTGAGTCCTCTGCTTTAAACCATGTGAAGAAGGTCCAGCCTTTCTTGGATTTATTTTAGAGAGAAAGACTGTGCTGGGTAGGAAATATACATTTGCTTGTCTCCTAGTTATGAGAAAAAGAATGGGGGAATGGATACAAATAAAATATATTCTTCTCCCGATTTCTTGATTTTAAATCATCTTGCTAGCATACCTGTGGCTCATTAATGTATTTCTGACTAAAAGGTTTCCATTGGAATCTGTGGAAGGCCTCTGGCTACTTCAAATCCAAAATCGTTAACGTCACAATTACTTGTTCATAATAAGTTCATTACATAGTGATAGTTCATCACATAATGAGCATAGTAAGTTCATTTCTCCCTATTTTTTTTTTTTTTTAATGTTTATGTGGCTCCAGGCAAACACAAGAACTTAAATGAAAAACCCAGCCCCAAACGCTCTTCTCTCCTGGTTAAAACTGCTCAGTCTCAGTAAGCCAAATGGTAGAGTTCTTACCATTCTTCTAAGGAGGAAATTTCTGCAAGAATATAATTTTATTCTAACCATATGAAGCAATGTATCTAGTGTGAAATGAAATGCAATTGTGTACTGTCTATGAAACACTTGAAAATGAAACAATTACTTTTGTATGGAGTAATTCAACTTCAAAAGCAAAAGGGATCAAAATTTCCTGATTGAATTCCCCACTTTTATTTCATTATGATGAAGGAAAAGGAGGATTTCTCCCTATGTAGATCTTAAATTTAAATAAAATATATGAAAGTTTTTCTCCCTCCCTTACATTTTTTACCCTTACTTGTACATTTCTTTGGGTTTTTAGAGAGAAAGCAAAAAACAGACTTCCAATGTTAAGTTTTAAGTTATTAATGGTCAGTTTTCTCCTATTTATTCCTGTGCCAGCATTGTTTCCCTCTCTACTGTTGAGCTGTTCATATTTTATGAGGAAGAGTCATGTCCCCTTTTAACCTTTGTTTTATTATATAAAATAAGCAAATGTCTTTTTCATACGGTAGGTTTATTCTTTCCTTACTTATCCCAAACCACAAATTCCTTTATTGTTTTTATTGTAAAAATAATTTCTGAGAAACCATAGGATTGATAGTTTTTTTTTCAAACTTATAGTGCACTAGGAATGGAGTAATTGTTTTCCTCCTAAATATTCCTACCTGCTAATGTCTTGTCTACTGTTGTGTAAGAGTTTGGGAAATTGTGAAACAGTGATTCATCCAGATGCTCCCAGATATTCCTAATCTGATTGAACTAGAGGTTATCACATCTCTTACCAGTCTTTGTTGTTCTTCCTTTACCTGCAATGCCTTTTACCCCAGTATCTATAGAAATATTATTATATGAGCTCAAATTCACTGCCTAAAGAGTAGGAAAAAAAAAAAAAATCAGCAGAGAAACTCATTCTCTCCACATTCTTCAAAGAGCTCTAAATCAAATTCTTTGAGCACAGTTAAACTATAAATTTATGCTCTTAATTGTTGCCCTGAGTGAATCATGTAGGTTACAGTACCCTGATTATGACATATTGCTAAAAATTAGATCTATCAATATAACCACACATGGTGGAGCAACTGCTCTTTATGTCTTACCAACAATTCATGAGATTTCAAAATTTTCAAAAAGCTATCAAAGGGATTACTTACTTCATGCTAAATTGTGTTAAAATGATCTGCATGGCTTTTTCTTTTTTATTTTATTTTAAATTGCTTGCCATTCACCTCAGTCTAATTGGCTTTAGAAAAGTGCTCAGAATTTAAAAGAAACTATAGCAGGTATTTGCTCAGAGGTATATACATATTTTCTGTATGATCATTCAAAAAATTATTTCAGAAATTTCAAAACACTACTCCAAACCCTTCTTTAAATAAGCCAAAACATTTAAAGAGTTTAAGTGACTGAAGAACATTTTTCTCTCATGTCTGAGATCCCATGTGATCTTTTGTCTGATGTTAAATGTATGACTCATTGTGTGTACTGATAATTCTGGAAATAATGGTTTTACAAATCAAAAAATCTATGTTTTGGAGAGACCTAATTTAAAATATTTTTATTTATTATTTATGTCTCCAAGAAGCATAAAAGTGTTTCTTCTCGAACAGAAGAATTAAATGAGTATATAAAGGTTTATTTGAGCGCAAGGTTTTACGATTGCTGCTACAGGTGAATAAACATAGTTAGCCTTATACTATGTTTGAGCATTTAGTCTAAATATTTGTAAATGACCTAATGAGGACATTTTAGCTTTTAAGTGCAGAAGAGAGGAAATAAGGTTACATTCTCCAATATGTGCAAAAGCAGTCTCCAAGAGCACCATGAGAGTAGACGACATTATGGCAAGTTAACATTATCTAACAGAGTAAGATAAAAAAATACATATTAGGAGGTGTTGAAGTCAGGGAGGTAGCTTACAAGTTGGAGTTGGAGTTTTACAGCTTACAGATAAAAATAAGACATTTTAGGGAAATAAATAGTTATTTTGGGAAGTGTTCTGTGACCCATACTTGTCTTGCACCCATACTACAGAGAAAGCATGTAATCTTGCAATAAAGCCTACAGAAGCTACTAAAAGTCTTTCTATCAGAAAATTTATTTGACAATCAGTTAATAAGGAGAGTTAGTTTATATTTTGTTATTTTTTTACTATGCAAACATATGCTATATGTAATAAATATATTACATTTCATAATTTTAATATGCTGGTGTAAAAGAAGAAATCAAATTGTAAGTGTTTAATAGGCCTGATTTTATTAGTACATTTTATCTAATAGTTTACAATAATTCATATGACATTATGTGTCAGTAATTGGCATAGTACTTTAAGGAAAAACTTTACATCTGGAATAGGCTGCACTGAGTACTGGAGTTTAATGTCAAGAAAGATGCAATAAAACAGAGAAAACTCAAAAGAGCCTTTCTCCTTCTAATAAATCCAGACAGAGTCCTGTTTCTGTTCCAGTGACATCAGAGAACTGGACTGATACCAAGTCATTCTAAAAAAAACGCTTTTAAGAACCATCTCTCTACTCTTTGCAGACACAAGGTGTAAGAATACATCGTATAAGAATACATTTTAGAGCAACAAATCAAATAAATAAGCAATTAAACATTTTCCCACAAACTAGAATCAGAACTGCTTACGTTGTTTCTTGATTTATGGGCGTGAATTGAAATTTCCTACAAAACAAGCCATTGTGTCTACTTTTACAAGCTAATGAGCAGCGTGTGACTGTTTCTTCTATTTCTTAAGGCTATAAAAAGTTTCATTTAAAATACTTTGTTTATTGCACGTCACATTTCATTCCATATGTGCTTATGCTGGGCTGCATCATATCAAGATGACTTCTAACTGCAACACAAAGTAGAGCAAGCCAATAGTCCAGTATCAACCAACTACTCCCTTTATGTGCTTTCCTACAAGATTTAAGTACGTTTGAATTTCATTTCTATGTGGAGGACACTTTTGGGTGCATTTGGTAAGAGGTTTAGACTATATCCACATTCTGCTGGCTTCCACTGAAGGGCTGAGAGATTTGCCAGTCCTAATGCTCATGGGCCATCTCTGCTGGAACTTGTCAACTTTTCACTTTCAGTGACTTCCTAATCCATTTTAGTCAAATGAGTTAGGTTAGCAAAGACCTGTTGTTTACCTAATACATTTGATTTTCCTGAAACACTTCATAGGGCTTTCAAAAATGCAGTGCAGGTGAAAATGATGATTTTCAAAGGGAAACAGCGATCCAGCTGCCTCAGGTGATGTGCTAATGGAACTGCTGACTATGGAGGGAGAAGGTATCTAAGAGATTGTGAATACCCATTAGGTATAAAACAGCTTCAGAAATCTCATCTCATTCATATTAACATAAATTATTGTAAATAAGATTTTCTGTTCAGATACAAATACTTCCTTCAATGGGACTACACTACGATGTTTAAATAATTCTTTGAGGAACCGTGAAGGTTCCTTGGCAGTCAAAATAAATTGAATAAAGAAAAGTTATCCAGAAGTCTATGCTGTTCTCCTCAGCCTAGAAATCTAGTGCAAACATTATTTTTTTAAAAATTTGTCTTTAAATATTTATTTTTTATAAGGAAAGATAAAACCTTGTAACACTACGAGATTAGCCAGTAGATGTAAAACTTTCCTTAACCATATTGTTTTTTTCTTTTCTCTTATTATTCTGGCTGTTGTGATAGGGGACAGGGGTTTTCAGCAGGAGGAAGCTTGTCTGGGTTTTTTTAAGAAAGTATATGCAGATGTAAATATTTTTATTACCACAGGCCCTGTTCCTCATTTCGCAGTAAGATATTCCATGTGCATTACTCCTTGTTCATGCCTTTGAAATTGCAATGATTTGACAGCAAAAAACTTGCATGACTCAACCACATTTTAAATCCACCTCTGCTGAATATGGAAGTTATCACCACTGTAAGGGAATTCATATCCCTTGCAGCATGCATTCACTGTTTCACTGTTTCACACTGGTGCATGATTTGCCTGACTTTTTTTTTTTCTCCCCATAAAATGTCTGTGTCAATTTGCAGTTCAAAAGAAACCACACTATTAGGATTCTTTTCAGCTTGTCTTTATTTTTAGTTTTAGACTAGCTATTGCCTCGTAAAGCAGAAAAACGAATTCCAGACATGAATTTTGTACACACATTTTTCTTATTTTCCATTCATATTTGCTCTTTCTAGTAATAACCAGTTTTTCTTTTTAGATGTTCATCAGTTCACAGGAGATTTTAAGCTCTTAAAGATGGGACAATTCTATGAAGGTTTATACATAAATATGTCTTCTTCCCTACAGGATCATACTGATCTTGTTGGAGGCATATCCCAAATTACTGCCACTGTTATAGTAAGAGTATTGAGAGCAATGACAGGAATATTTCTGGTGGTGCATTATTACAGTTTTGAAGGATAATCATCCCATAATAAATGTGTCTCATCAGTAAAGCTGCCACGAACACCAAAAATTATCTTATATGGTTGTTCATGATCTTTCAAAATATAGGGTCTGACTTTTTGTTCCTCCTTTCCAAAATAAATGTGGAAAAGAATTCTTAAACTTTCTCTATCTCTGGCATACCAGTAATATTCTCTTTTGTATCAAAGTTCAAGCAATCTGAATTAAATTTGCATTAAAAAATTGTCACTACCTCAAGCCAACCCAAGAATGCTTCTGATTTTTCCTAGCCTAAAAAGTTCCTTGAGTTCTTCCCTTTTCAGCTTCTTCCAAACAAAAACAAAATCGACCAAAAATGTCCAAAGAACTGAGAATCTCAAGCTGTGAGTAGTTGAATAAAAAATTCTTCAAACAAGACAAGTGAACTTAAATGTCATTGAAACATATGGTGAAACAGTTTTCACAATGTTCCTGATTCCAAACCCATTAAAGAGAGCCATTCCAGTGACTTCACTGAGTTTGAATTAAAGGTGCTTAAAAAATGGTTTTAAAATCAATGCCAACTAGTGGGGCTCCTTCCCAAATTAATGTGAATTGGTTTGTCCAAGAAATTTAATTTATTCTCAACTGGACACCAGTTTCACACATTCAAGTCTTCTTATGAACATTCTGAGTTAGACCTTCAGCTGGCATGTATCAGAACAATTCCATTAAGGTCTATATGTCTGTGACAATTTACATCTGGACCATAATTTTCAAACCCATGTTCTAAATCTTAGGAGATTTTCTCATCATGTCTCACTGCATTTTTCTTTGGTTTTTAAAGTATCAGTTGAAGTGAAACACCATGTCCAGGAAAACAGACTGAACTGAACTCCTTTCTTTATGTGAAGAAAGACAATGGAAATTAATTGAGAGTCAATGCACGTGGAAAAAATTTTCAGGAGAAATCAGGATATCAGATTTCCTCCAGTAAAATTATTTCATGCAAGGGAGATTGTTAAACTTCAGACTGAAACCTTTTTTTGTGTATTTATTGACAAAAATATTGGCCACTCCCTTCTGGTTTGTTTCGCCAGGACAGATCTCTGATGGGATCAGTCAGCAGAGTGTGAACCTCACATAAATATCAGATTGCTGCAATAAGAGATAAAACCTTATGTTGCAGAATGCAACTTTGCTTGCCTCAAGTAGGTGGGTTTCTGGTTTGTTTGATTTTTTTAAAATACAACATGAATCAAAACATTGCCGTACTATAAAAAACAATAAAAATTATTTTTCTGTTTTCCAATTTAAAAATGTCTAGACAAGAAATAAAAGCTGCTCATAACTTTTGGGAGCCAGTCTTTAATTTATTCTAAGAAGTTGTTTCGTAAATACACATCTGTTTCATTCTTTACAACTTAGGAGGCAGAGGAATAACAAAGAGATCATCAGTTTGCAACCAAACAAAAATTCCTGCAATCTTAGTTATTTAAAGTTCAAGTGTTACAACTGGCTCAAACAAAAGGAATGTTGCCGCTTTTTTGTTACAGATTCCTATAAAAATAGAGAAGAGGAAAGGAGACAGTACAGTTATGGGATTCATCATGTCTGCTGGTGTCACCAAATTGGATGAGGTTTGGCAGAAAGCCCTTTGAGTTCAATAAGTGCCAGATTTAGAGTTAATTCAACAGGAAAATGCAAGCCTCACAAAATCAACATTCTTCAGATATACAGGATAAGTAGCATTCAACATTAGAAGTTCAAAATGCATTACTGAAAATTCACTTAGAGACAGGTATAGAAAACCTGTGAACAGATTGTACGTTTGATTATCACTCATTCAAAAAAGTTCTTGACTTTTTTTGATAAAGGTATACAAATATATTTTCTCTCCTACTGATTTAATATATATGGTAACTAAATAACTTTTGATTTAATTATTTACAGACCATAAATTTAATGCCTGGAACAAATTATTACAGTAATCTAATTTCTGTGAATTTTAGGTGGAAAAAATGTAATCATGACACTGATAAGAGTTTTCATTAGAGCAATTTGTTTAAGCAATATGGAGAAGTTGCAAGAGTTGGGGTGTGTTTGCACTTAAGTGAATTATTTGCATGTGAGAAATCACACAGGAAATAACTTTAAACTGTAGGATTACAAGGTATTTTTGGATTAAAAACACCTTAATGAAAACCAAAACACACTAGCTGAGAGTCAGAGTATATCTAGCTTCCCCCTGTCACTGTGCAAGGACTCTTCCCATCTCCTCAGAGAGCTGTTTACTCGCAGGCCCACTGCTCCAAGAAAGATACCTTGTTTCCCAGTCCACAGGTTAAGAAATGCTGCAGGCTGGGCTTGCCTACCCTTTGATGTCATACTTCAGGACATGCTTATCCTTTAACAACAAAGGAGGAAAATAGTGCAGAAAGTGCAGGGTGCTCATGCATACAGAAAAAAACCAAACAAACAAGGGAGTAAGCAGGAAAATGAAGAAGTTTTCTGAATACAGTAGATCTAAGGGGACCCTAACTGTCCCATCAATGCTGTGCAAGGAGACATCTCCTCCCAAAGAAAGGGGTGAGATGGCAGTAACCCCAGTCAGAAGATACCAGCAAGAAGCTGTCAATGCAAATGAGGTAAGGCAGCAGTGCATACTGGCAGTATTGTGGTAGATGTTGTTTTCCAAGCAGTCTTCTTATGTGTTAGATATTTCAGAAGCTTGAATAGGCTTAAGACAAGGGGTATAATTCTTTGTTATTGTGCTTTCCATTCAGTTATTTTTTTCCTAGATTACTTTCCAAACACAGAAACTTTTCTTAGAACTATCGTTGCCTGTTTCTGCAAGAATGTGACCTACACCTCCTAATCTCACCATTGTCAAGCAGGCTAAGTTTCTGCAATAGTCTCTTTTTCCTCAATCAAGGCTTCATGGTATTTCAACTTATTATTCACTTCATCTTAAACTAATTGAGTCTTTTTGTTAGCCTTCTTCAGACACTGCACACTGAGTCTGACAATATACTTCAACATGTCCTAGCTTATATACACTTATCAACACTTCCATTTTAAAGGTGCCTCTGCTGAAGTCAGAGCTTACTGCTAACTCAATCCTCACTACTAAATAGAGTTTTGAAAGAAAGCTCTGCCCAGTAGCCACCTCTCATCTGCAGGTGTTTTTTTTCCTTTGGAAAAAAATCACCTTTTCTACAATTGCTCTCTCTGCGAAAAATGGTTCCATGCAGCTAAATGAGGAGAGAAAAATCACAAAACACTGAAGAAAGAGGAAAAGGCAGAAAAAGAGTGATGCCTTGGGAAGGCTGACCTGAAACAGAGACTAGACAGAACTAGACAATAAAGTAGATATTATTGAAAGGCCTTTAGGATCTACCTTGGGCAGGACAAGAGCCTGACTAGGGCTGTACCCAAGGTGGACTCAGAAAATGGACAGCTGGTCATGAGGCCTTACACTTTTAAAAGTTTTGGTCCTTTTGCATATTGGGGTTTAATTGTCCAATTAAAGCATCAGGATCTGAGGTCTCATCCTTCTTGTTTCTCTCCTCAGTCCACCATTGTTTGTGCTTTTGTGTCTGAAAGTTGTCCTTGGTCTTCAGCAGGAAAAGGATTTGTTTTGTCTACCTACTCTGTGAAGAGAACTCACTGCACTTAATATGAGGCTCAGAACTACACCTAAGGCAGCACAGAATCTGAAAAACATGAAAGCTAAAACTTAAGGCATCAAGAGAAGCTCTGGAAACTTTCTGGAAGCAAGTCTGGGAACTTATGAAAGGGTGTGAGATGAGTAAACAGCTGAAGAAAGATGTGTGGGGGAGGTGGGTTCTTTTTTGTTAGTTTTTTATTTTTGAGGGGGTTGGTGGTGTTTTTTTTCTTTGTTTGCTTTTTCCTACATCTGCTTTACACCATGAATATTGTTCATGCAGAGGGTGCACTGCGGGAAGACATAGAAAACTCTTCCTTCTCAGTGCCTAGCCTTCCAGGGACATAGACTGTGACTTCCCAGTGCTCAGATTTGACATGGGTGATGTAAGTTTAAGTGTAGATACACAATAAATCAGTGTGTGTTTATGAGTTCTGCTGTGAGTTGAGGTGTCCATGTCAGCACAGCCATTGCCACTCAGCCTCACAGACCAGATATTCAACCTGCCAGTTCCTTTATGTACTTGTGAAGTTGCACTAACAATTATACTTTCCCACATCCTGCAGTGCAAACACTTGCACCCACACTTGATTTGCTCTTCAACACTATCAGTACACAAGTGGGAGATCTAGCACTCAAACATTCACTAAATAATCCACACACATAATACCACATGTTTGCACAGGTGTGGAGTCAGTCAAATCTGTAGCCATATGCACATGAAGGAACAGTTTTGTACACAAACAGCTTCAAAGGCCAAGAAAAGTCTTGGATTCAAATATAGTCCTTACTACTTCAGCACTAACATAATTTCATTTACTTACATAAACTTAATTGATGGCATAGCCTGGGAATGGAAAGACATAAAACAATTGCAAAATATTTCAAAAGGTCTTATAGCGCATGCTGGCTGGAAACAGTATCGTGCATTTTGTATTACAAAGCTTTCTGAATTTTTTCATCTCTCTATACACTTTGGGACTAAATAAACTCATGAGCCCATTATATGTACATATAACAGCCCACTTAAAACAGTGAAAAAAAATCACTCTGAAGCTGAGACAAGTCAAGACACTGCTCACCTCTTAAAGATTTACCTGGTATAGACTTTATGATCTTGGCTTACTGTGCATGTTTTCTTCACTCTACCAAGTAACAAGCAGTAATATTTAAAATAATAATATTTTTGTCTACAGATAAGCCTTCTTTAAAGTAAATAATGTCTTTTTAGGGCCATATATGAGACACAAGTAGAAGTTAGTTTTCAAAAAGAATTGCAGTTCCAGTCACATGTCTGCCTTGCTGTAAAACCCAGACCTACCAAATCCAAACTGTGCATCTAAAAAGCCTTGCATTTCTGTAGCAAATAGAGGTGAGGGTCCAGATGACAATGGAATGCAGACCTTAATATCATAGCATTACAGTTTTCTTTTATCTCCACTTCAAAAAAGTTTCCCTGCATTTTTGTAACCAGTCAGCAGGTTCTAGCCTATGTGGAAGGTGTACTTCTGCCAAAAACAAAACAAAATAATAATAAAAAAAAAACCAAATCAAAAAAATCTCAGCTCTCCTGTTGCTTGTTCAGCTTCAAACATAACCCCAGTAATTTTGAGGAGAAACCCCTTCTAGAGGGGAAAAATTCCACTCTAAGTGATCACTTGACACACTTCAGAGGAAAGATGAATGTGTGTGTCCTCATTTCACATTTACATGCATGTGATTCTGTGAGAAGCTTCTAGAAACTTCCCCTGTGTCTGATAGAGCCAGTGCCAGCTGGATCCAAGACAAATCCATTGCAGGCCACACATGCACACAGAATGACAAAAATTGTAAGCAATTGGGAAGCAAAAATTGGGGCATTAGCAAACTATTTATTGTTTGCTAGGTACAATACAGCTCATAAATTGTCAAGAACTCATATGAAATATCCTCAAATATAGAAGTTGGTGCATTTAAATTAAATGAATGGAGATTGTCATAGGGATTCCTTTAAATAAAAATAGACACATACACACACAAAAAGATCTGCAAGTTGTCTCCAAATTGAGAAAAATCTTTTAAGATAAGGCTTCACATCTTCACAACAGAATAATAATGAAAAATTATTCAAGAGAGGACTTGGCACAGAGGAAATGCACCCACACAAAGAATTACTTACCATGTAGAATATCAAACTCAATTAAAAAATTCTTTGTCTGCAAAAAAAGAACAAAAAAAGGACAAGTGAGGTCATATATCTAAATGTACATAAAGAACTTGGTGCTGAGATTAAGGAAAATCTACAGATGATCTTCATGATACTTTGTCTTCAGTTTCAAAAGAAGTAAGCATAACTGGTCCAAGAGTCCCCTTCAAATAAATAAGTAAAACAACATCAGTAAACATCTCTTTTGCACCATCTACCCAAAGGCCAGACAAGCCACTTTCTCAACATGAAGCAGGACTGTGATTATCCAGTATAGCTTCACATGAAAAAAATCACTTTATGAAGACATAAAGCTTAATGATCCAAAATCCTTCAACAGGGTCTGGGAATGAAGATTGAATTTCACTGCAGTTGGCACTCAATGGGGCTGAAGAAATTAGGACTTGTAGGTTAAAAAGGAAGAATAAAGACCCAGGACATTAGTCAGATGAATGATAAGACACATACTGATATTGAAACATGATATTAAACAAAAAACTTGTACATGCTTAAAGATGAGGGAAAACAGAAGACCTAAATTTCTCAAGACTATGTTATGTTAGATTAGTATAAAATCCTTCTTTTACAGGGATTGATCAATCAGATGAAGAATTTAAAGACATGAGATACCTTGACTTGAGTAAGACTTTTGACACTCCTTTTATATAATCTATGAGAAAATTTGAAACATATGGCCTATAATATATTATAATAAGATATTTGTAAAGATGAACTAAGAAAACATTTAAAGATAAATACCAATTTTTCAAGGCATGATAGAAATATATCCATGTATTACATGTAAGTACATGTATGAAAATAGTTTTGTTTATTAGACCTGGAAGAATTTTTGTTTTGCCAAAGTATGTTGTTTTAGTAAATCCAAAATATTTTGTGAAGACGCAATCAGACAGATATTTGTGTCAGAACTACAGAGGGAGAAGATGAATATTAAAGAAACTTTGTAGCTTTGTAGCTACAATGTGAGATACAAGATAAAAGAATCAAGTTCAGATTTACTTGGCATAATGTGGAAAGAACTGGGATTTTTAATAATCGAACAGACAAAGGATCTGAACCACCAAGCTGCAGAGTAAAAATTACAGTTAGAAGCATCAAAGAGCTGCAAAAATTGGAGGCAGTTTGGCCTACAATAAAGCAAAATTTAGGAACTCTTAAAAATTGTCTAAATTTAAATAATATACTTGTGATCAGTACCTTGTGGAAGCCTTTGTAGAGGAAAAACTGTTTCCTCCTTAGAAAAATAAAAATTTTCTACCATCACTGCTTGCCTTCAGTTGCCTCTGTCTAGTCCCATTTGTTGAATTCCAAAAAGTATTTTACTGAGTCAGGTAGGAAAGCCGTATTATGTGTCTGACCAATTTGGCAAGCAGTTTGCAGCTAATGGAGATATTTTATAGTTAAGGTGCTCTGGCCATGTTCCCAGTCATCAGACCCCATGGCATAAGCGGTCACATCATTAGTGTTCAGTTTTGACACCAGGTGACCCGTGAATCCCTCTTTTTCTGAGAGTAAAAAGAGTTGCCTGGTCTGTGTAGCATGGAAGAGTGACACTCTAATTCTGATATTTTTAATTTCAACATCTTTTGCCATGCACTGCTTTTTTTTTCATGGATGACTGACCTGTAAATGGTGATTATGTAATTTCTTTAACAACTTCAGTGAATTTCTAGGTTTACTCATTGCCTTCGTGTAGGTACTTCAGGTGTTCCAGACATAAATCCCCTGACACCTATTATCTTTTTTTTCTTTCCTGGGTCATGAGTTGAGAGTATAAAAATCAACCTAATACACATATACAAGTTTTATGTGTGGCTCTAATTTTCACTGTCTGTGACCATTTTTTCTTTAGTGGGTTTTTTTTCTCATGTCTGCTGATATTTTTCAGCATTTAGTTCTTCCTTCCTGCTATGCTGTGATTCTAATGTACTCTTCAGAAATTCTGTTTGCAAGGCTGTTAGAAAAAACTAAGAAAATCACTGTGTTCAATACAAAAAAAAAAAAAAAAAAGGAACTGGTTATTTTGGATATTCCTTATCCTAAGATTCTTCTTTGATGACTCTTTCTTCTGATTTAGAAACCCACATTCCTCCACCACACTTATACCTAAGCAGTGTAAAGAATCATTTGCCTCTGTCCATAGAGAATCTTGCATTAGAGAGTCCAACAGATCATCTACAGTCTGAAGCAGCAGCACAGAGTAGTCATGTTTCTTTAGCTACAGCCAGAATTTGTGCTTTACCTGTCCTGCACAATACTTAAAAAGCTTCCTGATCAGCCTGGGTTTAGAAATTTCTGTTGCCTTCAGAGTGACTTTCACAAGCTCATTTGCTCTGGCAGACAGGAAATCGCTGTTTGTTTTGTTTTTTGTCCAACTCACTGACCTTTGAATACTTGTTTCTGAATAATAGGTGAGATTGAACACTCAGCTTGAGATGGGCTTGATGCCTTAGGGGTGATGTGGATGCAGACTCCCAGACCCTCTCTCAGACGTGACTGGCATGTCCATTCAGTTCTTATATAGCAAGACTGGTAACATTGATGTCTTCTTCTGACATGCTCATATAAATAGGAGCAATGGTATCTTTGGCAAGTCTCCTCTGGAAGACTACATGGGATCAAGTCCTACAAGGGATGTGGCAGAGGAGCACGTAGTGTGTAGATACTGATCAGGCTTTGGTGCTGAGTCTGCAATCTCAGGCTGCCAGCACTGGAACAGTGTTAGCATGTGCTGGGGCAAATCTCTAATGCTAATCTCTTGAGGAACATTAAATGGGGAAGTGGCAAAGGTGATTAAGTGCTGCTCACCTGTACTTTATGGCACGTAATGACCCGGCTGTGTTGCCTGTGGCCCTTGGTAGCTAAACGCAATATTAAGCTAGACTCCCAAGAGAGGGAGTGGTTGCTTGCAGTATTTGCAGATTGCTTGATACATACCCTCAGAATAATCACAGCTTATATCAAATGAGGGAAATAGTGCACAGGAGGGTAGAGGAATCTCAAACATGCTGGAGAAAAGGACCAGTTGGAATATAATGAAATTCAACAACGGGAAATGCAAAGTCCTGCAGCTGGACAGAAATAACCTGATATGACAGTGGTCTGGGAACAGGCAGATTAGAAAGCAGCTTTGCAGGAAAGGCCCTCAGGTTCCTAGTAGACACAAGTTGCCTATGAGCTAACAATGTATCCTTGTTGCAAAGGCAGCCGACAGCACGTTTGGCTGCCTTAGGCTCTTCACCAGCAAATGAAGTGATCCTTCCCCTTTACTGTGCACTGGTAAAAGACATCCGGAAACCTGGGTCCAATTCTGGCTGTCCAGTACAAAAGTGACATGGACATACCTGATATATGAAGAGACATTGAGAGTTTAGACTGGGGAAGGGAAGGCTCTGATGGATCTGATCTATGTGTGTGAGCACTCAGTGTGGGTGGTAAAGAAGATGAAGACATTTTCTTTCCAGTGGTACCAATGAAAGGTAATGAGGCAGTTGGCAGAAATTAAAATACAAGAAATTCCATTTAAACAGAAGGAAAAAGCCTTTTTTACCATGCACATCATCAGCCACCAGGACAGATTGCCAAGAAGGGTTGTGATGTCTCTATCCTCAGAGTTATTTAAAACCTGTCTGGACATGGCCTGAGGAACCTGGTCTAGGTAATCTTACTCTAAGCAAAGGGTTTGAATAGACTGTCACCAGAGGGACCTTATAACCTCAGCTATTCTCTGATTATGTAGTTCTATTTAGAGCTTTTCAGTGAATAAAAAAAGAAAAAAAAAAGTCCTGCATAATTATTTTCTATCTGTTTTCTTGGACTTTTTTCAGAAAATATCAATATTGTATACTAAAAAAATTCAAGTTGACTTGTTTAAATATGAAAAGGCTCAAGATCCATGACCAAGTGTTTATTTGTTCTATTTTCAGTCAAGGAAAGAAATATCCATAATTTCAAGCATATTCAACATAGTGACATTTTTATAACTGGAATGTAAAATTTTTGTGATCCAAAGGGTTACTAAAGCACCACAGATTTTACCCCAACTGTATGCACTTAGATCATAAAGGTAGTATCAAATTATGTAAATAAGCTACAAATAAATGAAAATATATGTATTTAAAGTACTGTCACTGCTGTCTTCTAATAAAGACAATGAGAGCTGCACAGCAGTGAGACCAGTCGACAGGGAATCACCAGGATTTCTGCCACTAAAGGCTATATAAGCTTCCAAAACAGGGTGATGTTGCACACATTTCCAATGGGAACAGCCTCTAGTGTACTCTGACTTCAAACAAAGGGAACTGTACAGGGAAACAAGAAGAGGACAGATTTGTGTCACTGAAGAACTTAGAGTTGCATGCGCAAGTGGTATCATTTTGATGCAGGGAAGATTTTCTAGGCACACTAAACTTCTTGTTCCTGTCTTCTTGAATTCACTAGCATCAGCAACAACCTGTATCCACCTGTATTCTAGCAGACATTAAAAAGCAAAAAATTTCAGTAATTTCTGCTCAGTTTTCCTTTTTGAAATAAAGAACCTAGGTAGGCTCAGTGTCTACCTCTCATTGCCTGGACCTAGCAAAAAGTGCCAAAAACTTGGATATATAAAGGAATATTAATTATCTGCATTTCTAGAATGACAAGAGTTGACCTAATTTCTTCTGAGATTGGGATTTTTTTGATCTAAAATATATTAAGATAGTATAGAAAGTGCAGAGTAGCCCTGTGGAGGCAGACAGGAACTTTGCTATTTTAGTGCCTGAACAAGGTACTGCTTTAATAGCACAGCTCTTTTGGAAAGATAACAACTAAATGAGATGACAATGCATAGCAGCCCTCACTGCTCCCACTTCCTGGAGAGCTTCATTGTTCTGGACTGATGCTGCACAGCTTCAGAATGAAATAAAAATAAAAGCTGATAATACACAAGTATGCTAAAAGAGGTTATTTGGGATCGGGTAACAAGGGGAAGATTGGGTGCAGTGAGACTTTGCCTGCTTGTCATTCCTGTGGCAGAACAATAAGTAGAGAATAAAGTATGGCAAGTAAAGGGGTATCAAATTCTGCTGAGGAGAGCAGGAGGTGCTGTTTCTGCATGAAGAACCTTAGGCATGCAGGAGTCTTTCATTGGAACCACAGAGCTGAGGGCTTCAAGACATCTGGAAGCACTTCCCTTAAAAATGAAAGGCATGTCTTCTACTTCACCCATTTCAGAGAGACACTGAGCCTTTCTCTGCCTCCCTGTGCAAAATGACAAGCATTTGGTTGTACCATGGTGTAACTTTTGCACTCCTTTATGATGAAGCTGTTTTACTGTATAAAAATCACCTGCATCTGAAGGGGACAGGCTACAAAGTGACCTGATCATGGGGTAGGAAGGTCTAAATTAGACCTCTAGATTAGACCTCATGTCTAAATCTAGAGATGAGTGTCCTGTATACAAAAAAAATTTCAGGCCCCAAAAACTGGCACTTCCTGCAAAGAAATATCCTGTCAGAGCTGCCATTTTCACTGATTACACTTCCACTGAAATCCACTGAAACTGTGTCTGACAGAAACTGGAAGTAATTAATTTGTTACGAAATACAACACGTTTTCTGTGGCACTTTGTCTTCTCACTTCTGAGTCATGGAGAATCCCTAAAATCTTGTTATTTTCTTAACATCATGGTACCAACACTTGAAAAAATACAGAGCTTTGTCATGTGAATATTATAGGCAAAGATGACTAATTTCACAAAATTTTCTTCTGCTAGTTAACAAGGAATGTGTACCTCCAGGCACCAGCTTTCTAGGATGGGTTAGACCTGTACTACTCTCCAATGCCAAGGTATAACTTTAAGGTTTGCCTGAGACAATAAAATCACTGTTGTAAAGATCAGGAGGTAAAATCTTTATGGGACTGCATCAGTTCCATTGTCTTCCACAACACAAAATTTACATTTGATAAAGTGATTTCTTAACCCTGAGAGGTTAATGGTTGCAAAAGGAAACACTATTAAAAGTATGTTAAAAGATCACTGTGTTAATCAGTACAGAAAAATGTTGATTAACACCATGTTCTACAATCCATTATGCGCTCCAGTATTTGAATTATTTGTTTACATTTTGTGTCTGTCTGAACAATAAAACCACTTTTCTTCCAATTCTATTTAATGTTGATTTTTATCTTCCTGCCTCTCCCCATGAACTCATCGTAGTTATCTTTGGTTTCACTGCTCTGCATGAGATGTTTAAACGGAAAGCCACAATATTTTTATTGAAACTTTTAATAAAACCAGTTATGAAATGTCTTCTACCCTAAGCAGTTCTGTAGGCCACCATGCTACAACATTTCCAGGTAAAATCCTAAGATGGCACCAAATGTTGGAGTGATTTTTATAAATGTGATATTTTTGGGTCTCTCTATAATTCACTTTTTATGTATGACTACAAAATGTACTGGCCAGTGCAGTGATCAGCTGGAGCTTGGGCCTTAAATGAGTCAGTCAAATTCTCTCAGTTAGAAGTTGCTATTTCTTGAATATTAAAGTAATGTATAAATATATTGATCAAAGTTGATAGTCATGTCCAAATCATATGGCAGTCATAAAAATAATTATTTAATGTTATCATACTAAGATGCAAATTTATTTCAAAAAATTGTTTATTTTCAGCTTTCAATCTCATAGACAAATACAAAATAAGGACTGAGAGTAGAGTATAATTAATCTGTTCTGCATAGCTTTCCTGTAAATTGCTTTGATGGGAAATATTTTTTATGGGAAATATTATTTTGGATCACTGACTTATCAGAGTGAATTGAGGAAAACAGTCACACAACAAATAATATAAGTTTCTCTTGTCCAGTCAGAGAACAAACCACTCAACCGTTGAACTGTCTGATCTGATTTTAAAGATTAGAATGAAAATATTCCATAGTGCTCCAACTGGATGTTTGTGTGTTGCAAGATGAATAGATACACTTTTGGCATCTAAAATTTTTCCACTGATGGCCAAGAGTTTCCCAATGGAATCTTAGCTATTTGAGTTTTAAAGTCTTTGTTTGTACTGAACTTTATTCATGCTCAGTCTAACAAATCAGGCAAGTACTTTGTGCAGAATTCATAATTTTGTCTGATCTCTTATAATGTGCATGCAGGAAATGCCCTGTTAGCAAACAATAAAAGAAAGATATTTGGCTGAAGAAGGAACAATAAGCTAGCTCTGGGAAATAATTAGGAAAGTTCTATTAGAGTTGTAAGAGAGTTTATAATATGAATATATGGAGAAGAATTAATTGGGACTTTTTACTTGTTTGTGATATTCTTCTGAAAGTCAGATATTCCTAAAGGAGCAAAGATCTGCATATGTCAGTGACAGTGGTTTTGTTGGATGTGTTTTAATCAACATAATCAGCTTAACCTCTCCAGACCTGAGACCTCTAGTTGCTATTTCACATTCAGATTTTGATATTAGTCTCTTCTTGTCCATGTTTTTTTTCATTGTTTATCAGAAATACTCTCTACCACAAAGCAATTTGTTCATTTCTAGGTGCCAAATCTAAAAATTAATTTGGAAAGCTAACTTATATCAATGAACAGGGCAGAAGTGCAAGGTCCATTTTGTTGGAAATTAATTTCAAAACTATGCCCTCCCTTGTTTTATGAGATTTATCCATGTAAACTGAACTAACAAATTACTAAATAAGACTGGAACTGATTATCTTGTTATATGAGGATCGTACTGCCTAATTTCTGAGACTTTCTTCAGAAAATAAAAAAATTATGTTGATATGTATTATTAACTACCTTCATAAGCATATATTAATTTTATATTGTTTTAAAAAGGTGTCATGTCCTTAAATACCAGCTCACATATCTTTGCCCACCAGTGACACCTGTTTGAACAAATGTGGAAAAGAGCTGAACATTTTCTGATTAATTTTTGATTCACACATTAGAGTCTATTCTTCTTTGGATATGAATATACATGAATTTAAGCTCAAAAGGTGTTTTAAACCCTACAGTTTGCAAATATTTAAAACATAAGTTTGCTATTTGATTTTGTTTTCTCTTAGATTATGCAAGAGCTAAGAATGAAAAATGTAAATGGAAGTTTATCAAATTAACCATTTTGGTTTTGTGTCATATTCCTTCTATTTTTTAGATATGGAGGGTCCCATTTTACAGTGGTCTTTCAAGTTATCTGATTTCTAAAGAAAGGAAGTAATTAAAAATATTGTGAAAAAAATAGACTCTCAAATTACTTGTCTACTCAAGATAATTCTGAGCAATATTTATGAGTAAAATATGTAATAAAAATTAAGTTTTTTTTAAAACTATATTTCCAATAACATCTTGTCACCTATAAAAATGAGAACATTTTAAAAACATATTTTGGTTGTCATAATTTTTGTTGATGCTTAAAAAGAAAGAATTTTAGAACAAAATATTCTTAAAGCAATTACACCTTTTCAGTTTGATATATTGCATAAAATTATAATACCAGCACTGCTAAGTGAGTGAATGTTTTTTCCAGAAGTAACTAATAGAAGTAATATACTAAGAAAGGCAACATTTTTATGATCGAAAACTTTTTAATCCTTGTGCCCTCAGTGGTATTCTGGCCAAGAATTCAGTTCACTCAGGATGATTTGTCAAAATACAATCTTTGGAGATTTCTCCAGAGGCCACAGATTCTAATGCAAGACTCTCACTGATTTCCAAGAAAGAAGATACCGCACAAGACTTGTGAAGCTATTCCATCCATCTTTTCTGTCATTTCAACAAATTAGGAAAACTGTCCTAGTTTTGGAGTTGGAGGTAAACTGCATTCAGCTCTATTACTTTTGTAGAGTTTATGAGCACTTTAAAATGACCATCAACTTGCGGACCAGTAAGCAATAAATGGTCAGAGCTGAAAACTCTATTCTTTAAACATGTTTTCTTCTTTTAAACCCATATCTCTACTGTCCCCATCAGTAAATATATGAGGTATTAAATTAATCTCTATCATGTATTACAGAGCTTGTAGTTGAGTTGTTATGGTACCAGAGGTTTATTGCACATCTTGGACCTCTGTGCTAAGTCCTGAATCAGGACACAGGCAGTGAAAACATAAAAGCCTGGTTTCCCACGCTCTGCATAAGCTATTGTTATAAAAACAATAAGTTGGCAATACTCATATCTGGAATAAAATAAGTTGAAGTCTTTGAACACCTGCAGAGATATGAGGAGAAAGGAGATCTGTTGATTTTTTTTTTTTTGGTTGAAAAGCCTCGTGGAACCCTTCTAGTGCTGATTGTTATCTTAATCATGCAAATGGTCAGCACTAGGAGGCAACTTGCCTTTTTGTACATGTTGCATTTTAGTGTTCTGAAGTCAGATTGATAAATTCATATTTCAAAAAGATCATTTGCTTAGATATCAAGCAGGAATATATAGATAACTAGTGCCATCAATTCCAATATGCCATGTTATATGAGGTAGCTTAGAGCTTACTCATAACAGCATACATTTACTGGCTAGCAAATGTAAATGGAAATTCATTGCATGCACTTACTCATGCAATCATTTTCCATATTGTCTTATCACACTGCCATTAGCCTCTTTCCACTCAGCATTGCATGGCTTCCCATTATTCCAGTCCCAGTTTCAAGTGATGTGTGCTGCAATTATCTAACGCCTTATCGTCATGTGTCACCTGGAGCACAAACAAACAGTAAAATCTCTCACAGAGCATGCAAATTGCAAGTAAAGCTAACTGAGCACTTTCCACTGTGGTTTGTTGTTCTGATAAGAATGCAGCACAATAGCAATTTGGGCTGCTTGGCAGGGCATAATGGAGTTACTACGAGTAAGGAAATATTGATTTTGCATGAGGAAGTTTTTTTGTATTATGATAGATAGCTATAATGTATAATTCAAGAGCTAAGCTTATGAAATATGATAGCTGATAGAGAAAAGGTCCCTTTCTCATAGTGCAGTTACTTGTGAAGTATATAGTTGAGAGAAGCATTCAACATGGTGTCTGCTGATCCACAGCAGGCTCTTCTGCCATCTATTAAAAAAACATCTGCTTAGAGCAGGGGAACCATGTGCAGCTCACTAAGATATAAACTTCTAACCAGAATGTTCAAAGCTCTGTTCAGCCACAGAGCCCCCCATTAATGTTAATCGGAAGTGTATGGTTTCCATATATCCCTTTGAAAATTATATCCCATGAAGTACTTTGAAACAATATATTCCCACAAGCATTAACTCAGAAACCAGTACTTCTGAAGGAAAACTGCAGTTGCCATGATTCTGAGTCACTGCAACTTAAAAAATATGGTATTTTTTTACCCCAAAGATCCATGTGGCTCATGGTTTAGAAAAGAGAGATGTTTTATGATTTTAAAAGCAATGCTGATGAGATCTTTATTGTTTTAACAAATCTATAGGAACCAATTTTTCAGCATAAGCTAAAGATAAAACATATTGATGGAAAAAGAGTGAATTCTTAAAAAAATATTTACTTGCTTAGAATAAATGAGATTTACTCCCTCTAATTGTAGTTGGACACTTTTTATTTTCTGCAGTCAGCAGTAGAGATGGTCTTTATTTGCATGGTGTGAATGTATGAAGCAGTTTATACGCATATATGTTCTAAAAAAGATGTTTCTATATTATTATCTTGAAATTACTGTAAGTTCTACCTCCATTATAAAATAAAATAAAAAATCCTCACATGTCTAGTGAGACACCAACAACAATATTTTGTAGTTTGGTAAATAAATCTTTCACCTTAACTATGACTGAGAAGTGGCAGAAAAAGTAAATTTCAAACCTCAGATATTTGCTAGAACTGACTGAGTGGATTTACACAGAAATCACACATCAGGAAGGTGGTAACTTCACAATCCTTGTCTGTGTCAAACCTGGTTTGCACAATTCAGAACTGATGGCGTTTGCATGCTGGAGCATTGCTGTAATAGCTGAGTGCCCTATGAAACTTTTGCTGTGCTCTGAGCATAGACAAATGCCACTTAGAGGAAGACATCTACACTAATCAAATGTGAAGAATAATAAATTCAATATAATTGACTCAATTTCTCCAATGTTGTGTGAAACATTAGTTAAGACCAAAAGTAACATCCGTAACCTATCCCTTAACTGCATGTCCCCGATGTGTATTACACCTGCTTGGGTTAAATGAAGTAAAATCTTATCTTCTTTCTGTGAAAAGCTTGGGGACATAGATAACATTGTTTTGTTCAAAAGTTTTATTTGTTCCACTCCCCCTCCACCACCTTGGGATACAGAGGCCTGAAAATCCCAGGCAAAGTAAGGCCCTAAAAAAAGAGCTTTGAATTTCCAATTCAAAACATTTTAGATCAAGCCTATTCTTAGATGTCATCTTTACTGCAAACTATTTTAACAAGAGTAATCAGTATTCTGAAAGTTTTCACAGTTTTTCTGGTAATTTTATTGCAAAAAACAATCAAGGCAAAAGTGAGGGTGCTTTACTGGTGTAAGAAGGAAATGGGTAAAGCACTTGCCCATGACAGGAATCTTCAGCATGATGACATAATTTGCAGTTCTGTCAAAATTTAACTTCTCTAAATGAATACTATGAAATGGCTCTGCTTTCTTTCTTTCAAACAAGCAAATAGCATGAGTACATCTGTTTTGTCTGATCACTGACAGCTCACTAAATAAAAGCCTATTGCACAGCCTTTATCCAAATGAATTGAAATCTTTAATCTAAATACACAGACCCTTCATGACCTTGCTGCTTGCAACTTTTCCTGTTATTTTCATCCACTCTTAATTTGAAAAGAGTAGAAAGAAAATTGTCTAAGTTCAGCAGAAGCAACAGGGAAAACCAGAAACTACAACAATATCAAAAGCCAGCACTGTATCTACAAAAGTGAGAAGTGTTTCCAGTCCCCAAAATACAGACTGTTAATCTCTGAGCAGGGTCAGCAACCAAGAGGCTACTTGGGGGTTAATACAGAGCAGCTTGAAAGATGCTAAGATGTTGAGTACCTCCTTGGGTTACTCATTTTATGCCCTTTGAAGTGGGATTAGAAATGCAATGATGGAAAAAGAAGAGGACATCAGTGCGTGGCAATGGCTGTGTTGCACAATTCAGTTTATTGCTATTGGACACGTGGCAGTGCAGCCTGTTGCAAATTGGCTGAATGTGATGGGAGGCCAATGTGATGCAACACAAGATGCTGAAGAGATAAACAACAAGCACGTAGTTGAAACGTTGTTAAGGAAGCATTTGTCCTGCTGTGCTATTATCACTGTTGTTTAATGAATTTGTCCTTGAATTTTCTTCAAAGCTTGACAAAATTTACAGCTGGAAAAGAAAGGCACTTGTCTCCATGTGCAATCCTCTAATGGCAAATTTTATCTGGCCTATCTTCTGTTCAGAACAATAACATCACATACTACCTCTGGATTAAAAAGTTACTGTAGTTGCAGAACTAAATTTCGATATTGTGCAGCAGAGAGAAATGAGAAAATCTCACTCAGGTGAGTGAAAATAATGTCTCTCTGCTTTCCCTAAAGATAGGTTGCCTTGACTTTTTTAGAAATCTTCCTTCAGCATAAACCAAATTTTCTGCACTACAGCTATGCTGCAACTACATAGACTTTTAGGGAATTGTTCTGGTTGTACATGTAAATAAGTGAGATCAGAATCATGGCCACTAATTATCCATTGAGCTATTGTTTCAAAATAATATGCCCTTTGGGAACTGACCTAAGATAAAAAAAATAATCTCTACGTAAGACTTCCCCTAAACTTGTAATCTGGACAAGAATACAGGAGTAGGGGATGAGAAGGTGATATTTCATATCTATGTGCTTCTTGCATTTTTTCTTAGCAGCTGAAAAAAATGACAAAAGAACTTGAGTAGCTAAAACAAAAATCTGCAGAATATTTCAGTCAATATTCAAAATATTAGAGCACTATTGCAGAATTGTGATAGGGATAGAATTTCAAAAGGGTAAAGCATAAAAATCTGCAGAATTTGAACAGGTTTCTGCAGGAAACTGTTTCTTTCTGAAAATGGACAGAATTTAAAATAATGATCTATAGCTGCTGTGTTTTATAGACTCTTACAGGACTTTTTCCTAGCAGCAATCATGCTCCAGGACAGCGTACAACATAAAAAGCAATCTGCATTCTCTCTTGTCATTGTCAGATTCTCAGACCAGAGCAACTGAATCACCTCTCCTTTTTTCTTTCTGTGTGTAGCAACAAGGAAAGGGAAAAAAGGAAAACAAACATGTTTTCACCCAGCACTCCATGGCCAAAATTGCTGACTCATTTGAGAGTAATAGCTGGTCACATCCTGAGCTGCACTCAGACCAGCACTGCCTCTCCAGCTGGCCTTCACAACTCAGCAGTGGAGAGGGCAGAGCAGTCAAAATAACATAGCAGTCAACCAACTAGACTAAAAATTAATGTTAAAAAAAGAAGAGCAAACATCTAAAAATAGTGCTGGAGTAAAACTTAGCTTCTGTAAAACTACCAAAACCACCTAGTTTGTTGATCTAGAATAGTTTCTTGAGTACCCCTGGCTGCTCAGTTGACAAACATGCTGTGGTTACATGAAGAATACGTCTCAGTGTAACCAGGGCTGAATGGACCTGGCTGAGGGAAAATTGCTTCCGCCACATGCTAGCAGGACAATCCCATGGGAGTCAGTAATCCCATGGGAGCAAGCAGTGCTTGAGTGTGAACTCTCAGTTCAGTTGACAACAATTCTAAACAGGCACAGTGAGGCCAGTGTTTGACCTGGTGGACTAAAGTTCATTAATGTTAATTGGAGTTTTTTCCCACTGATTTCACCCAGCTTCAGTCACCAGCTCTGCATCCAATTTCAAAAGAACTAATTATTCAGGCCACTTTTTTATTTTCATTGATTTAAATCTGATACTTTTCAAATAGCTTATTCTATGATGTAACCAGCATATGCAATTTATGTTAAATAGAGTTTGAAGGAATCTAGGTTTACTGCAAATAGTGTTTCTTAAAGCAGAAATGAGCATTTTACAAGCTGTCACATGTGTGTGCAAAATGATTTATATCTCCCAAGATTATGTCCTTTGGAAGCACCACGTACATGCATATTTGTGACATTCAGAGTTTTTAAATTGGTGTACTTTGAACTGCTTACTCATTTTTCATCGTTAACAGGAATTATGTGGCTAACTCCCCCCAGTACTTACCACACTAAATAATCATCTACAATTCCCTCAGAGATGATAAAACAAATTTTATGCCTGAATGAACAGAATTTAATTTTTGTCTTTAAAAGAAGTATTGCTTGTAGAAAAAGAATAATATGTAAGAAATATAAAAAATAAGAAAAATGAATCTCAAGGAATATATTTATACACAGTTTTTCCTAGAAATTTTGACCATTAAATTTGGGTTGTTGCTGGAAAACTGAAATGACACCAAAGGTTCTTTGGCAAAGGATCTGAAGTGGGGAATAAGAAAGCTGAGGGCTTTACAGTCAATATACCATTGGCCTTTTTTATCAGCACCACATTGTCCACTGAAGGAGGGCATTGGTTTCACTTTGATTAAAAGCAGATGTTTAAGGCAGATGTTTGGAGATAAAAAGAATTGAGCTCTTGCTTATGAAATACTTTCCTGTGAGGCACTCAGAGCTATGAAAACAGGTACAGAACATTTTCAGGTTCAAATTTCTGATATTTAGATAGCAGAGGGAAAATTAGATCCTTTATCTAATACAATATTTCCGTATAGACAGAAGCAGTTTTCTGGGGCTTTAAGGGTGTTCCTACAGTATGCTGTGATTAAATTCTCCCTCTGTTCAGTAGCTGCTCAGAAAACAGCAGAAGTCTGCTCCGCATTAATACTCTACCCATTGCCCCCAGAGCCCCACAGTATCCACATGGGGTGGTGAGATGGGCAGGATGACAGACACCTGCCTCAGGGCTGGAGCAGGAGAAGAAATGGCTGCTGTAGCCTGAGGCCATTTGTTGTAGCTGTATTTTTGGTTTTTAAGGTTGTGTACTGATTTTTTTAAGCAACTACACATCTATGCTAAAAAAGCTGACTATTGTATAGTGGGGCGTACAAGAGAATTAAATTGATAAAAGAAGGGAAGCAAAACTTCAGTATTATGGTCGTGAGGACACTTATCGCCTGACTGTCCCTGCCCATCCCTCTGGAGCCTCCCCCCACCCTAGCCATGGCCCTGGACCTCATTTCAGCTCCCTGGGCCATCAGCCCTTGCCTCAGTGATGCTGCAGCAGGGTCAGTCTCCAGCTTCCCACAGCCCTGCCCTGCCCTTCCATGGACTCTGTCATGTCCCATCCTGGCCTGCCCTCATCCCCCCAAGCTGTCCTGCTCCTGGCTGGGTGGGTGGGAGCAGACCCTGGTGGCCAGGCTCTGTCCTGCCAGCCCTGGCACCCCCTGGTCCCTCCTCATGGCCCCGAGGGAGCTGCTGGCACGGGCAGCACAGCGACCATCAATGCAGGACTATTGATGCCATCTCTGACAGTAAACTAAGTGACTTGGAGGCCACCAAGCAGTCTGGCCACTTCCATCCTACTAGACTCTGCCAGACCTCGGAAGCAGGATGGGCACATAGAAAGTGTCCCATGGGAAATGGTCCCTGCCCCTCTCTGCCTTCCAGACCTCCTCTGGTAGAATTAGCCATGGCCTTCCAGCTGTCCCTGGATCTCCAGGGCCAAAGAGAGGGCCTGCTTTTAAAAAAGCCTGACATTTTAGAGCTGTAATATTTCAGATCTTGTGGGCTTTAAAAGTGTATGACAGTTGCATGCCTGGATAGATTCACTATTGGAAGAGCATTATATTTGCTATAAACATGAACATTTGAAATGCTCCGAAGTCTTTGTAAGCAAACTTGTCTGGCACTATTTGACAATGCATGTGTTTTCTATTTGCAAATAAATTTCTGAGTGTCCCACAGGGGTTATGAAGGATTCCGAGGAACACATATCTTTTTCTACAATATTTTATCTCATTTTAGTACAAAAAAAATGTATAATGCAAGTGATTTTAGTTCTTTCTATAAATATATTGTACCTTATAAAACCTTTTATTCTTTTTGGGAGCAGTGTAATCTGTTATGTTGTATATTGAAAACACATGAAGAGGGTCTTCTGTGGACAAACTGAACTAGAAATACTTTTCATTACCCAGAATAGTTTATATATAGGAAGAGAAGGAAACCTGTAGGTGAAAGGAAAGGACACAGAGAGCTATATATTTTCAATATTTATCCAGCAACAGTGCAGAAAGTCAGAAACTTGCCGTAAGGTTATAGTGCTGTAGAGGGTTGGACAGGCAGGATTAATTTTAGAACAGATTCCTGACATTTCATCTTCACCTTCTCACTCTGTGTGAGTCTGTAGACCTCTACAATGATCCTTCACAATTCAGACCTACCTCACTGGACAGAAATTTAGAGAAAATATATGAAATGTGGACCAAGGACTCCAGATTCACAACCACCATCAGCAGGAGTAGCAGGAAAAGTAACATACCTCTGAGTGAGACACAAAGTTCATAAAATGTTTAGAGTGAAAACCAGGGAAGAATGGAAATCCCTATGTCAATGGTCACAGGACAGACTAAAAGAAGAAAAATTGTGAGATTTGTCACAGATTGTGAATAGGAACTGGTCCCAAAATCTGCTGCGGATAGAGATCAATAGAAGGCCTCTTCAAGAAATGGGTTGGTGGACAGCCCTAAATGAGAAACAGTCCAAACAGAAACAGAGAGAAGTACACTTGTATGCTGGATAGAAAGGAAGTATTTGATGATAGCAGAAAAGAAGGTGAAAAGGACTATATGTCTTGAGTTGACAGCTTCCTGGAGGAGTTGTATAAGTGGAAAAGAAAATGATACAAATATTTCATAAGAAATCATTTAGGAATTTATATGAGCAGAGTTTGCACTAATTTCCATCTTGTCTTATAACTGTGTTCATTATTACCATTTGAAATTTCTACTCCAAAATTTCTACTCCTTTTTACCCCTACTCCCAAAACACAGAAGTTGCCAGAGTGAGCTAATCTGTTCACTGTGTTCCCAAGCAGTTTTCCTAGTTTTGAATTTGATTTATTGACTTTGACACAGGGGCTAGACCTTGAAGTGTTCATAAAACTGATCTCTGTAGGTAGAGGGCAAAAAGGCAACAGGCACAAAAACTTATAGACAATGAACCTGAGTTTGTCCCTTTCCTTTATTGAATTTCTTACCCAGTTTAATCCTAAAAGCCGTTTAGTCAGATGTGCAACATGTGTTACTCAAAAGTTTCCTACAGTGACGTGCTGATAAGACACTCAACCCAAAATTTCACCATACAAATATCTGACTTAGGGACACATGGTACATGGGAACATGACTGCAATTCCACCCAGATATAATGAGAGGAGGAGGGAAATTTGGAATAAATTGATGACAGAAGTAGTAGCCTCAGCCTCTGGTGAGGGAGCTAAGCCTTCCATAGCTGAGATTGTTCACAACTTGGTGTAGTGCCTGTTGGTGCCTGATAACAATGCATACTCAGAGCTCAACCAGGATTTATCAATGCTGCTGACTGGCAAGCTGACTTTGCTTCTTAGGTACAGAGATTGCCACCCATGTTTGAAAACTTGTCACTGAAATTAGATTACTGCAGTATATTTGTTATGAGGCTTCCCTGTGAAACTCTTATGGTATTTACATGGAGAGGAATCACTTGCTCATAAGGGTAGCATCTTTCTAGCAGATGTTTTGAAAATGACATTAGACAAATTTTTTTTCCATCCAAATTGTGTGTGTTTCGCTAGTTACTTTTTTACATATCACTCTTGTAAGTAATTTTTGTGACAGTAATTAATAATAAGGATATAGAAATACAATTGAAACTACATTTTTATGGTAGCTTCTCTGTGGAAGCAAATTTCTTTCAACTTTAAAACCCACAGAAATCTGATGGGTTTTAATTAAAAAAAATTTAAAAATAATAATTAGGAATCACAGTTTTGTTTTTTTTTTGTAAGAAAAGAGGGAGGGCAGCCAAATGTTTACAGATGGAAGAAAACACATTTTGAAGACATTGTATCAGGAGTTCAAATTGAGTGTGCAATGCATATCCAAAAGTACTTTAAAAGAACAGCAAAAACAAAATAGTAAGCAGCAGAGATGGACTGGCTATGAAAAAAAATTATTCTTCAAAAATCCAACTTATTAAAATGAAAAAAAAAACCCAAAATGCAAACTCTGAAGAATTAAATGCGACACAATTATACTATAGACTCAACCAGATTTTTAGAATCAATGTATTGTAGGCATCAAATTATTAATCAAGCAAAATAGAAAGCAAATATACCAGAAACTAGAGGCCTGACAGAGTCTTCTGGATTAATAGGTAGTCAAGATATGAAAGGTCCACTCAGAAAAGAGTGTAAAAGCAGAGCTAGGTTATTAATCCATTGCATTCCTGCTGATTATGAGGAACCTGAGGAAGTTTCATTCTGGAACTGTTAGTTTTGTGGGATGAGTCAGAGGAGTCATCTTGGGCAGTAGCAGCAGCAGCAGCAGCTTAGCAAAATGATCATTAAATGAAGAGTGATGAGCCTCAAGGCCAAGATAATAGCCATCCAAGACCTTTTAAAGGGCTGAAATATGATATTCTCAAGCTGTTAAATATATGCATTCTATGAATTAGATCACCACCTGTATAAAACAGAAAATTGTTTCTTCTTAAGCAGTCTTATATAGATTATGTAGCCCAGTAACCCCTATTTTCTGTACTCATAAAATTGGAAAAAATCTGTCATCAAGGTAGACATATAGTATGCATGTAGCTAAATTAACACACCACAAAGGAGCCAACATATTGATTGCAATTTTCTGCTTCAAAAGCTGCTTGTGGTCATTACATCATGTTAATACAGCTGGCATAGTTTACAGAAGGTTCTCTGGTGGCTGCTCACCACAAACCCTTAGACAAATTAGGCTATCACAGATTTAAAAAAGAGTTATTCCTCTCATGAATTTAAAAGATGAACAGAGATAGAATGCTACTTAAAAGATGGAAAGCAGAGAACAGGGAATGAGCAGACATTGTCCTAACTGAGAGAGGTAAAACCGGCATCTAAAAAGGGAGATGAAATTCAGTAAATGTAAACAATGTAAAGCGAGGGATTTGAGGGAGTTTTCAAATTATGAGTTGCTTAGAGAAGATGAGGAGGTAATAATTGAAGTTCAAAAATGACTAAAAATTATATAGTTACTTTTTGCCCATCAAGGCCCAGTTTACAAAAGAAGTGTTGCAATGAACTCAGGAAGTCTCAGCATCACAGATTTCTGGAATCTGGGAAGACACAGTGGGAAAATGACCATACAATGTTTCTCCTGCTCTCGCACACTTTTGCCAGCATTTAGCTCTGATCTTTGTCACAGACACAGTACTGGACTCATTACACCCAACCTCAAATAAAATATGGGTTTATGTACCCTAGGGGAATTGTACTCTCTTAATTGGTTGATAGTTTATTTACATGGACTGTAATTTCCACCCTAATGACTGAAGACTTGTTTCCCATTTCAGAAACATTCATTTTAAAAATGCACCTTATCCTTTGGTCTTTCTCAGGCTTTATACAATAAATAATGTTCAAATATTTCTTTTCTTTTCTTTATAGTTTCCTCACATCTTCTTTAAAAATAAAAATAATTTAAAATTTCTCTGAGCCTATAATTTTTTTTTTTTCATCTAACATGGTTAAGAAGGTTTTTTGGCATTTCTGCAGCAACAGTTAGAACTATATAAAAGTCACAGAATTGACAGGAGGGATTTAACATGTGAGCAGAAAGTGTAAATTTAATGAGCTAGCAAATATGAAGTGGGCACAATGAGAGGATCTCACAGACTATAATATTTTATGGCCATGGTTTTGCTCTCTTGGGGGTAAATGTAAGTCAAAAAAAAGCAAGTAGAGTTGAGAACTCTGGTCCTGAACTCAACCTGCTGTTGTTTAGAGTAGGAAAATAGTGATGGCTCAGTTAAAATGACAGCTGTCACTCTGTAGTCTGACATTTTGTAATGCACACTAAGAAGCAAAGTCTGTTGGAAAAGTCAGTAAGAACGGCACTAAGTGGTCTTTGTACCCTCTAAACATAAGGTATTACAGTAGAAAGAAAAAAAGTAGTCTTATCTAAAATGGAGCAGCTAGAAAATGGTCCAGGACAGCAGCTCCCTCATCTGAAATTGCAAGTACTTAACTTATCAAGTCTATTCTCATACCATCAGTACAACTGTAAACTAAAATGTGAGGAAGGTCTAGTCAGAAAGTCTGCCCAGGACAAAAAAAAAATATAAAAGACTTAAAATATGAGAAAATACTTTTGTGAACTACAGATACTCAGGGAATTGTGAGAACAAGCATTAGGATTTCCTCTAACATCAGCTGTGAAATACTGTCATTTATCCAGAGCTATGCACACGTAATTCCATGTGTACATTTTTAGGCAAGATTTCTCTGGAGGTAAAAGGCATTTGAATGCCAGGATTACTAAATGTGGTCTGCATGTTTTTGCATTTCATAACTGCAAGGAGTTACAAAGATAATAGTTTCATCTAGCATGATGAAATATCTTTACTTTATAATTTCTAAAACATGATCTTGTAAATGGAGGATTAAAGCTGTAAGCAAGTGATCCATGCTTTAATTCATCACTTTTAAGTTCCTGTGGGATAAGTTCATCATCAAGTCCCTGTGGATAAGTTTGATATTTAACACTCCATCTAGCACCCTCCACAAGGCTTTGTGAAGCCACAGACCTGAGATCATTCTGTCTGTGGGATTTGCCTTGTTCACAGTGGAGGCAAGCACCATCCTCATGACAGCAACTTTGGCTTCTCTAATGCATTTGTTAATTACATTTCCTCTTGATCATTGGGTGGGAAGAATCTGCATGCTTGTGTATTTTATTACTTGGTCTGGCCTATCAGCACATTCTTGGTGAAGTAAGCCTTTGGCTATAACAGATAGAAAAGGCTAAAGAAAGCATGAGTTATGAAAAGTAAACAAGTTAATTTCTTTGCAGCTTCATGTAGACTGTGAGTTTGGAGGCAGTGGACATTGCCCTGCATTCTCCCCTAAATGACCACAGCTCCTTTCACATCCACATTTGAGATTGGTGCCATGGGCCTCCAGGCTTTATGAATGTTTGCTTGGGTCTGAGCCTGTTTTTCTTGACTAGTACTGCCATTTCACACACAGATTTTAGTCTGAGATGAGATGACATTTTCTAAAGATGATACAGACAGGACATTCTTCATCAAGGTTTTGTTTTCTGAGAAAAAAATTGTCATGCTTTGTTTTCCTAATAGCAGATTTTGCCAGTTAATAATAACAACTAATAACCTCTGTTTGCTGTCCTTTAGGATGATTCTGGAGTTGTTCTTGATAAGCTTTTTGATTTTTCCTGACCCCTGTTTGAGTTTTCATATTTATTTTGTCCAGCCTCATTCCCATAACAGCAATAAACTGTTTGAAGGAAAGAAGGTCATCAATTGCATAAAGGAGACCATGCAATCTGAGGAGGAAGTGATGTAGCCTAGGATAGATTTTTAAAATATTTTTAAAAATAATTTTATATTACTTTGGGCTATACAAATCTCACTCTCTTTTTGCATAAAAAGGACTTTAATGAGGAACCACATGAGATAAGTTTGTTATTTGTGGGTAATCTTATTTTTTCAGTTTAAGTCTACATTACATCTCTTCAACAATGGGACATAAAACCACAGGAACTGAGGGAGCAGATGAGGTCAGTGATCCTTCCATCTGACTCTTCAGCTGAGAACAGCTGCTTTAGAAATCTAGTATGTAGTAAAGATTGAGATATATAGATAAATATATATAGATATAGGTATAGATATAGATGATACAGATAGAGCTAGAGAAATATCTTTATAACAAAGGAGTACAAATAGAAATCTTGCTTTCCAGATTGACTGACAAGGTTGCCCACTTGACCTGCCTCTTCCAGAAATGATTTAGAATAATAATTTAAAACACACCCCCTCCCAGAAAACTCCATGTTGCTCTTCTGAATGAGACTGATTAGATACTCATGTCCCAAGGACATGTAGCAAAATACCTCTAGCAGTTCACAGCACTCTGTCAGTTGAATAAATACTGGTACCTGAACACATGCTTTTTTGTTGAGGCTTTATGTTATTTAACACAGGTCAGGTACATGATCTTATGAGAGGGAGACCTGTATATTTTTGGAACAGGTTCTGGAGATTAGGCAGGACATACTTGCTGACTAGGGGGTCACTTGTCACCTATGTTTAGGTAGCTGTACATCTCTTTGCCTGTCAGAGGCACATTTCTGGGGTGCTGAATTAATATCTATGATCTTATACTGAATTTGATCTGGGGCAGGCAGCAATCACACCAAACCTCATTTCAGTGTAAGTCAGCTCCTGTTGTAAACTAAACATATGTTTGGCACTGCAAGGGCATTCAGTACCCTCTGGCAGAGCACCTAAATACTTGCTTTGTCATAAATACAGAAAGTCATAAACCTTTAGGTCTCAGGCCTACAGATTGATAATTAAGGCTCGCTCTAAGCATCTGATTAAGTGCTCTGCTGGCTTATTATTGACGTCCTTTACTTCCTATGTTCAATTATCTATCTGTATAAAATCAATATTTTTAGAATGATAAAAGACACGTCTATCCTACATTTCAATTTTCTACATGAATCTTCAGAAATTATAGCTTAGTTATGAGAAAACATTCTAAGAGAAGATTATAGCCAATGGTAATTTTAATGCTGAGAGCATTAAACATTTGTGTTTTCAATAGCAAAACATTGAGACTCAGCAGTTATGCCTTGATCTTGAGTTTTGAGGTCAACCTTGGTCATGAATAATCTCTTAGTGGTCCTCAGAGCAAATCAAGGTCAGCTTAACATTCCTGTCCAACTGAACATCACCAAAACAAAAGTTTTAGAGGGAAGGGTGTAAATCCACAAAGAATGAAACCAAGGAAAATGTTTGCAATAACCTTTGCAGGAGTGAAACTGCCCGGCACTGGGAAGGGTTCTGTGTGTTCTGCTGTCTTCACAGCAAGTTGTCAGAAAAATAAATGGCTTGTAATACTAAGGCATTGATTTTCATATACTTATGGTATAGAATTGTAGATTGACATGCTTTTAAAATTTCAAACTCTTTTGTTTGAGAGTAGGCTAAATTAATAATTTTGAACTCAAGCAAACCCTTTGATCATTCTAATTGAATTTATCTTTGAAAGCACTGCTTGAACTAATCACCTTACTGTTTTCTCATTGTAAAGATCAAACAAACATATACTTGAGTTCTCACTAAAGAACAAACAAGGAGGAGTTTTGGGAGGTGTGAAAACTGAGTGGCTAATGGACTCCACTGGGCAAAGAGACAGGTCTTTCTGAGAGGGCTGTTTATCATTTGGCTGTGGATTAAACAGTTACCCCAGGAAGTGTTTTTGCAATTAAGTTCATGTTACTCCATCATATTTATATTTCAGAATAATGGCTGTGTGCATTTGAATTCAAGGAAATTAACATGTTCTGACCTTACTGTCTTGAGAATGAGGCCACTTTCAGCAGGTATATAACAAAACAAAGCAATGTTCTTTTTTCCACCTTTATTTAAATAACCTTGTCAGGAAAATGATATCAAATAACCTATTTATGAATATCTAATAGTTAAAGAAAAACTAAATGAAGAGTCCTTCTGAAACACTATAAATGCAGCTGACAATGGAAGAGCAAAAAGTTAATTTTAAAGCCATGGAGCCAGCTTACATATGTAGTAATTTATACAACTTAATTGTATCCACATCTATATGACAGGAACAATCTACAACATATGTAGATACAAAGCCCATGGTCTTATTTTTATGTATTTAAACATAAAGTTGCAGGACTGCATGTAAATTTTCCATTTGCCAAAGTCCAAAATACAGAACAAGGGAAACCGTGGTGTTTAAATGCATACATCAATAATTATTCTGTATGTCAGAAGATATCCAAACACTTCATTACTTAAAATATAAATATCTTCAGTGGCTGGAAAAATGTTTATTCCTACATAGAGTTAAATCCCTACAATTTCAAAAATCAGGCAATTGCTAAGTAATTTGAGTACCTCACAAAACATTTAAAACATATATTGGCACCATGTTTTCACTCCGGAATAAAAACACTGAAATTTACTTTTCCCAAATTTATGCCACAAAAAAAATGTATCTCTCTAGGTATACAGAATTATGTCAAATATCAATCTCATGCATAACATTTGTGGGTACAAATAGCTCAAGTGCAACAAGAATAAGAGGGTCAAACTACAGTCCCAGCTTTATATTGAAACAAGCAGACAAAATATACAGAATGAGTTTGAAAATCATGGGTGTAGTATGAAACACAAGGGATATATATTTATCAATTATTCCAGATATTTTGAAGAAGAACTGATTTCTTGTGTTTTAGATTCCTTTACATAATTTATGATGCACTTTTAACTTTTCATCTTGGGTCCCAAGTCTTATCCTTTTAAAAAAAATTTCACTTATTTGTGACCTGATATCCTGGTAGGACCAGATGTTACCCTCAATGCACTAGGTAGCAGGAAATGTGCTGCTCCTGGAAGAAAAATACTGTCTTCAGCTCTGCAAAGGATTAAAATTTGCACTCATCGAAGATTTTTGCATGATAAAGGCTTGTCCAGGAACACAGAATTGAGTTCTTAGTTTTTGACACTGAGATTTCACAGTGACTTTGAGATGTGTTCAAGGTCATTAGCACAGTTTGTGTTAGTAGTAGTTTTTTTCTCTAATTATTCTTCATTGGCTCTGCAAAACTTAAAGGAACCGCTTCTACATTTTATTTACAGTCTGGTGAAGTTATGAATACTATTTCTGTCTCTGAAAATTTAGCATTGCCAATGGCAAGCTGGCAATTCTATTTATGACTTTGTACATATTATTAACTATTGTCTTTGAATGCTTAGAGGTCTCTCTTCCCTATTTGTCTTTCTTACGTTCTTGTAAAGAAAAACACTCCCAAACCCCAAGACCTTTTAGGACTTTTTAAACATTTACTTACCAGTTTTCTAAATTAACTTTCCAACAGCTATTTCAACTTAAACTTTGAAGTATATTTTATTTTATAAAAAAGAACATATTGAGGCATTATGTTTACCTTAAACACAGCTGGCAAATTCTTTCCTTTCTACCTTATTTAACCCCAGCTAACTGGCACTGTAGAATATATGTGCCCCATAAATGAATGTTTATTGAAATCAGCTTACACCCAGTAAGACTTTTAACCAAGGCAAAAGAAAAACTATAGAATGATATGACATCTTTTACTGGCAAAAACTTTACCAGCATTCTGTTTAAAAAAATGTTGGTTTAAGATTTTCTCACTGGAGAGATCAAAAGTGATGAGATCAAAGTTACAAATGTAACAGAAAACAGAATTCAACATAAGAGCCTCTGAAAGACTAATTAAAACTTCCATGCATTCTTAGAGTGAGCAGGGACATGACCTAAATGCTGCTAAACCCTGAAGGATTTTTATTCCTGTGACATGAACACTGGGTAGATCACACGCCTAAGTCCAAACTCTATAGACCTTATATAATTTTCCAGGCACCAGTTCTGAACTACATGTCCAAATAATTAGGATAAGCGATCAGATTTCTGGAATGGATTGTTCCACCCTTACTATTGCAAAAACCTTACAGGAATTTGAGTTATTGTGTGTGTTTCTGGTGCTTCATATTTCCTATATACTTAAATAAAGATAGCACTTTAAAATCTTTTTTTTTATTCTTGTTTCCAGGAGTCTAAAATTGGGCATCCATTAAGTTTTCACAGCAAGAGCACAGAAACAAAATCACAAATAACTGTACCACCATAGAAGTATCTTACCTCCCCAAATCCCACTTTAAGGCTTAGATTTTGTTCTGAAATTCATGAAGCACAATTTTAATTTGCTTTTCCTGAAACTGCATGTGTATCTGCAGGGGCAGAAGCTGTATTGTTGTTTTAACAGAGAACAGGCTAAGATGATCTGGAAAAACATAAATTGGGCCTAAGATAGACTTAATAGATATTTTGATCCATGACTGATGCACTAGAAGTATCTATTTGTGTTAGAGACTCAGTTTTCAAGTGGCAGGCCAGGTGGACATCTGGAGCTTGGTAAATCTTACAGTGTTCCCAAACCTTTGTACGTTACCTTTATATGTTATGTAAGTTTGTATATGTGTGTGTGTGTGTATGGAGATTGGAATTTATCCTGATGGCTGTATAAAGAATTGGCTCCTAACTTCTCAGAGGTGTTGCTTTGTAAACGGTTTCTCACCATAAGATTTTTGGGGATGTGAGAAAATTGTGTTTTTCAACAAAGAGCTTTCATTCACCTAATCAGGAGAAGTTGGATAGTGGTCACAGTTTATTTTTGGGTGGCTTAAGAGGATATTGTGTCACTGAAAGGTATTTCTGTTAAATAGATGTGAGAAAAAATTAAGCTCTGTGCTTCAAGAGAGCAGCAATTGATTTGCAGAGGGCAAAAAAATGGCTCTTGGCAGTTGTGCTCTTGGACATTTGCAAGAGGAGCCTAAGAACATGCAGGAGATAAAGTGAAGTAGGCAGAACACAGTGTGCTTTCTTTAACCAATTTTTGTACTACTGAGTTTGGACAATTGTCTAAGGGAATGAAGTCTAAAGAGCTGGAAGATATATACAGGGCTTCCTGAGGAATCAGAGGACTGGCGCATCTACCAAATGCGCAAAAGCAGTAATGTGAACTCTGTTTTCTTTCATTCCTTGCTCTCATGTTATTAAATTCTTGAATTCTATTTTCATTTTGGGTTATGTATATATCATGAAGAACTGAACCTTAAATAAATACAGCATTGTGCTAAACTAAAATCAACAGTTTCCAGAAATATCTCATGGAAAGTACAATACTGTGCAAAGTAAAATCTACAGTCAAGGACACAGGAGAGGAGATTTTTCTTGGAGGTCTTCTTTGAAGAATTAGAATAGTGTTGAGAATGTGGGCTCTAAGTCATATGATTCCTCTCATGCCATAATCTGGTAGTGGAAAAATCTCAGGACCACATGATAGGATTTAGCACAGAGAAAATCTCAAATCTGTTGAAAATCCTTTAATAAATTCCTAGAAACTGGTCAGCATCATTAGGAAGGTTTGAACTTTCAAAAAAGTTAGAGTGAAACTAAGAATCCTGTCACACTTGGAATCTGCAAATAATTAGCCATGACCTCTAAAAGAAAGAGTGGGCATTTAATGTTACATTTTATTTTTCATTTAGCTGCTTTTAGAAAAAACAATATTAGAAATATCCCAGGGGGAAAAAAATCAGTGAATGATGAAGTAACTATTGTCCTGTGTTGCTTATAGAGTAAGAGAGAGGATAATGAATGAAGCCAGCAGAACAAGGTAATAGCAGAAAGACAATGAAATGGAGAACCCCGCAGTCAGAGAGGAATTGCTAAAGTTCAGGAAAATGGGACTGAAAAGAACTCATGGTAAATAGCTGGACTTCTGTTAACTGAACTGAAGATAGCCATAATTTTTTTTGGCAAAGTATCTTGTCAAGATGTGTGTATTTTTCTGTGGAATATAAAGCATAGAAGATCTAACACACAGCTGTTAAGGTGTTCACTAAGATACAGCAAACAGCAGTCAAGGTTTTTGTTGTGGTGGATTTGGAGCAGGGATTTGACTCTCAGTCACCCACATATTGAATGCTATTTGGTGGCTGTGAAGAGTGGCTCTCTCATTGGTCCCCTGCTATGGCTGTTCTGCTTTTCAGACCAGAGCAGGGTCTTTCACATCCTTTTAAGGACTAGCACCTGCTAGACCACTAGCACCTTGCTGTGGCTTTTGAACTTTGGTTAAGTAAACACCTACTGGATAGTGTGACTGACCAAGCTACTCTGACTTGCTAAAAGCATTTTTTTCATTCCCTCCAGTAATGACTGATTGGGAGAAATCAGTGAGACATTGAAACTTGTTTTATTTGAGAAGTACTATCGCTGGAGATCTCCAAATATGTTTGGTCCTTTAGAACTGCATTGGAGAAGAACTTGTGCTACAATTAGTTACTATTATAAGCTTCAGCTGTTGAAACACAGATTCACCTTCCTTGTTTCTATTTGAGTTTACTGACCACAAGAGAAGAAGTTTTTTTGTCACATGGAACATTTTGTTCTGTTGTCACCATGCATTTCAACAATCTTTACATTAGGTACCTGGCTGCTAGGGGAAGCTCAGCAGATGTCAGATATGCTTCAAGATGTTCTCGTGCTACTGTCAGGTTGATTTGTCTTTCACATGTGTCTACGAGATCCCAGCAGGCTAAAGTCTCAGTGGGTGAAAATCAGGACAGAATTCATTTTATTAATTTATTTTAGCTGATGTGTTGTTCAGAAAATATTATGTTCCTACCTTCTATGTCTCAATAATGCAGTAAACCCTATAAACAGCAAAGCTGGTTCTAGAAACAGTCTTTTATTTTCTTTACACCATTACATCTTTAAACATTGCATAACTTATGAAACAGTTACAGTAACTAACACTGCTTTGCTCACGTGCTCAAGTTTTGCAAACCTTTTTCATCTTCACATCTACTCTTTTGCTAACCTTTTTAGACACTAGCTAACATCTGCTAAATCAAGGATCTCTCAATGAGATTGAAAAGAAAATTCTTCATAATGTACCAAGCGTTCCTGGAAAGAGGATGTTATTGTCCAAAGTGCACATAATGCTTGGATGATTGAGGTTTTTCATTCCTCCCTTTAAAGTAAATATTCAAAAGGGTCTGGTCATGTTTCCATTTCTCCTTCTGCCCAGTAGGAGTGTAAGAAAGCAATATTTCTATGTGGGGTGCTTGTCTTAAGCCAAATGTTCAAAGCTGACTCAAATAGAGATTGTGCAACACAAGCCAGGGGGATGCTGCAAGTTAAACATATTATCTGGTTGGATAAGGAGTAATCTGCACACAGATATGAACTTAGCTCTGTCATTTCCCTTAGACACTTGTTCTAAAGGAGACCAGAATGCAACTTATGTCTTAAGGCAAAGTGTCCCAAAATAACAGCTTTGTTAGGAGTGGCTGAGACTTTGATAAGAAATGAATTATTGGGCCTGGGTTGTCCCAGCAGAAGTTCATTGGTGTGGCTTCACAGAATGGGTCAAGCCCCAGCTCCCTGCAGTTCATCCCCTCTTCTCCACCTCTATGGATCTTGTGCTAGCTTGTTATACAAGAGCTTTCTGTTTTGCTGTAAATTCCAACACCAACATGCAGAATCTTGCTTTTATTAAAAAAAGTGCTTTTATTTCTACTTTTCTGTTCAAAACAAGATTTTTGGCATGAAGAGCAAAATCTGTCTCATCAAAGGGCAGCAGAGTATAATACAATCCATTCTCGTAACAATGAGGGGAGGCAGAAGGTGGTGTTTAGATATGCTTACAACTTATTTGCTTTGTGTGCCACACATTCCTGTGGTTGATTGAATGCCAGCAATAGAAATAACACTACCTAAGAAATGAGGGGCTGCCTTTCATCTTGAGATCAGAAAAGTAGGGTTCATGCACTTCAGTCAGCTTTCAAAAGGCTTTTTATTTTGTGCATGAAGTGCAACTCTACCAGCTCTGCCACGATGATAAAAAAATACTGTCTGATGTGGGGGAGGACTGGGGCTTAAGAAGCATTTTACAAGATTACATGTAAAATTGTTTGCATGGTTTACAGAATATTCTTTCTACCAAAAATGTCTGTTTGTCAAAAGTCTCTTTTCAGTTTTGACAAGGCTGAAATCCTGCTGAGGACTTATTGGAACAATATTTTTTATCCTTTACAATGAAACATTCAGAAATCAGAGTCAATGCCATTTATTTGCAGGAAGGTTCCTATTCATTTATATGTATTTAGGAAACTTCCTCTTTATTTGTGTTTAAGCTATTTCCATGTCCTCCCCAAAATGTTAGCTCAGTCTAGATTCTCATAAGCCAGATGCGGTCTGTAAATGAGTGACATTAATTTTGTCATCTCAAAGTAAAGATCCCTTCAGGTATCTGTGATACTTTGTCCATGAGCAGTAAGAAAATGGTATGGTTCATCTATTGTCTCCTTACAACATAATCCCAAGAGACTGCAACCTTATATCAACTAGAAATACGTGTTTTGCTGTTTTAAATGTGGGAAAATCTATGCTGGATATACCACCATGAAATATGGTAAATGGTGAGAGGAAGCTAATTTAAAGGAAAAACTTAGAAATAAATCCCCAGGTATGTCACTAATATTATTTTCAAATACTTATGTTTTGGTAAATTATAAAATCTGTGGAGGTAAGACTACACTGATGAACATAGATACCTTGAGGATAGATAGAATCAGGAATAGTGTGGCCAGCAGGAGCAGGGAGCTCATTCTCCCCCTGTACTGGGCACTGGTGAGGCCACACCTCAAGTGCTGTGTCCAGTTCTGGCCCCTCAGTTCAGGAAGGACCTTGAGATGCTTGAGCGTGTCCAGAGGAGGCAAGGAGGCTGGTGAGGGGCTGGGAACACAAACCCTGTGAGGAACGACTGAGGGAGCTGGGGTTGTTCAGCCTGGAGAAAAGGAGACTCAGAGGTGACCTTGTCACTCTCTACAACTTCCTGAAGGGTGGCTGTGGTCAGCTGGGGGTTGGTCTCTTTCTTCGGGCAACAACTGACAGAACAAGAGGACACAGTCTCAAGCTGAGCCAAGGGAGATACAGGCTGGATATTAGGAAAAATTTTTTCACAGAAAGAGCGATAAAATGCTGGAATGATCTGCCCAGGGAGGTGGTGGAGTCATCATCACTGGATGTGGCACTTGGTGTCATGATCCAGTTGAGGTGTTAGAACATGGGTTGGACTCAATGATCTTAAAGGTCTCTTCCAATCTAGAAAATTCTGAGATGTTGGATGGATTTTGTATAGCCTTTATTACAGTTATAAATTGTGCCAGTTGCAGGTAAGATGGACATGTAAGAACTCTGGATTTCATTCCAGTGGAGCCTCTGTTTCTCCACTGATAGAGAATGCCTAGACTATTCTCCCTGTGTGAAAACTGGACTTTGAGACTGGTCCAATATGCACACTACTCAGTAAGATAAAGGTTTTAATTTCTAGTCAGCAAATCTATGCTCTAATTTAGTTATTAATATATTAATTATTTGTTAATTAATAGCTTAATTCGGGGTGTGCTTCTTGATGTGTATCAATGTGTATCAATGGCCTTTCCAGAGGGGGAAAAAGGGACCCACAAGAGATAAAATGGTCCTTTGCTCGTGCATCTTGAAAACTGGTGCCACTTCTCAAATGATGCCACATCTCATCTTCTATAAACCAGACTCATGACGCTGGAGAATGTGTGTCATGAGTCTCGTATAACATCTCACTCTGCTAACCTCTGAGCATAGTAACCAGGACCTTTCTCTTTAATTTCCAGTGATACTTGTGACACAAATGAAACATTGTTGACTTCAGCACTTGAGGGTGTCTGGAATTTCAGTGTACCATTTTCTGAACAATTATGGGAAATATTTACTGGAAAATGCTTCTGCCTTTCTGAAAGTTCAAAGAGGGGATGCGAAGTTCCTGAAATCTGTGTGAGAAATGAGGTTAACAACCATTTTCAGTTTGGGGCAATTGACTGAGAATGGCTTTCATTCAGTTTGTAGATTGGTTATTATTTTTGGTAAAAAGCCAAAAGGAAACTACTCACTACTGAGAATACAGGATGTTGATCACAGGCATAACTTCTCACAAGAAGTTCAATGGTGGATGTATATTGTGTTGGGATGGATAGGTCATTATGAGCATATACTTTTATCAAGCTCTTTATCAAGTGTTATTGGAAGCAGCTAACATCTTTTCCCTTCAGTGTTTCACCCACTTCTGTCAGCGTGCAGTCCTTGCCAGAGGACACCTTCATCATTTTTAGGAAATGCATCATGCAGATGACTAACAGGTTCCAGAATCACTTACAATTGAGTATCAGGCACCCTAGCTCTGTAGTCATTCATGAAGAGAAAAATCCAGAATTTTAAACATGGAAAAGTCAGCCTTATTTTTAGAGTTTGATGCTGTCATTTCTACATGTTCATTTGTTATGTTTCAGTCATCTTGTTACAGAGTAGTTTACTACAAATCACAGAGCAATGGCTCCACAAAATTATATATCTGACAAAAACATATACTATTATACAGAATAGAAATATTAATAAATAATAATAAATAATTTAACTAAGTTAAATTATTTTAGCAAAGGAGATCAGGGAGACTGCTCCACTCAACAGACAACTGGAGCAGAAGAAAGGAGTCATTGCAACCTGGTTTTTAGTTGAATATTTACACAGAAAGTCTATTCTGTGTGGTTTTAGAACTAACATTATTCATATGGATAAACTTTTTCTTATCCATCCAGGCTATCCTTGCACATAAACCATTAATGTTCTTTTGTGAAGAGTAGTCACTCTCTGTTAATTGTATTCATCACATAGCAAGTGTTGTGTAAAACCTGCCAAGCTGGATCTTGTCCAAAACATCTTTTTGGGAGGAATGTTGATGTATCCGTACCATTCCCCTACAGAGTTCAAAGTTGTCCAGAAACAGATTTCGCATCAGTAAGTGGTGATTGCTCATGTGTTGGGTTCATGATTGATCACAAGGCAAATACATGGGAGATTTGCTCAATTAGGAGTCATATCATTTGATCCTGGTATCTTAGGATTTATGTTTGCAAGGCTATGAAAGACTCATTAACTTTCTCCTTGGCTTCGAAAGAAAAAGTTACATTTCTTTGGCTCGGGTTATCTTTGGAAGGAAGGCACTGTCATAGCTCTTAATCAGAAGCCTGACAGATATTAAGTCAGTGATATGTAGCTCTATTTTTAAGTATTCATCCAAGGAAATTCCTTCTCTTTCTAAATTTAAAATTTGACAGCAGTTTAACAGAGAATATTCTGGATATTCTCAAACACACATCATATATTTCTCCTACATTTTTCCCCCTGCTACTCAGATCATCCAATTTTAGTTTCCCAATTTCTTCCTTTTCTATTTGTGATCCTCCAAAAGAAGTTCAGTTCAACATGCAGGTCATGCCTTCTGCTGCTTTAGATGGTTTAGAGATCAAACAGTGTAATTTCAAATTTCAGATAACTTCTCTTATGGCCACCTTTATATAGTTGAATGCAGTTATTTCTTCCTTTATACCCGTTTCAGAAAACCAACAGTAAGTGAAAGCAAAACACCATAATGCAGGGGTTGGAATACATACACATAGTGTTGAGACATGCATAAAAAATCAAAAAACTGGAGTAATTTATATTTTATCACTTCTGTGCAGTTTTATCTCTGTGAATTCTCTTTCCTCTGTATTGTTATTCTCATGTATGTTTCTTGAGCCTCCAAAAGTTGGCAAACTGGGCTGAGAAAGTGGAATTTCAAAGCTGCTTTCTATATATCTTCATCTTTTTCATCTGAATTTCTGTAAATACAAGGTTTCCCAGAGGTCTTTCATTCCTTCCTTGTAGCTGCCTGGAAAACATTGTGAGAATCCTCTTTATCACTGTATTTCCAAGCTTTCTGTCTTGAATTAGTAAGTGACAATGTGTGAGAGAAAAAGCAAAAAGCCTGTGAAATGTTTTTTAGATATCATATATGATATTTTCTTTCCAACTTGTGTTCAACTCATGTTTCCAATTGTTCCTGTATTCCAAACCATTTAGTCAGATGTCTGAACAATTCTGTCTTCCTTTTCTCCTTTGTCACAAATACATAAAATCTACCCATCTGTTTTTTTCTCTCATTTCTATCTTCCACCTATCATTCATAAAATTTCCTTTTTTCTTTATTCCTAGTCTTGCTTGAATGCTGATCTCCTTTTTAAACACTAGGTCTCCTTCTCACTGGTTTAGACTCTTTATTCCTGTTCTCCTTATATATTCTATAGTCTTTCTTCTTTTGGGTTTCTGCATCTTGTTATCTCCCTCTTTTTTTTTACTCATATGTCTGGCTGGTCATGCTTGGATTTTATTTTTACACAGGAAATGTAAATGGGGGAAATGGAGAAAAGTATAGACAAATGAAGAAGCCACTAAATTTATAAGGAATACTGCTTTTGCTATTCAGGTACCTGGTTGGTGCTCAAAGCTTCAGAGTAAAATTACCAGAACAGCTAAAGTCTACATGAATATGGTGAGGTTATTTGTTTAATACCCTATTACCCACACAGATGTGTCACTGCTGAGACTCTGTGCCCCTATGGACATCACCTGATGCAGAAAGCACTCCAGGCCATAGGGCACTGAGATGTTCTACTTCTCTATCCAACCTTATCTCCCCTTCCCTCTCTCCCTCTGCCCTCCCTTTCTTTCTTCTCTCTATATCCGACTCTAGCCTCAAGCACCAGCCTGTAAACATGAGGAGAATTATGTTTTCTTGCCATCTGGTAAACTCTGTAAAAAAAACCAAAAAAACCAACAAACTGTAAGTATCTGTTAATTTGCTAATTTGTGGTTTGCTGTGTATTTTGGTTCCTAGTGACTATTTAGTAATAGTTAGAGCTAACATGGACCACAAAAATTTTTGTATAATATGTGTATGTAAATATATATATATATGATCTGTTAACATGTATTGCACTGTAGTAGTCAGTTGACTATTACCCTACTGAGTTTCTTTCCCCCAAACTCTACCCAATATATGAAATATCAAATAATTTGACAGAAGCAGAATTCATTTCTAAAATTTTTCTCTTCAGTCCTTTGTGGCTATTTAGCATTCTCTAGCATTTAACCTCGGCAGCAGTGAAAAGTTATGATTGTCTCCTAGGCTCCATTTCCTCTTACTTTCCTTAATTCCAGACAATTACCGTGTTTGTTTAATTACATAGCACAACAAATTATGCTAATCAATTCTGTTTACACCCAACTGGGATTCCTTATGATGCATGGATATCTGTAGTTGTTGAAAAATGAGGAGAGATAGCGGTGGTGAAATTATTTCAATAATTCATCATCCTAGAGGCATGCCCAGGTGGAAACGTCATCTGCAGACTCCTATCCAATATGAAAAGCTTGGGTCTGAGATACAATCTGAAACCTTTCTCTCAAGGAGTCTGATAAACTGCTGAAAAGGGCTCTAGATGGTCTGAGGTCTTTAGAGTTTATATTTATTTTTAGGTGCTTTTAAAAAGGAATTATTCTCATCCTTCTTACTGTAACTACATTGAAACATTGCCACACACTGTTCTTGTCTGCTGAAAGATGAATTACAGTAGTGAGATGGGCAAGATCAGTAGAAAAGCAAAACAAAAGGGGAAGAAAACAAGCATATATACCTTACTTTTCAGCCCTCCACTTCTGTAGTCTATGAAATCGCTGCCCAAGATTTACCTGCTTATTTTTTTCTATGCCCAGACATGGGCCTTAATCTTTCTGAAGATTCTTTGAAGAATACAAGAGGATATAATCCAAAATACAGTAACCTAAATTCCTATTTCTAAACAGTCCTTCAGTGAGTACTAAAATATTTTTGCTTCCTAACATAAGTAAAAAAATTCTGATACATGTATACTGATATAGTTTTGGTGGATTGAGAGAATGGTTTGTCAGCATGGCACTGCCTCATAGCCAGAGTGTGATAAAAGCTCATGAATTACAATTTATGCTTAAGTGATATATGGTGCAGCTCACTGTGGAACTACCCTGGAAACATATTCCTGTTCAAATTCGGTCCTTTGTGATTCATTGGACAGTTGCATTTGCTCTGCAATTGGAACATGTTGCATCATATATGGGATTTCCAATGAAAAATTGGATGTCTAAAATCTGGAGAGAGGGAGGACACTTCTTTATACATAATACATACATATTATTATTTGGAGCAACAGGCCCCTTGAAAGCGACAAAGAAGAATCAACTGTTTTCAGCCACTTTTTTCTTACAAACTTATTTCTGTTCTGAAAGCACACCAGTAAACTCCAGACATGCTCACATAATCTTAGTACTGGCAAAAGCACAGTGTTGCCAACGGGGCACATTCAGAGGCAAATTGATTTCACTCTTTCAATAGAAAAAATGCACAATATTGCAAAGCCTTTTGAAAAAGAAACAACACCAAAGTGAAGCAGTGTCCCTTTACACATGCTTTGGAATCATTCCTAATCCATAATGAAGTTTAGGTGATTTTCAGTCAGACCCAAAAGTTATATCTAGATGTGAATAAATGACTATGTGGACTGCTTTTCTATTTGAAAAATGATCTCTGCACCACAAAATAATATATAATATATACCAGAATACCCTCCTGGTATCATGTTTGTGATGAATGAATATCATGGTGGAGGAGGAAACTTGCTTTCTTCCTGTTTTTTCTTCCATGCTTGTAGATTTATATTGAGACAAGAAATGTAACTCTGATGCACTTGCTGTTAAGCAGTGTTTGAGAGATATACCTTGTTCACTAGCATTGATCAAAAGACATCAGCAATACGTGGGATAAAATAGTGGCCACATCTGGGCTAAATCTGATGGAGGAAGGAGAGAGGGGCTCTGTTTCCTGCCTCCATTCCTACTGCACGACTTCTTTGCAGACAGACTAAAGTCTGTTTAAATGCAATGAGTGCCATGCTGTGCTTAAATGCAACAAGTGCCATGTGCTCCAAGGGGTGGGATGCAGACTGCCCATGCAGGAAAACTGCATGCATGCAGAATTTTGGCTTTGAGGGCATCTGTGAGGCCAGAAGTAAGGAGGCTGGGTAAGTGAAGAGCTGCATGGCTCCATTGTCACTCCAGCACCTGCATAAAACTTTACAATCACCTTCCAAAACCAGCTTCATGTAAAAGGCAGAGAGGTAGGTTACCCATAGCAAAGACAAATCCTTAAAAGCAGTCCAGTGCTGTGTTTCTGGGAACATTTTAAACCACTGCAGGACACACAGTTACAAGAAACTACTCCATTGCTCTTACCTGCACATGTGAAGGAAATATGGTTCAGTCCTGCTACATTGCAGTACATACAGTAAAGCTCTGAATTTCTAAAGGAAGCCTCAAAAGCAATCTCAGCAACCATAAGAGCTTTCTGACCCAGACAAGTGTGCATGGGTCAGAACATGTAATTTTCACTTTTCCTGTGATTAACGTATTAGAATACAAGACCAATATATAACCATCCTAAGATTATATTTTTCTCTGGATGTATCTTACCTGATGTGAGACAAGTTGCTTTGTATGCCTCTTATACAGACTAGTGATATTTCCAAAGATTAGACAACCATCCCACTACAGGGAATGAGCATGGCTTATTGCTTCACTCTACTATTGTGATAATCAGGAAAAAACAGGTCTGAATTTGTTTTAGAAGGAAAGCTGCGCATCCAGATGCATGACTTCATGCCTGTGAGGCTAGGTGAAATTAGAAGAAAGGAAGAAGTGGGGAGAAAGACGTAGGACTCCTTTCTCAGATTCAAATGATTATGAGTGTTCTTATCTATGTTTACATCACTTGTAAGAACTGAAATGAAACTTTTGTGACTTCTGCTGAAGATACCAGGGCATCCTTGGAAAAGGGCAGCATTAGCAGAGTGTTATCAGTGTATTCTCAAGCTTTAACTCAATTATACACAGAGAAATGCTAAGGCCCTTGGCTTCCAGATAATCCAGATGATTTTGCTTCCTTTTTGGCAGTCTCACAGAAAGACGGGAGAGGAAGTTTTACAATGTCAACAGGGCTGTATGTGTCCATCAGCTCAGGAGTCTCTTGTGACCAAAGGTTGTAAATATCCAAACTCAGGATTTCCTTCTTTTTTTCTTTTCTATTTTCTTTTCATAATATATGGTATCTAATTTTTTTCACTTTGAATATATCTTTTTAAAGGATGCTCTGAAAACCCTTACATATTTTAGATTTGAAAGAATATATTTGTAACTATCTGCAGCATGTATATTTGGTACATGTTCCATGCTTCTTTTCTAGAAGATTCCAAATCGTCCAAAAAATTCAAAATAATCTCAACAACCTCTAGAAAGAGCAAAACAACGACAGTGTGGAAAAAAGATGCCTGATCTCCAGAGTTTTCAGAATGATGGCCAGTTCATGTCAACTATTTCAAAAGTGGGAAGGATATAATTTTGACTGACAGTAATAAAAAGAACAGCTGAAAGAGCAAAAGACATTTCCAGCACTTCAGCACAGCTCCCTTATTCAGAGCACTAAAAACAAGTGCTGTGATTCACATATGACATGCAGAATTCCTGATATTAACTCCTCCAATTTAGTTTTCCCAGAGGTTTTGATCTATACCAATTACTTAGCATTCCTTCCCTTAACAGGTCTAACTGAAGAAAACCTGTGGGCTGAGGCAGTAATCAAAACCTTCTGGTGAATTGCCCAGTTCACCTCTTTCAGCCAAGATGTGCTTCTTTACATCCAAGGCATCAAGCCAATGCCTTGCTCTATTGTTTTTAATGGCTAATATCAGCATCATTAATGAAAGTCCTTGATGGAGAGATCAGGGGTTCACCAAAACCTTCCCAAAACTTTCAGTAGGCAAAGGCACAAGGAAGGTGTTTTCCCCACCTTGTAAAAGGTGAGGAAGTGAAGAAGCTCATGGGGCCATTTTCCTAGTGAAGAAACTCACTAGGAAAATAGGACCACTTTCTTTTGTTTCTGTTCCAAGTCATCAAGTGCCCCTGCAGCCTGAATGACCTGTATGTGACCTGAAACAAGTAACTTAATCCATCTGTGCTTTGCTTCCACAACTATAAACTGGAGATAATCCTTCTCCACTTCTCCAGGCAGCCTGGAAGATAAATTTGTTAATTCTTGGGAGCTGCTCAATACTTTGACAAATTGGGTTCTCTGCATGCAAGCACTTACAAAAAATTTCTACTCCTGAAGCAGCCCTTCTTCATCTGACAGCTGAAAGATGTAGGTTTGAACATACTAATCCACTAGGCCCTAAGACTTTAATCCTCCAAAGTCACCCTAGTGATTATTATGCCTGGTTGAGCATCAGAACTGAACAAACAAATGCTGAATAAAGTCAGCCTGCCAGAAGATTTCACTTCAGACATTTAGATTTTGTTGGGGTTCTCCCCCTCAGGCTCTCTGAAGAAAAAGAAAACAAGCTGATTGAATATTAAGACAGCTGCCAGACTTGGTTTTTACCACAAATACCATGAAGCCACAGCCATGGAACTTAACCCCCAAATATCTTGCTCTGGTAGAGGAGGCAGGAAAACAAATAAGGACAAAGAGAAGGACAGAAGAGCATTTGAGGGCAGAGAAAAATGGGGTGACAGTGGTTTTGGTCAGGTCCATTAAAATATTGTGCATCTTCACAGGCAGTGAGCTCTGGGACAAGGCTGTTGTGTGGGTGACATTAGCTGTCACAGCATATATACAGCAGTCACCAGAACCATCTCGGGGTTGTGTTTCTCTCTACATCCCCTTGTTGTACCATTTGCTTTGAACTCAGTTTGCCTCAGTGTCCTGAAGAGATGCACAGAGGAAAATGCTTTATAAATAGACAATTGGAATTTTATGGCTATGAAGAAAATAATACAATGGGATGGGCAGTCTTTGAGTCAGTCCTGTTTGATTCCCAGTGGTGCAATGAGGTTTAGATGGATTGCATGAGCATACTGCCTCTCTGATAATTGTGAACATAAAAAAGCCATAAAGGACAATTGATTTCCTACATCTCTGCATATATCTTACCCTATATTATCTTGCCAGATACTGCTGGTGATTTACATAAATCTCATCACTCACTTTCATGTATCTATTAATTAGGACCATATTATACAGTTTTGTAATTGAAAAGCAAATATTTTAAAATGTCATTCTCTGAAAATTAAATACTATTATTCAGGAGGAAGCATTTTTAGCAACCAATCAAACACTCAGAAAATACAAAAAAAAAAAGTGTGTTTCAGGCTAGGGCTAAGTGAGCAACCGTTCTTTGTATTGAAAAAACTTTATCTTCCACCCTGATACCTCCAAGGACTTGTACTCATCTGTTGCTTTTAACTTGTCAGTTGCACTTTGAGGTTCAAACACTAAAATCACATTTGCAAGTGGATCCCAGGTTTACAAGTTTGGTGTGGTTCTAATCAGCAACATGCTGTTCAAGTACTATTTATGAGGACTTGTTGATACAGAAAATGGGACTGGAAATATTGCAAAAACACACTCAGTCTGCTATGGAAGCAACTTCCAAGAAGCTATTTTTGAGCAATTTCCACTTCTTGTCTTGCCCTTAAACAGGAAGCAGTAAAAATCATAACAGTCACCATGTTTAAGTTCTCAAGCTTTCTAAAACCTTGCAAGCAAGTTTCTGACAACATAGGTTCTGGCAGCTTCTTAGTAAAGCCAGATAAATTTTACCCTCCTCATTCTGTGCTTTCCTGACCAAGACTACCTGTACACTCTCAGGTATTTTTAGCAGAAAGACTTTTCAGAAGCCCAAGACTATATTTTTGTCAGTGACAATCCTTTGGCAGTAAAGAATTTCTATCAGTTCCTCACAGTTGGAGAATTTGGCTGAGGAGTCAGTGTCTAATGGTTATGTCAACATATAACTGCATGAATCACATTGTTGCTATTGTCCTGAAGCAGCAAATAATTTCAGACCAAATTAATCACCTCATTTGTAAGTACTTAGGATTTTAATTCAGCTTAGATACTCAGACCAGTAGAAGGAACTCTGCATTGTCCTTCAAATAAACATTTAGTCCCAGCAAATACCAGTAGCACCCTGGATGTTACATGTTTGCCTTATCTGTCCTTGGCTGATAATAAAGGAACAGACTTCTAGCAAGCATATAAGTTATTATGGAGAAGGGGAAAAAAAAGCTTCCACTTTCCTTTTGTCAGATAAAAGAAAAGAATTTTAAAAGGTATCTTGCTTCTGAAATTGTTATTAGGAGGAGAAAAAGCAAGAAAAGATACTTTTTCACCTTTTGCATTTCTCCAATCACTCAACATGTTCTACTTGTTTTACTGGAGAAATCATTTTATCAGCTAATTGTGTTTAGAACAATAGCTGATGAAGCACATGGGAAGCTGAGCTACATGTTCACTATCCTTGTGCCTGCTCAGGATGTCCACCACGTGCAGGCAACCTTGTAGGCCTTCCCAATAGAGGGGATTTCTGACCCTGACCTTTGCAGATGTCATGCTGGGCTATTTTTGTGGGTGATGTTAATTTAGGCTATAAATCGGAAAGGAACTTGCTACTCTGTGGGAAGAAACACACAGTACAGTCTTAGTGGAACTTTTATCTGTGGTCTACATCTCAAAGCCATAAAAAGGCATCTGACTGACATGCATGGGAATTAAATTAGGCCTTTAAAAATATTAAATTTTACAACAATCTCCTTTCTTTCTCTCTTTCTCTCTTTCTCTCTTTCTCTCTTTCTCTCTTTCTTTCTTTCTTTCTCTCTTTCTCTCTCTCTTTCTCTCTTTCTTTCATTTCTTTCTTTTCTTTCTTTTCTTTCTTTTCTTTCTTTTCTTTCTTTTCTTTCTTTTCTTTCTTTTCTTTCTTTTCTTTCTTTTCTTTCTTTTCTTTCTTTTCTTTCTTTTCTTTCTTTTCTTTCTTTTCTTTCTTTTCTTTCTTTTCTTTCTTTTCTTTCTTTTCTTTCTTTTCTTTCTTTTCTTTCTTTTCTTTCTTTTCTTTCTTTTCTTTCTTTTCTTTCTTTTCTTTCTTTTCTTTCTTTTCTTTCTTTTCTTTCTTTTCTTTCTTTTCTTTCTTTTCTTTCTTTTCTTTCTTTTCTTTCTTTTCTTTCTTTTCTTTCTTTTCTTTCTTTTCTTTCTTTTCTTTCTTTTCTTTCTTTTCTTTCTTTTCTTTCTTTTCTTTCTTTTCTTTCTTTTCTTTCTTTTCTTTCTTTTCTTTCTTTTCTTTCTTTTCTTTCTTTTCTTTCTTTTCTTTCTTTTCTTTCTTTTCTTTCTTTTCTTTCTTTTCTTTCTTTTCTTTCTTTTCTTTCTTTTCTTTCTTTTCTTTCTTTTCTTTCTTTTCTTTCTTTTCTTTCTTTTCTTTCTTTTCTTTCTTTTCTTTCTTTTCTTTCTTTTCTTTCTTTTCTTTCTTTTCTTTCTTTTCTTTCTTTTCTTTTCTTTCTTTTCTTTTCTTTCTTTTCTTTCTTTTCTTTCTTTTCTTTCTTTTCTTTCTTTTCTTTCTTTTCTTTCTTTTTCCTCTTTTCTTGCAAGGGAATTAGACTTTCTAGTTGCTTTTTTTTTTCTTATTACCCCTTTACTTAGTTCAAAGATATGTGCTGATTTGTGTTTTATTTAGCATTATTTGTATGAAAGTTTCTTTATTAAGAAATACTGTACAAAATATGATTGTATGCTAGATAAATGAGTTAAAATGGCCACTGCTGGCATAGTCTTACAAACAAAGAGAGATGTATCTAGTTGAAAAGGATCTCAGAAAATTTGTCTAAGGGCCTTAAGAGTGGAAGTAATCCCTGCCCCTTTCTCTGCTGTAAATATTTACTTCAAGACATTGTGGATAGATTACAATGATGAAAATATATCTGCCTCACAGTGCCATTACCTTAGTTAATTGAAGAATATGGAAGGTTTAAAAGTAATGTTTCTTGTCCTCTCTTTGCTGTGAGGAGCTACTGAGACCTGTAAGTTCATACACACATATATGTTCATTTGTATCTCTCTCTCTCTCTCTCTCTCTCTCTATCTATCTATCTATCTATCTATCTATCTATCTATACATGCACACAATTATTTGGTTTTTGATGTTAAAACAATGCTCCAATGTTCCAGGAAAGGGTGCTCCCTCCAGATACGCACACTTGTCATGACAGAAGTCTAGATGATGGGGCAGAGAGGACATGGAAGCAGTTCTCTTTAGCATCTGCTATCTGCAGTGCTGGACAAGAGGATTTCTCAATACTGTGGCACCATGGCACATTTCAGAAATAGTAAAAGTCTATTATTGAGGACTACTGCTAGTGGGACATTTCCATTGGGATTTGAGAGGTCAGCACAGAGAGGTGAGAAAACTCTAGACAGCTCAGATCTAAAGAAGGCTTTTAATTACCAAAGCTTTTTAGAAGTTTAGAACCAGCCTAGTACGTCTTATTTTTCTGGAGAAATGAATGCCTATGAATGCTAGACTGGAACACATACTCCCCACTTTTGTAAACGGATATGATCTGTGTCTTTTCTAACATCTTTGTAACTCTATCACTCCTTTCTTAAGGAAAACCAGGAATTGGAAATCTGCCAAATTTCAAATAAACTAGCCCAAAAGAAGTAGTGGTAAATTAACTGGCAAAAATATTTTGCTGTTACAGAGTTTCATTTTGACCTGCACCCACTGTTGAATATTCCTCCTTGTTTCTCAGTGAAGGTGAGGAAGTAATCTTTTAATCATATTCTGGATCAACTCAAAATAAAATCTCTAAGTCTTATAGCATGCTATTTGTTTCTCAGTAATGTAAGCATTGATAGCTTCTTTTCTTAGTTATGTTTATCCTTTCTGAAGAAAAGGTAACAGAAAAGGAAACAGCAGTAATGGTCTCAGTAATACTCTATAAAGAGATAATATCATCTGCCCCTCTTTCAAGGCATTAACTTGTATATACATTTAAAACTGATGTTTACTCCCTAAGTGTTTTTGTCTTACGGGAATTCACATTTAATGTGTTACCTACCAGGAACATGAAATCCATCTCAGCATCACTACTTTGCTGGTCATAATCCCTCTTCCTATAAATAAGGTATACACTTAAATGAATGACTGTACATTTCTCTGTGCTAAACTGCTTTTTGTACATCTGAACCTGCTTCATCTAGTTAGTTTGATTGCTAAATGCCACTGGTAGGAAGAAATGTGAACTCCCCAGAATCACCCAGGTTAAGATTCATCTTGTCATACTTAACCTAATTAAAAACTGTCCATCCAGGCTGCATTAGCCACCTCAAGAGGTAGAAACAAGCTTTTCCCAACAGTAAATCATGTTTAGGACTGATGGGATAAATCACAATATGCAAATGCCTGGGTTTTTTATAATTGTATGAGAAGGCAGATGATGTGATTTGCTTGGACTTCATTTCTGACCTAAAGGGGTAAAATGGATCAGATAATTTGAATTTTACTAATTCTACCCTTATCCATTACAATTTTTCTGACAGTTTGTCTTTCTGTACTATGCCATGAACTCCTTCTCTCTCTCCTCCCCTGCAGGTAATAATACTGATGGAGCAGTAATTTTAAATATTTCAACAAGATCAGTGATACTGCATTGCAATGCCAAAACCAATATTCATGGGGAGATGCTATGTTTTTTCTTCTAGTAACATGCTCTCTTGGTTTCTCTGTGTGGTTTCTTGGAATACGGTATTTTTTTTCTCTATTTTTACAAAATGCAAAGTGAAGTTTATGTTTATGAACAGAATCTTGGAAACCAGAGATATTTATCTCAGAAGTCCAGTAAGGGCACCAAGAGGACAAATGAACATTTTTCTGAGAGTAACAATGATGAATCCCACACTCTTGGCAGAGTGAGAAGTTCTGGTTTTTGCAGTGGTCAGCCTTGGGGTGGATCATCAGTGAGGTGCATCTTTAAGAGGTTTCTTCAGTTAGAATTCAGCAGATTCCATTTGTATTTCAGTCATAAGTTGCAACAGCTATCAGAAGACAGAAAAGATCTTTAATCAGTGGTGGTCTGGGCCAGATGTGAAGATATTACCAAAAGTAAAGAGGCTTGCTTTCCCACATAGTTTTACATCCTGAAGGTTTCAACCAAAAATCTCAGATTACCCCAAACACAAAATCCAGGCCAAAATCTTTCTACTTACAACTAGGCAAACCTCATTGATTTCCTAGCCAAAACCTGATGCTGTGCAACTGAAGCCCTGAGACTCTAACAGCAGAGAAAACAGGAAGACCATACATTTATCCACAGACCACTGATTTTCTAGTTTTATACTCCAAGATTATAAAAAGCTAACAATGCCATCCAAGTCCCTTTGGTTGTGAATGCATTATCAATTGCATTTCACATACATATTTTAGATCTTTTGTTGGGAAGCACAGCTTTTAAAAACTTTTTAAATGCTACATTCAAATAGTTTCTCTAGAGGTAATAATGAATTTGATCAAGACTTTGGGATTTTTTTCAAGGAAAGCTGATGCTGTGCTTAAAGTAATTGGCTGGTATCCTCTCACAAAATTTCAAATTTCTCCTGAATGGAATTTTTTAAGTAATTTAATTGCAGAAGCAAACTTTTAACATAGGGAGTTAAGATGTTGTAACAATATAGTAGAACCTATAGTAGAACCTATAGTAGAACTCCCAGGTCCAGAAGTAGTACTAATTATTCAGGGTTACTTCACTTTTACAGGCAGTTGTGTGAAACACTTCTTACTGGAAGGAATTAGGCTTCTGCACTGGGATATTTAGCAGTCATAGCCAGGAACTGGGATGCTTCAAAAAGCCAGTAGGAAGTGCCTAGATTTGAAATTTCCTCTCCAGACTAAGTTGAGTACATGCTTCAATGCCATAGTTAAGCAGGATTTATAAGGATTTGGCCTTCACAGTCTGAAGTTTATCTGTCTTCAGTTCATATGTCTCAGCTTCAGTTTTCCATCAAGACTGTTTGTGTATTCTGCACCATATCACTGCTGGAAAAATCTAATGTGTTCTACAGAGCAGAAAGCCTCTTCCCTATCTGCAAGCACAGGGACTGGAAATACTGCCTTTCTAATTCCAATTTGTTCTGACTTGTCTAGGAGATATGAACAGTGTTTTCACACAGAAAATCTCATAGAATTTACTCTTTTGGTATCTTGTACTGGGGAGTCAAACCTCCTAAAGCTAAGAAGCAGGCAGAGACCAGAGAAGCAAGGTGCTTGAGGTGTTTTTCCACTACCCACCCACCTTCCCTGCCATCTTTTTGAGTGGAAGTAACCATACAGGTAGTCAGCCTAGAATAGAGAGAGATGTTCCTGATCCATTCATCCATCATCTTAGGATTGTATAATGGTTTGGAAGGAATCTTAAAAATCTTCTTTTTCCAACCCCTCTGCCAGGGGCAGACCAAGTTGCTCAGAGCTCCATCTAAACCTTGAAATTCTGGAGTGGGGTGTCCACAGCTTCTCTGGGCAACCTGTTCCAGAGTCTCACTACACTTTATAGGGAAGAATTTCTGTCTAATTTCTAACCAAAATCTACGCTCTTTCAGTTTAAATGCATTACCTCTTGTCCTACCACGACAGGGCTTTGTAAAAAGTCCCTCTCCATCTCTCTTGTAAGCAAGCCTCCTTCAGATACTGGAAGGCTGCTACAAGGTCTTCCCTGAACCTTCTCTTCTCCAAACAACCCTAACTCTGTCATTTTCACTTCACAGGATAGGTGCTCCAGTCCTCTGATCATCTCTGATCATCAACTCAAGCAGATCCATGTCCTTCTTATGCTGGAGGACCCAGAGCTGGACGCAGTACTCCAGCTGGGATCTCACAAAGCAGAGTAGAGGGGCAGAATCCCCTTGAGCTGCTGGCTATGCAGATTTGGATGTAGCCTAGGATGTTGGCTTTCTGGACCACCAGTGCACCTTGCCAGCTCATGCTGAGCTTCCCATCAAGCAATATCCCCAAGTCCTTCCCTCCAGGGCTCATCTCAATACATTCTCCATCCAGCCTGTTTGATACCTGGGTTTGCCATCATGCAGGTGCAGGACCTTCATTCAGTATACAGGGCATTAGATAGAGGTTTTTCTTCCCTGAAAAAAACATTTCCCTGAAAAAAACATTTCCCTGAAATGTTAGACAAAATTATCTTAAATCTCTTTGCTGGATCTTGGGTCTCACACTAAGGGCATTTAGGCGTGCAATTCATCTGCTGAACTCCACTCTGAAGCAGATGCTATCTGTGAACACCTAGACATCTTGTTGCTCACAACTGTGATGCACTCAGCTTAGTGACTGAGTTGATCCTTTCCAATCCTATGTTCCTAGAATAGCTTGTCAGCATAGGAGCAGTATTTCCTTTCTTTCATACCTTTTTTTTTTCGTGGTGGTCTGTGAAAGGGTTTTTCAGAGGACACACTCTTTGCTTACATAATCTCTGGGAAAAAGCTTAAGTCATTGCTGGTGCCTGAGGTGTTACCAAAATGTGAATAAAAAGATAACATTTCTTGGACATCTCTTCTCAATATTTGAGTGCACAAACACTCAGTTCACTTTATATCACAGCACAGCCTGATTTGTACAAGCCTTGACAAGCTCAGTCATTGTCATGTGACTGGAACCTTTGAACAGACCTGAGCCCTTCACCCACGCTCTAGTGCACCCCCAAGAAAAGTGCTGCACCTCATTAAAGGCTTAGTAAAAATAGCCCACTGTCGTGTGCCTGGCCCTATCTCATGGACATCAGCAGATGAGAGCAGAGGAAGGCCCCTGACACCAGGCAGCCTCCCCTGTGTGGGAGGATGTGAATGGCCAAGGTGGTTCAGCAGGCACACGGCAACAGGGAAAAAACTCAGCAAGTGCAGTGCCCCTGACCCAGCCAAGCACGGAGAACATGAGCCACCAATTAAAATGCCAGCCAATGCTGCCTTCCTTTGATGTCATGCAAGGCAGGAGACATCAGCCACAGGTATGCAAACATGAAAGACAAATGCTATCAATCACAAGGAAGCAGCTGCATCAGCAAATGAGATAGAGCGTGGGTTTCCATTTAACTAAAACAAATACTATCTGAGAGAAAAGAAATAACTGCAGATGTACCTAAGTCACAGCTGATCTCACTGTGAAAGATAGGAGAGAAAACACGGAAAAATAGCAGATACACATTTGATCAAGATTAGTTATTACAACAAAGGCATATGTAGGAAAAGGGTATTTGTTTTTTGTCTTGCCTTTCTGTAAGTTTCTCTGAGACTTCATTCATCATAGCGAGAAACACACTTCCTGAGAAGCTCCACACAATTGCTATGCAGATGTAGATTTCATTTTTATTTTCACTTCAGATGGGTTTGTCTGAATGCTTTTTTTATAAGCATTAAGACCTAGATCACATCACTACCCAGGGTTGGGAAATAGGATCACTCACATTTGCTGACTGTCCTGGGGCCTCCATCCTGCAGTGTAGATGTGAAGAATTTCACACATGCTACAAAGGGTAAAGTGAGCCAAGGAGTGGAGGCTGGAAACAGTTGGAAAACCTGATGTTTTCAAATCCATCTACCTCAGCTGGCAGAACCACCACTCCAGCATAATGGCACACTTTGAACAGAGATGTCACAGAGCCAGCATTAGTTTAGCTGACTCCTTTTCTTTACCCAGGCAGCACCTGATCCAGGAAAGCTCTTTATTTTAGGCTTACTTGTAACAACTAAGTCATCTACAGGACTACCTATAATTCATCAAGTACTCCAAGTCTGTAAAAATCCTTCTGTGAATGACAGTTCTATTGGACACATGTTTACATGTGTGTTTTTCTGAAAGCAGACTTTGATATGTTTATGGAGGAGAGCGACTTCCATGAGTTGGCAGGTCAAGCCCTGAGAGCAAGTCCATAGGGCTGCTCACCTCAGTGGAGGTGTTAAGACCAGTCAGAGTAAAGAAAAAGTATAATCTGTCCTCTATATGTTTAGTGTCTTCTCAGAAGCACAAGATTTTACATCAGTGCTGAATTATTCTGAGCAGCTAGTATTTTCAGCAAGGCAATAACTGGAACAATAAACATCATGTAGGTGATACACAGCATATGTACATGTGGCACTAAAATCAGCACCATGTTTTTTTCAGAAAAGAATCTTCACTAGAAGAATTACTCTTTTCTCTGTGTAAATGTTTATAGACTGCCTGCATAGTCTGAAAACAGGTGACAAGATATCTCATGATATATGTAAGAGCTGTCAGCTGAGCTTTGGACCACTGTTCCTGCGTTCATTATTGTCCATGGATTTCTTTCCTGCCTCACACCATATTGCCTTGATGTAAGACCGCAGAGAAAAGCCAGACAGAGACTGAAACTGCAATCAGAATTCTGCAGCATTCAGATCACATTTACGGCTGTTTCAAATCACAGCAGCCCATCTACCCAGTGACACAGACCACAGAGAACATGAGAGTCTGTCTTTTTTCTCCTCACTGGTGCCCCATTGACAACTCAGCTGAATGCAAGAATTCGTGCTCCCTTTCAAAGCCCTAAGCAGGACTGGCTTCAATTACCAAGTGCATTTCACACTGTGTGACTCCCACATCACTTACATCCTGTTGGAAGGATGGACTTGTCATCTTCAAGTAAATATTGCTAGTGCAGGAAACAAAGCTTCCCGAAGGATGGCCCGTGACCCTGGAGCTCGCTCCTCGAAAGGCACAGGAACACTCAACCACAGCAAAAGGCAGCAAGATCATTCAATTCACCCCACTGCTGTGGCAAGGAATTGAGGAAAGAAGCAGCTTCTCAGATAAATGGACACCGAAGCATGGAGAGCCATATGTTTTCCTAATAGACTATAGAGTGAGTGGTTAACATGGCTTGTCCTTTGTTGGCTGGACACAGCCGCACACACAAAAAAGTAAAAGACAGGGTTTTACTGGGTCTGAGACTTGTTCAGCATTTCATAATACTACACATATTATGTGTTACCAGTGCCTTGGTGGTCAGAAGCATGGGACTTCCTTCAGTTTTTGCTTGCCTGGCTCGTTACTTTGGATGATAGTTTTTCTTGTTCCCTTAATTCTCAGTAGTAACATAGAGTATATATAATTCACATGCTATAAAATACAGATTTTAGTTTTAGTGTGTAAACGAGATTATTTCCTTTTCAAACTGTATTTTATACAACTGTAATTTTTAAAAAGCATTTCTTTTCATCTTTATTCATTATATTTGGTCATCTGAGTATATACTGATGAATTACCCTAATAGATCATTAATGTTATTTATGCTCTTGAAAGCAGCTGAAAGCCCAAATATCTTTATTTTGCAAAGAAAACAGGCTAATATTTATGGCGTTGCATGCTGTTATTTTAATACTCCTCATTATAGTTCTTATTCTAAACAGTAAGGATATTTATGTACTTTTTTTTAAGGAAAAAAATGTGTCTTTTAAACGCTTTAAGGGTAACGCTTCTAAGGATAAAATTTTTTGTGCTCGTGTGTGAAAAGGCTTCAAACCAGCAGGGATTTTATGCCAGTAGAACAGCACAATCCTACAGCAGGTTCCATTTTAGGATACAGTGGCACAGATACTTCACAACTATGCAGATCCTTCTGTGAGTAGCAGAGAAGAGCATGAGTTACTATAAAAGGTGTCTGGAGAGTGATGGCCTCTTCACCCATTTGTTGCTGGTGAAAATGTGATGGTTTTCCCCAGTTTCTGTGACAAGCATTTAGGAAAACCCATCACTTGGTTTTTTAAATATGAATGGAAAAATGAGCTACTGCTATGGTTTTGTTCACATTAAAATATACAGTAAATTATGAGCCATATAATTACATTTTGAGGATTTGCTTTTTAGTGAAAATATAAAATATCCAAAAGAAAAAGCTAACTTTTTTTCCCCCTACTCCTCTAAAATTGATGTCTTCTGAGTCCCCTTTATTAAGGACACAGTAAACATATGTGACACTGAACAGCTTTGGAATGGAATGCAAAATACACAATCTCATAGAATATTTCAAGTTGTAAGGGACCCAAAAGGACCATTGAGTTCAACATAGTTGCATTGCACCCAAGTATAAAGAAATTTTACTAGGCAGTTAACCTTGTTTGCATGTTTAAGTACTAGGCATGACTTACATTGTAGTTTAGGAGGGTAACTGCTGCAACTGGTGACACCAAATGCCACAAAATTCTCCTTATATTTTACCTCTCTATGGAAAACTGGGCTTTTTTGGTTGAAATATCTGGGACTCATTAATAAAGATTGTACAGGAACATATAAATCCAGCTTCCTTTAACCACGCACAAAAGCAAATGGTTTTGTTAAACAGCAGTTGTCATTTCAGAATGAATTATTATTTAAGATGTATTATGTATTTTTTTTTCAAGTTGTGCCATTTGGTCTCTGATCTGTGAGGAGGCTCTTGTGTTTTCTATGGAATTAATTAACCCTAAAGACCAACCATAGTTCTAACCTCATGCTTTAATGGAAAACACTAGACTTCTTTAGTCACTTCTAAAGTAATGTGAGCCTTGAAATATGCAACTTTACAAGCCAGCTGGCCAGGATAGTATGATTTCTTCCATTTCCCCATCTTCATTGCTGTATGAGATACCTGGACACCTGGAGCACAGCAAACATGACAGTAAATAATAGATGTGGGTCTGGAATACAGCAAGGGAATGTTGACTTTCTGTCTCTTAGCACAATCAGACAGAAAAGAAGAGCAATGCAAGGTACTACACAAAGCTGAATCTGAAAATTTCCAGCCCAAAGCAAAAAAAAAAAAAAAAAACACAAAAAATACACAAAGACATAAATTACAAACCCATACTTGTTTATGTATACGCACACACCCACACATCCACACACTTATCAGGTTATGTGTTTGAACTAAACTGTTCCTGATTTTAGATTTATCTTTCTCTTCCCTTAAAACTCTCCTTTTTTTTTTTTTTAGAATGGGTATGTTTTCTGTCCTAGCAACAGCATATAAGAGGAACCTGTGTATCTTTTTTTTTTCTTTTAAATTCAACCACTGAGTTTCTACAAGTTGTTACAAAATAGAACAACAACAGGCTAAAAATCATCTTTGCCTCACCAGACATCTCCCATGCTCTTCCCCCTTAACCCAGGGAAGAACTTTTAGAGTTTCATAATTTTCTTGAGAGGGAAAATGTATGTAGTTGCCTTAAGAAGAAAGGTGAAATACATTCCAAACAAGTGTCCATCCTAGCCAGTGGCTTGCCAGCAATCTGATACATCTGTGCTGGGCAGGTTCCAGCCTGTGAGCCTCATCTAACTGCCATGATGACAGATTCACACTGGAAAAGAAACATGGTCATTCAAGCAGATGGTTCATGCCACTAAGCCAAAGCCAAAAAACTCCTTCACAAGCCATCAGACCAGGGGCTTTTAAAGTCAAGGTTCAAGAACAGTGTAATTCTATAGCCCTCTTCATATCTAGAGGAAATGGGTCTGGTGTGGAAAGGAAAGCACCCCATTATCCACACATCACAGCCTGCTCAGCTGATGGGCTGGCAACTGTTAGAGACTGCGGCAGTCTCACTGCAACTCTTCCTTCTGCATGTTTGCAGAAAGGTTCACCCTCAGTGAGTGTCTACTCTTTGCACTTCACCCACATTGAGTAAATGCCCACTGTAGCTCATTTGGCATTTGACAAGTACTTAAATCGAGTTATTGCTAATTTGTTTTAGTCTTAGGGAGATTTTTTTTCTGCCATTTATTTTGAAAAATTTTAAATATGCAACCATTTAAATATATGTCTGTTTGTCTTCTAGATCTCTTATGTATCTTGTATCCAAGAATTCATCCTCATTAAACACAACTAAAGATAGCAGAGTGAGAGAAGCACTTTGATTTCAGAGGATAAAATTAACTGTAACATCATAAACACAAAGGAGGGTGAAATCAAGTAAAAGATGCCATGGATGGATTCACTGTAATCCAACAAAGGTCAGTATAGGTGTGACTGAAATCACCTGTGTCCTGGGTATCTCAGCTGCAGATCACAATTAAAAAATAATTTGACTCTCAATTTACGAGGAAATGGAAGCTGGGAGTTGGGAATATAGCACGTGACTGCTGCAGTTACCTGAAAAGAAATCCTTTCTGGTTTTGTACTCCACATCATGCTTTTTCATCTTATCTTAGTGTTTTGGGTTTGGTTTTTGTTGTGTTTGTTTTCTGTTGTTAGTGATGTTTTTTTGTTGCTGTCGTGGATCATGAAGATATGTTTATTCAGAATATTTTAGGGTTCCCATACCACTGCTTTATTGAGTTTTATTTGATTTTTGTGAAAATAATATGTTCATATCTTTCCATTTCCACAATGACATTGTTGTACGCAGTTCAGTGGCAGAACAGAGAATAGAATGGGGGTGTCATGCCTTCAAATACACTCCTCTGTTCACTACTCTGGAAAGAAAGTGGATGTTAACATCTTATTTGTGGGATTATAAGACTCTTCCCAGTTCCTTCACCTTGTTTTAGGTGTCATCACAGGACAGCATACCCAAATCCATAAACTGATAATGTCAAATCAAGCAAGGAAGGAGTTAATATCTGTGCTAGGAAGAGTCAGCCTCAACTGGCCTGGAGCCACCTGGTACCTATTAAGGAGTAGTTATGAGAGACAGGTGAGAGATAAAGTAGGAAAGTTTTATAGTGTAGGAGAGAACGAGCTACAGACAGCATTGGGCTAGTTGTCGGGGTAGTAAGCAGAACCAGTTGTTTGAAGTCATGGAGAGAGAGATTTATAGGCTCCTTCAGTAGAAAAAACTCCTTTCTTTTTCTCTCTGTAGGTAATAAGATACTGGTAGGGCCTGAACCACCTAAGAGCTGTTGTACAGAAAATACCAAACCAGTGTGTAGGTACCTGGATATTTGCTTAAGCCTGAAGAAAAGATCATGGGTTAATGTGCACTTTATGTAGTTCCTGGTGTTCCAGGATTCATCTTATGCCCCTGTGTCCTTTTGTTGTTTGCCTTTTGAGGGTTACATTTTTTAAAAGTTTTCAGGAATACTCCTGTGTTTCAAGAGGTATGGCAATTTTTAGGAGACAGATCTGGCCAAACAGATTATTTATAAAGAAACACATTATTTTTGTAAAATATTTCTTTCCCTGAAAAAGACAATATATATCTCAGTTTCTATTAGAGCAAGCTGGGTATAATTAATCATTATTCCCATTCCTAGACTGTCTGCTGCTCCCCTCTCTGCCTTCTATTCCCCAATTCAAAATCTATTGTGAAAAGTATATAAATCACAGTGGATAACTACCTTCTCTATAAAAAATTACATTATAATTTAGTTATAATTTCCTCTCCCAAATGATGTAAGCTTTTTATTTATGGCACAGGTTGAACAAAAGACTGCTGAGTTATTTCTTAAAGGTCTTACTGAAGAACAACAAAGCATATGAAGTGTGAGCTGGGGGAAGGATGCTGGGTGCCAGGTTTCCCCTGGAGGCTCCATGGTAGCAGAGATGAGAGGACAGAGCATTTCTACATATTCAGCTCTAACCAGCAGGATCTTTCCTGATCCAGCCTTTCTTAATGAAGACTTGGTAAGAAGTGGCCAGCTCAGGATGAAGGTCCTTTTAGACTCCTGAGTTTTATCTGCTTGTCTTAGAAGACAAGCAGATAACACAGGGCATTGTAGTGAATGAATTCAATTTAAATTATAAGACACAACCTTGTAATTCCTCTCTGCATTCTTCTATCTTAGTCTTAAGGAATTTTCTTTGGAGTAATGATTAAAATGTAAACTCCAAAAGTGATGTGCTTTTCTCTACTCATTATTGCTGTGGCGTAACATTGTTGTCAGATGTGCTGCTTTCTTTAGTGGTCATTTGGCAACAGTGACTGCCCAAACCACAAAACACAATAGTGGACGTGCTGGAACAGTTATCTTTTCCCATGATCCTTTGTCAGCCTATTAAATTCATACATCTTAGTGCCAGCAAAACTAGAATAATTTGGGGAATGGATTTTGCAACATGATTCTTGAGGAAGAGGGAGGGGCAGGGCTCAGAAGGTTAAATCTGTGCTGTTCATGTGCCCTGGCTCTTTTCCCCTGCACAGCCAAAATATGAGGTTCTTTTGAAAAGTGATTTTTACTTGAATTTTTTGACAACTGGGTGTTTCAGAGGAGGTCTGCTCAAGCACTCTAGGGACCCCATTCCTTCACCTTCCCTGCAGTTTCCCTGCAGTTCATCAAACCTTTTATCTTGAGGGTTGGCTGAAATGATTTGGACTCTAATTAACTGAACTAGGAGTAAATTAATTCAATGAAATTTTGGCAGTAGTTCTGCATAATACTGGTTTAACCACTCACTGTTAACTTAGGTGCTTTCCGAAATGGAAAGTCTTAAGGGAGCAGGAGTTTACCTTTAGTATGCTTCCAAAATCCCCTGGATTTCAGAGCTCAGCTCTTTTTCAGTGGTTTGAAAACACAACAGTGCATAAGCTGGCCTCACAGGCTATCAGTGACAGGGCTGAATGGTGCACTTTCAGGAAATCCTAATACACTATGCCTTGACAACTCCACACTGGCTACCACTACCTGTTTCAGCAGATTTCTCCCCCTGTCCTGCACAGAGCCCAAGGACTCAGCTGTGCCCTGCAAAGCTTCCTGTTTACAGCCATGCATCCTCCGAAAACAGAGTGCTCGCTGCTTCCCACATCCCAGAAGCCATAGACGGATCCCGTAACATCCTGTGCCCTTCCGTCGTCACAGCACCGCTCTTTCTGAGAACTGCCGGGAGAAGTTGCTCACAGGATTGTTAACAATTGGTCATCACCTTTTGGATGTGTCACACTGTCGAGTACTCCCCACCACTGAGCTTTGCAGACAAGGAAACAATACCAACAAAGTGTTTGCCCTTTGTTCCCTCAGCAAATTGAGTTCAGTGCGTATCATAGGGGATAACATGCTTCCTATATGGAGAAAACCCAGTGCCTTTTCATTTGAAGCTGAATGTTACATGGCTTAAAGTGCACAGACTGAACTGGGACACAAAGGACCAAACAGTCCTGGCAGCTGCACAGCTCAATCTCCTCCGTTTGTCTCGTCGTGGTTACAGGCAAGGTATGTACATTGTCTGGCTCCCACCTGCAATGTAGTCTCCTCAAGGAAAAAAATGTCCAGTTCCCTCCAAAGAGGAGCCCAGATCAAGACTTTGCTCCTGTCATTTCTTCCTCTGCTCTCTGCCCTACAATGCACTGCTGTTTTCCTTGGTGGTTACTTAATAGCACTCAAGAGAGAGTGACCAGGAATGATAAATTAGAACATAAAGAGTGAAATCCTCCCTAGTGCGGAAAATAAATTGAGTTCATGGATACCTTTGTTTGCTGAGGACTGCCTACACAGGCATATTTTGAGCCATTGAAAATAGAAAAAAAAATAATTAAAACAAAGTATGCTCTTTTTTTTTTAAGAAGTAAGTTATCTTCAGACTGTGGAGCTCAAACTGAACCTCGGCCTTGCACCCACTTTTAGTAAGAAGACACTTGGTGCCATGAGCAGTGGCCTGTGCCACCTCCTGCAGCATTCCATTCATGGGGATGATTTGGAACTGCTCTGGTCCTATCCCTGGTCCAGCCTATGGAAGAATGCTGGGGTGTCAATGTATCTGTGTGTGTGCCACACAAATCTCACAAATAAAGGTCAGGATTTTGCCTCAGTGTGCAAAGCTAGATTTGCCATGTAGTATTAAGACAGCATGAAGTTTGGAATACAAACTGCTTCTGTTTAAAGATTACCTCTAATTAAGCCTTCCCAAACATACTTGGGACTATAGATCACTCACAACCTTTCCATTGTTCTTGCAGTCAAAACAGCAGCAGCCACAACCATGCACAACACATTATTAAAAGCAAAGGACTAGTTTAAACTAAGTTCTGTAATTGCATACTACTAAGTAAAATGTGTACTTTAAAAATTCTTTCCAACATGCAAAATGATACAATAGAGGGTAGAACTTTACATCAAAAAAAGTTGCTATAAGCTTCAAAGACTATGCCTACTGGAGAAAAAAGCATTCTCATATATATAAAAATAGTTAAATGCTTGACAAAAAAAGGTTGAATAGCCCCTAAAACTACAACTGAAAGCAAATACTTCAATATAGAGTTTAAATTAATGCTACAAAAATATTTCCCATCATTTTCCTAAGTCCTTTTTAAGTACTAAAAGGCCACAATAAATTCTCCCAGGAGTCTTCTCCAGGCTGAACAACTCCAACACTTTCAGCCTGTTTTCATAGCAGAACTGTTCCAGCCTATGGTAATCCTGCTCTGGCCTTTCTTCAGGACCTGAGGCAGACTGAGTACTCCAGATGGAGTCTCATCAGAGACAAGTAGAGGGGGAGAATCACCTTCCTCAACCTTTTTGGTCACACTTCTTAAGATGAACTCCAGGACAAGGTTGATCTTTTGGGCTGCAAGAGCTCATTGCTGCCTCATGATGAGCTTTTAATCCACCAGTCATACCAGGTCCTTCTCAGCAGGTTTGCTCTCCATCCCTTCACACCCTCCATCTATGTTGATGCAATGAGCTGCCCTGACCCAGTTGCAGGACCCTGTGCTTGGCCTTGCTGAAATTCATGAGGTTCCCATGGATCCACTGCTCAAACTGGCCCAGGTTCTCCTGGGTGGCATTCCGTCCCTTTGGCATGTCAGCTGCTCCACTCAGCTGGGTCCATTTTAAAACTTGCTGAGGGTGCACTTAATCCTTTCATCTATGTCATTGATGAAAATATTGAACAGTTCCCTGAGGGAAACTTCTTGTCACCAACGTACATCAGGACATTGAACCATTGGCTGCTACACTCTGGATGAAACTGTCCAAACTATCCAACCAATTCCCTACCCACCAATTCCTCATCCACCATATCACGTCTCCCCAGTTTAGAGAGTAGATTTTGGGGGGGACCAGAAATCCAGATATATGACATCCATTGCTATCAAGCTGCTATCAAGGAATAGACCTAGTGTCACGTTGCTTGGTTGATGTTTGGTCTTTGATATTACCCCTGGCAAGGAAAGGCTTATTTTCCAAGAATAATTTTGGATGGGAATGTTTCTTTTTTTTCTTGGAGTGAATTTTGGATACCAGGTGAATATTCTGCTTTACAGTGGCATTTGACAAAACGTGTGGCTGAGGTACATATATATATTTATGCCTGTGAGAACTGCTATGTGATTTCCTCTAATTGGGTGGAATTATCTTGTTGCTAGATCACAGTAACAGCAAAGGTGACTCAAGTTCCCTGTGAATTTTTCTGTGACAGAGTACCCTAGGTAATTCAGGAAAAGTCCAGCCCAACCGCATCCCACAGCTATTGTGTGATTGTCACTGAGTCAACAAAAGGATTGACCCTGAGTGGAAATTACATGAGGCCAAGATAAACTTATCAGTCTCAATAACCTTCACACACTTTTTTCTTCCTTCCTTCTATTTCAACTCATGCTAGTTTCACTCTGCGGTAGCACAGATGCCTTGTGAGCCACTGTGACCTTCCTTTCCCTTTCTAAATCTCATTAATATATTCCTTCCTCTATCCAAAAGTATATGGACTCTGTGAAGCTTGCTACAACAAGCCCTCAGAGAGGCCTCACTGCATTTTGGCCTTATAAAGGGTGGCATAGACACCTGCAAGACTACAAGATGATCCAGAATGGCACCTTGGTAAGGTTTGTCACCTCTCAGAAACAAAAGCCTGATAGACACCTAGAGCCTCACTTTTAGTGCCATGGGTCAGATGGTTAGGGCAGGGTTAGGGCAGATTACTTCACATTTGTCACTCCAGATCTCAGGTACTGTCCTTTGAATTTAAAAAAGACAGCTGCTCTAACAGCTAGTGTACCCATTTCTCTGATCCTCTCTTCCCCTGTGAGTCCTCAGGCCACTTTAAAATTGTAACCATTGCCACAGACTGCAATTATTTCCAGGCTTCAGCTACTACCTTATTTTTAGTGAGGACAAAAAGGAATATTTGCAAGCCCAAACTAAGAACCATTTCAATTTTTACAGCTTGTCCTGGGATTAGGGTTCTAAATAAACTTAGCTGTATTTGCTGTTGTTCTGGTATGACTACACTGCATCACAGATGGGTGCTGGTCTTCCTAAATCACATCAGTACCAATTTCCTTCACTGATGTTACAAACACTTCAACAGGTAAATTGACAACATCAGCTATAAAACTATTTGGGTTTGAATGGATAGTCTTAATGGATAGTCTGTTAGGACATACCACAGACTGTTCACTGTATTCACTATGTAGAAAAAACAAATATACTGAAATGGAACAATGAGTTTTGTAGTTTTCAGTAACAAAAATTATGTTCAATAGACCCTTTTAACAAATAAAAAAAGGTGTGTAGAAATGAAATTACAGACAACTCTATCCATCCTTTTCAGCTGACAGTTCAAGCTCCATACCAGGAAGCAGGCATGTGCCCAGGGCTAACTGTGCTCTGCAACATCATTTCAGCACTGCTCTCAGAAGAGGTGCTCTCTTTGGGGAATGGCTCTCAGACTAAGGTCATGTCTGCAGATCTCTGCTATTTGCCTATGTGTCACTTTTATTTAAAGAATATGGAAATGATTGCCAGCATCCAGATTTACATTTCCTCTATCTCTGCTAAACAGTTTATTCTGTTTTAGGTTCTGTTTGTGAACTTTCTGACTGCTAGGTTTACCACAGTTGTATGCTAACCTATGGAATTAAACACCATGTTTTGCTGTAATTTCTAGACATCCAATATACAACATTTATGACATTTTAGAATCAAGCAATTAAATAGACAACAATCTCTAGAATGTAGATAACCTCAATATTTCTTATGACTTTACCTGTTTCTTATAAAGTTAGTTGTGGATTTAGCCGTGCTCAGTAATGGTTTGGCTCAAAGATATTAGAGGTCTTTTCCACTGTACATGATTCTACGATTCTAGTGTAGTCCTTTCTCTTACACCACAATATAGATCATGGAAATTTATTTCCAGAAAGTTTTCCTTCTTTCCTAATGGTAGAAACCCTGTTACCATCTACATTGATTTTTGTTCAGTTCTTTTATCCAAAGATAACAGCAATAACAAATATAATTCCTACAGTTAAAATATAAATACCAGAAACATATTTTTTAAGTATTTTTGCTCTTCAATGAAGACTGCTTTACTGCATACTCACTAGGCAGGACAGGATCTGAATTGCTTTGTTTTGGGTTGTTTTTTTTGTTTGTTTGTTTTTGGGTTTTTTTGTGATTTCCAGCAGCTCCCCATTTTCTCTCAAGACACATGCAGTATTTATAAGTCTTGTGTTTTACTGGGATAAGTTACATTGTACTGACAGCCTATTGTCCCTGATACTTGTCAATGGACTCTGGTAATATATTACTTCTCTCTCTTTCTATACCTGAGGCAAGTTTAGCTGAAGACTCTGCTAGATGGCTCATACAAATTCCATTACAGCAGCTCCCAAGGTGAAGGAGCCTTTGTGAGACATTTGTCATATGGACTGCCTGAAAACCAGAGACTGTGACTAGGGAGACAAAAAAGTGCTCCAAATGTGAAAGTAGGTGAATCAAAAATCTTGTCCTGAACTTTTCCTGCCATGCAAGCAAACATCAGCCAGACTGGTCAGATGGGAGCAGTGTGAGCTGCAGGAGGAGCAAGCTGTAGCTGTGCGTGTGCTCTCCAACAGCCTAGCAGAGGGGAGGAATTCATCCAGATTAGTTTACCCATTAATTTCCTTTGTAAATCTTTGTAATTCCCACTGTAATAGGAAGCTATCACAAAGAGATCTTGATTTAGCATATTTAAGAGGAGGGAATGGAAGTGAAAATCAAGGAGTTGGAAAGTCCAGGTAGAATGAGTGCACACAATTTATCTCTGTCATCTGTACTGTGAGTTCACTCATGCAAAGTATAACCATCCATGAAGGGCTCAACCCATGAAGGACACCATCCATCAGACCTCCAGACTCCAGTACAACACACTTTGTCTTGGAGAATCTGGTTTCTTTCTTGATTAGAGTAACATGAACAGAAGCTTAACCTTGCTCAAAGAGTGATATACTTTTCAAACGTTCCTTCCCTGTTGCCTGTTCTGAGTAACCAGCAAATGCAGTAAAAAAAATAAGGTAGATAAATTCAGAATTTAGAGCTGATTATATTACTTTCTCAATCTCTGCTGAAATTCTAGAAATTAAATGGTTCTAGAAGTGCAAAGATTGCATTGATATTTTGTTGTTTTCCAGGCCATTTTCCCCTGAATCTGTGAATGGAGAGCTCATCAAAACCAGTGGAGTTATATTCATCTAACAGTACTAAGGAGAAAGACCTGCTAATCCTTCATGTTATTGACAGTATTAAAGTTAAAAACTTTAAATTTTAAAATATTTTCAGATTCTACTAATGTCTCATAACCTGTGACAGCTACTTTTTTTGCATGACATGCCCAGGCTGCAGAGGGAACATTTCCAGTGTACATTTATAATTTTTTCCCCAATTTGTAATCAAATCTATTAAACAGAAAAAAATACTTTAAATCTGACCCAGTTTCTTTAACAATTCAAACCCCAGTGGAAGATGTAAATAAAGGGATGGACAGCTGAGAAGTTGGCAAATCAAGCTACACTGGTTTCAGAACAATATCACAAACATGTATGACTCAACATTGCAAAAGCAAACCTACCCAGCAATGACTTTTTTGCCCCCAAAATTATGATGAACAATTTTATCTGCTTTTTGAATCTCTACCTTATTTTTACACAGCTACTGTGTTGTGACTTGTCTATGCTTCCAACTCAGCCCTTCTGCCTATAACTGCATGGTGTGGATACTGGATACAGTGCAAAAATATAAAAAAGGTACTATTGTGAGATTTTAGAGCCCACGATCTCCCCAGCTGAAAGTTAATTTGCCTGTTTCTTACTATCTTACTCTAGTTTAATGCTATTGACACAAAGCTACAAGTGGAAGAGAGATTTATAACATTAAATACTAAATCAGTTTTTATCCTGTACTGTTAAATGTTTTTTAAGATTGATCTACTCCCCACTGAAGTCGCTGGATGGTTTTCCACTGAATTCAATAGCTTTTGGATTAAGAGAAAATGAATGAATGAAACAGTAGGACACTACATCACATACAAAGAGCAGGACAGTACATTAAATGCATGTGTTTTCTCATCACAATTGGTGTTTCAGGCTGTTTAACCACTGCCTCTCCCCATGTAATAACAAAAGATTTCTGGGCCTGGAAAAGATAAATTATTTCAGTGTTTCTTGTTCTCTTGATTTCTTTTTTAGGTGTATCCAAATAACACATGCCAAAAAGTGACACAATTACTGTGTTTATGTAAATTCAGAGATGTTACAAAAAATAAATTTCCTTGGTACTTTAAAAAATAGTCTCCTAGCTTTTCCAAAATATTTAGGTACTTACAATATGTGTTACATTCTCGTAGGAAATTGCATGCCAGCACGAATCCATATATTCAAACCCAAGCAAACATCAGAAGAATTTGCCTTGATAGTAGTTCATATGTGTTAATATCTGCTAACATTAGTCATCTGCGCGTTTAAGTTCTGTTAAATGTACAAACTATGTGACACTCCACCCTTGTTGCAACATCAACAAGCAATGTCCAGCATTTTTGTACTTCAAGGACTTGTTGTCTTTCAGGGCAGGGGTCTGGAGTGTCTGCATATTGGAAAAAAAGAAAAAAGGAAAGGGGAAAAAATAATTACAAGATTCTGTAGACACAGAGGTAACTTAGTCAATGCATAGATTTTTTTATTTAAATTTACTGAAACAAAGTCAAGCCCTGAAAAGTTAAAAGATAATCATGGTATTTTTTTTTTTTTTATAAATTCACCCTTGTTACATGTGTACTACATAAAATTTTTTACATGGATGAACAAATAACACTCTTGTTTAATAAGACTTCCATTGAGAGGATGGATGGTACTCCGGAATGAGTGAGCTCTGAAGTGACAAGCAGAAGTACTTTCTGTCAGCTCCCAATATCCATTGATTCAACCATTCATTCAAAGGAAAGGAACTAAATCTTCTTGGGTACGTGTGAAACGAGAAAGAACTTCTTGTGTACATAAGCATAAAAGGACAGATTAACATAATTGTAAAAAGTTTGTAGGGAAGAGAAAGGAAAACTAAGATGCATATCTGTGGAGTTAGTGCTGGGCCTCTGTTTCAGTTTGTTGTGAGTAGCTGTGATATATTCTGCCTCATTTCACCCCTAGAGGAAATTATAAATCCTTAAAAAGCCCACAACAGTCATGAAGCATCAAATATTGAAAATCTGAGAAAACTTGATGCTTTCTGGGATATTTCCAGATCCCACTTAATGCATGACTCATGATAGCAATTATCCTCTCCATGCAAGGGGTACAGTAACTAATTAAGTAGGCTCATGAAAGCACCTTCAGAATCTGTAAGGAAAGCATAACTGATGTGATTATATTCCTGACAGGTTCCTCTGTCCAAAGCAAGCTTTAAACTGCTTAATTCCACAGTTCAAATAAATAGAAATCAAGTGCCTGGGATTGGAAGTAGTTTAATGCAGTTTAATGTACCTTCACTTTAAAAGATATTGTTCTTTGGAGGAGTTATCCTTTATATTTTATGATGTTTGGAGGCAGAGCTGCCTAAGGACTATAACTAAAAGCTGTCTGGGTTATAAGTACAATTGAACTATTTAAACATCACTCATTATGGGGAAAGACTGATGGCTACCTTGATTCAAAGCCTGCCAAGTTATAATAAGTTCAAGGTACTGAACCTCCTGGAAACCAAATAAACTGCACAGCCTGAGTGAACCCAAAGGACAACACTAACTAGAGCTGTGCTAGCACCCTCTCTTGAACTCTGAGTTCCTGAGAAGGGATGATCAAAGCTCCCATGCTCCTGATAGTGATTAAGGTGCTTTGGTATCACACGTTTACATTCTTCTTATGTTGTTTTTTTGTTTCTTTAATTTTTTTTTCTTACTATCCAGCAAACAGGATGAAAGAAAAATGACAAAAGAAAGAAAAAAAGGATGAAAAGAGGAAAAATAGAAGTCAGAAAAGTATCTAAGCTTTCCTAGAGAAAAGATTGCTAATAGAATTAATTTATTTGTACTGACATTGAATCAGAGTTATGGACTAGAATTTGCTGAGTAAGGAGCTTAACACGTATGTATGGAGAGTTGATCAGTCACACCTTTCCCTGTTGAACTTCTCTGGAGGTGGTGCTGCAAGGAATGTCTTCTTCACATTGTGGGAAGACAGAAACCCACTACTCCATTCTGGATGAATCTAGTGATTAAAGTCCTCCTTCTTCCCAAAGACATTTGCTGACATTTCAGTTGCTGAGGTATAAAAATGGTTAAGGGCAAGAAGCTCTCTTGCTTAGAAAGCAGAGATGATGTCCAAACACTTACCAAAAAAAAAAAAATCTGTGATTCAATGTTTCACTTAGTTGAGAATCCAGTTAATATTTAAATAAAATTGTGTGCATCTGTGTTTGGATGTAAATGTATAGACTTCCTGTTATATACACGTGTGTGTGAGCATGCAACAAAATGTATAACTGTTTAGAGTTTTTAAATGCCTTTTTTTTTTTTACTGTACAAAATTTTTTGTCATTTATATTGACTCAGAGGAGGATGACTATTTTTCATGCTCTCAGCACAAAAGACAGACTAGATTGTCAGTAGTATTAGACAATGTGATTTTTTTCCCCTACCTCCGCACTACCGCCACACACACTAACATTTTCAATGTAATGACTTACATTTAAAATATGGAAGAGCACTACAACCCGTCTGAGTCCTTTCAGAAGCAGAAAACATTCTTGCTCAGTGTTCAGATCACAGGATCACTCTGTCACGTGCAGTTTATGTGGCTGATTATACCCGGATGATTTCACAGCCTTCTGCCAAAGACCTTAAGCTTTTTTTATGCTACTATTAAAGTTTTCCCTCTGCAGCTAGGTTTCAAACACTTAAGATTTTGAAATAATTCCATTACAGATCTCTGACATGACATTTTCTGCTCTGATGCACTCTTCTGAGGATTAAGTGATGTAAATAAATGAATCCTGCATGTGACAACATGTCTCAAGGGACTCAATACTATAAAAATATGTTTTAACTACTTATGTTAATTGATTTTTAGCCAATCCTTAAACACGTCTGCAATTGCTACTGTCTTCTCTTTGAAATTATAGCCCTCCTTCTGGCTCAACTATTTAGACTTTCAGATGTTTGACACTAATTTCTCTGTCAAATTATTTTGTTCCATGGCAATCTGCTGTAAATTACTGAAATTCTAAAGCATGAAGGCATGTTCACCTGCTCAAAATGTTGCATCAGCTGAAAATATGCAGTGTCTTTCTTTTCAATAGAATTACTTTAGGGTAACAGCTAAGCATTCCTTTTATGTCTCCTTTAAAGCTATAATTCTTATTTTATTCATTTTCTACTGCATGTTATTGTCTTTAATTTTCACAAAGAATTTTAAATATAATTAATTGCACCATAAGAAAATGTTATAGCATAGCTGCAAACACATGAGTTTGCCTTTTGTAATAGGACAAAAGTCTACTTCAAATTAAAGGAGGAGTTGCCTACTGTTATGGTCTTAAGTGCACATTTAATTTACTTTATGGAAAAGAAAATATCAGCCCTCTGAAGTCAAGGGGCAACGATTTTAATCTGTGACTTTTGGTAATGGAGGCTGAGCTACTTAGTGCTATTGAGGGTATTTAACTACAAAATTGCTATTAAACTAATGGGACCTGCACAGCTGAGCCTTGTGCCTTGCATTCAGTCATAGTATCAGCTGTAGGATCCTAAAAAACTGGAAAAGCTACTGGGCTACTGGCAGCTTTGAAACTGGCTGTGTTGCTTAGCCTGCCCACTTACCTCAAGCCTTGCTGGGTAAAGGGCAAACCTTAAGATAATTATTGTGTTTTCCATTTGGGAACAAAATGTGTAAATAATTTCCTGTTAGTTAAAAGGCTTTATTCTTACAAATCTTTCCTGTCACTACAGCTGTAGTATTGATGAATTAACCATGGGGGGTGGGGGCGGGGGGACAATCATTGTTTTACTGCCCTTAATATGAGAAGCAGTATTCAAACAGGAATATGAGAATGGAAATATCAGACTAGAAAAAAGACAATGGAGAAGTTGGTGAAGAGAGCTTTGACTCACGGTACAGTGGGTTGTAACACTGATAATTAAGTCTGATAGCTGCAGAGCAGTGGTATCTCCAAAAGCTCTGTTCTGTCTTCTGTCCACGTTATCTTAGTTTTGAACATTTTGTCTTTATTCCTCTGTTGCAAGCAGAAAATCCAGTGCAGGCAGGAAAGACATTGCACTAATAACTTCAGTAATTTTTGTAAGCCTCAAAGTGAGACCAGAAGGAAAACATCCAGACAAAATAATAAGATTCTATCAAATTTGTCTCAATATTTTCAGCACTCCCCACTTTGCATCTGGAACATGCTCACACACAGTTGGCACTGAGGAAATGGGGCCAGGATTTCTCTTGGACTCACAAAGGTTCTACTTATTTTTGATGTGAGTCAGTTCCCAGCAGATGTACCATAAACACTTCCACCCCACAGAAATCAGGGGGAAGTGAGCAAGGGCCACCAACCAAGCAGTTGTAGGGAGGAATTAGTATGAATTCTTTTGTTTCCCTATGGATTAGTGCAACCAAACTGTGCTCTAAGGAATAATGCTGCAATTTATTCACTGATTTACTCAATGCCAGAAATTTTGCCTTTGTTATTTGTAAGGTAGGCAATTATGAATGCAATTTTCGTTGTGATGAAAATGAAATGTTTGAGGAAAGGATATTTGACATTTCAGAGCACTTTAGCTTTAGAAAGGAAATTGAGAGCTGAAGTGCTATTATTACAAAACATCTTTAAAATCTTGTGGACAACATAACTTAAAACCTGATTCCAGTAAACTTAAGAAAACAGATACCACTACTTCTCTGGAGATGAATGATTATTGGAAGCTGTATAGCTCCACTGTGCAGCTGTGTACAGTTTTACCACACCAGAAGGGCAAGAAAGAACTGCTGGGGCTCCACTGGCTGCAGAGAGACTCTGGAAGTATTTGAAGCACCGGGAACCAGCCAAGGCACTTTGTTAATGCTGCGGTTCCTTGGCTCAGCTGATAAAAAAAAAAAGAGAGGCTGAGGAATAAGCAAATGACCTCTGAAAGGAGAGAACTGGAACAGAAACTAACTGTTAAATTTTATTTAATAAATGGAACAAAAAGAGGTGCTACCAGGACCAACAGAACTACTAAACCCATTCTATGCAATTGCCTTCCTTAACTGGGATCATGTGGAATACTTGCAGAAAGGTTACCATTTCCAAACCTCAGTTTCAATAATTTGAAAACACATAGTTTTTAACTGATCAAACAACTCATACAGTCTCCAAAATAAAAATTTTAAATGTCACAATGAAGAAAATTAGTAAGCAGTTAAACCAGTTAAATCAACAACAACAAAATAAAATTACTGATGATGTTTTCTGTGACTTATTGCTCTACTTTGTCTAGAATATGTGCAGGAGCAAGTTATATTCATAGATAAAGTTGTTCTATACAAAAAATTCCCTTTCATGGCTCCATATTTTGTAGATAAAATAAATTTTTTAAACAACTGAAAGCCTTTAATTTCACAGAGACTCATGCTTTGAAAAGAATCTTTCATTTAAAAAATATTAGAAAACAGATAATGAAATGTTCTTAATCTCTACCTCCCTGCCAAGTTATCATTCCCTCCTGAGTAGGAAAGTTCATTTATTTAGTGATCATGAAATGTAAAAAAATGTTGTCTTTTAAGTCCTCAGGATTTCATCTGCCTCTCTAAACCACACACCCTGCTGTCTTTGACAAAGGGTCAAAACAAAGAGATTTTCAAATTGTTGAAGCAGGTACCAAGGGAAAATGTAAATCTTTCATGATCCAAAAATGTGTCTTTTTGATAGCATTTTGTGGACCCGATATATAATGTCAATTTTTTCAATAAATTCTCAGACCACCCACCAGCATCAGCAAATATATAGCTATGCATGTGTGTACATGAAGATACAGAGTATAAACCAGAACTGTCTGAAGAAATATTTGTGTTACTTCTACAAAATGAACAATCATTAAATTAAAAGATTTGTAAAAAGCTGAGAGGAATCAAATCTAGATTCCTTTATAGCAATCCAACAATTGTGCAAATAGTTTTTAAATTGCACACAATTCCATCTCTTTGCTACAACAACTCAGGTATCCAGATTATGGACAAACAAAACTTGAAAGTGGTGACTTATTTTGTCTCTAAATACACAGAGTTTACCTGAATCCTTTAATGTAATCTTTTCCTACTCTTTTTTTCCCTGTTCATTTACCTGTTGTGAGATCTTTCTGTGCCCAGTTCTGAACATCTTCCCAGGAAAGACCTGCCATAATATTCTTCCAAGGCAAAGTTCTCCCTTTCTATTTCACTTTAGGAAGCAATTTTGCCATCTCTTGGGCTGTCACCATAAAGGCAAATAGGTATGTTCACTTTCATAACATGAAAATACAGAGAGGTAAATTTATTCAAGTCCTTTGAACCTCCAGTTTCCAACCTGGAGTTGAGTGATCTCCATCTCCAGCCTTCAGTTCTCTCTTTAGTGAACAAATATCAGATTCTAGAATACTGAAGAAATTAACCACTGAGAATGAGGATTATGTAACACACCTATCTCTACTCTTTAGAAAGGAATAACTTTTCTTTATAAAAAGGCATAGATGGTATAAGGTATAAAGGTATAAAAAGCTAGAGATGGACTGAGATTTTTATAAGGAGCAATGCATAACAAGAAATAAATGTGAGTAGTCTTCTCTCAAAAGCTGCTTGTCACATAGATTTGTGTATTTGTCTTCCATTGCTCCCTGAACAAGCTTTGCAATGATACTTCAGCTAGTGGTTGAAGCGAGGGAAGTGAAAAAAATTCCATAAAGAATAGTAGGGGAAACTCCCAGCTGTGAGCTTCACTTGGTGCACAGTTTTGAACCGCCTGATTTTTTTTCCTAGTGTGAATCTAAAAAATCTCTTGGTGTTCCCATATTTATTCATGGAAAGTAAGATTCCTCTCACCTAGCTCTAGCCATCTGAAACAGGTCTCTAGTCTGAAAGAATCCTTGAGGGTTGTACTATGGACTTCAAGAAAGAAGTCCTTCTAATTAGCAAGTCAGGTACTGTAATGTCTGGAGTTCTCCAGACGTGCTCATCCTCCTCCATGAACTCCAGAGGGAGCTTACACAGCTCATTGGGACCAGATGCACAACCTTCATGTGGCTGACATCAGGCCAGCCCCAGCTTGCAAGGTGGTATCCCAGACAAGGAATGACAGGGCAGAAAACATCTTAAACTATTCCTCCCACACTAACCTGCTCTCATTGTACTCCTCTTAAGAGACAGGTCCCTCCTGCATGTTTTAGGAGTCAGGGCGTACTTCAGAGAGGAGGACAGAAACACTCTCCCTCCTTTGTTTAATCAATGTGCCATAAAGTTCCAGCACTAATTTTCCACAGGTAGGTTTTAAGGAATAAGCTGCAGAAGGAGAAATGATCATCAGACAGTTCTGCAGCAGAGACCTGCTCAGCATTAAACAGAAGAGGGTAAAATTGTATTAGGAGAATTTTCCTTCTGAATTAAATAGCTACTTGTAAACTCACATGCCACTTTTGCAGCCTGGACTGTTGTGATAGCCATGCCCAAGTGAAGTAAAAGTTATAAAAATCTTTATTCTTATTCTGTTAACAACTTTTAAGGAAAAAAATGAAGATGGTCTACAGAAGAGTGTTGTGCAAAGACTGTGCTTGCTATAGGCTCTCAGCACCATCCAAATAACTTTATGAATCACACAAAAGCCAATGAAAATAAAGTTCAGAGCATTCAAATGCTCCTAAATTTAGATGTCTGGTATTTTATGTCTCTGCTAGTTATCTTACCCTTATTTTAATCCTCCACCCATATCAGTTCTATTTTCATCCAAGCTAACTATGTAGCTATTCTTATAACTCTACCATTCTTCCCAATAAAATGGCTGTTTTTCTACTAGAGTCTGTGGAATATTGATATAGCATTAGACCTTGCAAGTGTTTAAAATACATTTGAATGACTTGGGATTTTGTATCATTTCACATGTTTAAAAGTGCTAGCCAAGTTTATCTATTAAGCAATTGTGAAACATTTGCAATTATTTCAGGTATCCCAGATTCAAGTCAATTAAACTAGTTGAAAACTATATATTATTAACTCTCACTCATGTGATGGAGTATATTTATTCTACTTTTTAATCTGCTTGGGTTCATTAAAAGGTGCAGAACCAAAGCAAAAGAAAAAATTCTTATCTTTTCTTGACTAGCTTTGATTCTGAGTGGTTATTTTAACATAAGTGTCTTTTTTCTTTTACTGCGTGTTTAGAGACACCTCTCCTATGATGATATCAGGACTTTTTTGCTTTATGCTGAGCCACATATTTCAACATCACAGTAAGTAGTGGGATAATTTGCAGTAGACATGTTGACTAATATACAGGTTTATGCCTGCTAGACGTGACAAACTGCAGGTGGGAAAACTGGGACGTGTCTTAAAAGGACATAGAACTGTTTTGCCCTCCTTTCATATATTTTGTCTACAAGCCCAAGAATATTTAAAGAATTAAGAACACCTATTACATCTGTGCAATGATTGCCATATAATTATTACACTTATATAGTTGGTTATTGAACTGTTCATCCAAGTCAGTTGCTGGGTTTGGGGGGTGGTGTTGGGGGGCGAAGAAAAAGAAGATAATGAGGGATTTTCTCATGTGTGTGGTGTGAACCTTCTTTGCAACATCTCCAACTCAGAAAATGTACAGATACTCTCCTGTTGGTTGTACAGGAGGAAGTTCTTCTTTCAGGGGAAGACCTTTAAGCTAAATTTGTACTCCCGTATTATAATACGTAACCCAAGATTGAGTGGCTTATCTTTCTGATTACAGCTCTGTGTTCTAGTAAAGTAAAACCTAGATTTCCAAAGTATCTAAAATCCCACACACTTATTTAAAGAATTTCTTGGAGTGTTGCAGAAGAGATAAAAGTCTTGTAAAGTGTCTACATCTGATCTCAGGAATCTTTTACAGAAAACTGCTTTGTTTTACTCACTTGGCACTGGTCTAAAGAAAGCCAATGCAGCAGTCAGTGAACAGACCCCAGGGAACTAAATCACATTCAATTTTTTTCTTTAAATATTTAGCGATTAAGTCTCCTTTTTCTGAATTTAGATGATTCTAATAAAATTGTGTGATTTGATATTATTAGAAGGGAAACCTTTACCTTTATACCTACTAGCTGCAGGAAAACCTGGTGCACTGCAGTTTCTGTTCCACTTTCCTTACCAGAAGGAGAACCTGCTGAGCAACTTCCATTTCTCCCATTCCTTCTGCAATAGAAAGCAATAGTGACATCAGAAAGTCCTGTCCTGATTAAATTCCCAGATGTCTAGATTTTCATGGAAACATTTTCATTTCCCAGGCAAAAGGAAGTTTCTGAAAACTGAAACAAAATAATTTGACTTAGGTGAATTCATCTAGTTAATAGAACATCAAAATGCTTCTTCTTAATTAAAAGAGGCAGAATGAATTAGTTTAGTATTTCTGAATCAAAATCTTTTATAATTTCTGTCAAGCACAGTGTGCTTTGACCTTTTGTTCCAATTTGGAAAGTAAACAGGTGCTGAAATGACTAAATGTGACAGAAACTCCACTTCCACTCAGCTGTACTTATGTGCATGTGCAGCACAGTTACATTCTGGAGGGCCTTCTGCAGCATCCTGCTTTCCAGAAAAAAGAACCAGGAGTAAATTTGGGAGCATTCTTTATTTTCAGCTATTGCTGTCTATTATATCACTAATGGAAATGGCCTTTTCATATATCAGAACTAATATATACAAAATTCGTGGCTACATACTGACATACATTTCAGCTGAACTGTTTCAGGTTTAATTTGAAAATGACAATAAAAATAACAAAATAAAAAAAATAAAAAAAATTAAAACTGCGGCATATTCTCTTTTACTTTACAATTTCCTGGCCCATTTTTTTTCTTCATTCTTCATGTCTCTTCCATCCCATATTATGTTTTTGTTTTTTTTTTTAATTGCTTTAAAGAGAATGTAGCACATAATATCTGTGTCCAAAATAATTAACATAATGCAGAGAGGTGTAAGAGCAATTTTTTAATTTTTTTTTTTTTTAATTTCTTTGGAAGTCCAGGGCAGAGATGGGCACTTGGTTTGATGTAAATTTGAGGGAGAAGGTGCTGCTGAAAGATAAAAATGTAGTTTGTGAAAGCTCCATAGCACTTCCATCTCCTCACCCACCAGAACTACAGCAGAAATACTCCACAGCACAAAGGGAGACAAGAGTCTTGTACAAGCAGTTTCTGGCATTCAGCAGAACAGGTACTGGCTGTGGGAAGCCAATATTGGTTTTGAAAACAATCTTTGGAGGTGGTGTACATTTCTCAGAAAGCTCTGCAGGTGGCCCTAGCGCTGAGCTTTCAAAAGTACAAAGCTTTCAGGCATCATCACACAGATCTGCTTTATACTAAAACCTGTTCTTAGAGTGGATGCAAGGTGCCTAAATACAAGATCATAGTAGTAGTATTAGTAGTAATAATAATGATAATGATAAAAAATTATAATAGCACTATTAACAAAAGCTGTGAGCACTCTACCTTATGTGATCCCTAAAAGCAAAGCTCAAAACCTGAAGTGTAGAAATAGGTTTTTATTGGTTTCTCCTTTCTGCAGCATTCATGAGTCACAGGTCTGTCAAGAGAAAAAAAATAAAAAAGCCTTAGACCTGCCTCCTTTTAATGGTTTAGCTGAAGGAGAAAGATGATGCAAGCTGTCTCATTCACTGCTGACCGAGCTTCTTACTTGGGACACGACAGAACTTGACTGCAAAGGCAAGAATCCCTGCAAGTGGCAGAATAGGAAAGGGGTATCCCTGGAGGCTGCTCTGTCTTTCATTGCCAGCCTCTATAATTACACACTGCCTTTCAAAGCAACTTGTGAAAGCTGCCTTTGCAGCCTGCTTCTCTTTCCCAGGCCCTGGGGAAAGTGCATCATAGCCATTCCCTGCCAAATCCAAACACCTTACGAGCAAGCATTTCTAAATATGGCTCTGCAATGAAGCTGCTGGGGGAAAGAAAAAAAAAAGGTGAAACTTTTTTTCCATGCATGTCTCACCTGGAAAGCTTTTAAGGTTCAGAACGGTACTGCAGATTGAGGAGCTGAAAGCCTTTATAGTAAACTACAGCCCTAACTGATATTTTTCTTACCATTTTGAGATCACTAGTTAAAACAAACTGTGTTTGCTTGTATTTCTTAAAACCTTTCAAAACCTAAAACCTCTTCAAAAAATGGAAATCCTCTCCATCTAGCCCATGTCAAAGATGCTGTCAAAACCATGAGGAAAAAATAGCATTTTCTTGCTATTACTAATAAATGTGCATTACAGCATGGATAACAAAGGATAGATGTGTGTCCTCCTGCGTGCTTATGGGAAGGGAAGAATAGCTATTTTTCTCTCCACAGCCTCATGGGATAAGAAGCCAAGATCATTCCAGCTCATGTTATTACGTTCTTTGGGAACATTCTTGTACAATACTGCACCACTTCCCTGGTGCTAAGTGATAAAGATTGCAACTCCTTGCCTTGGTCTGGTGAACATTTGTGCGAAGAGATTCATATTAAGTGAGTAAAAGCACACTGGCGTAGGTAGGGAGTGCAGAGGCTGCCTCTGGATCGGGAAAGGCAAACATAAATGTGTCCTTCAGTTGCTCTTTTCTCAGCTGATTCAGGTTCCCGAGGCTAAACTTGTTGTGTTATCCTTTCCAGTGACTGTGCACTTTGGAAGGATAAAGAACTATTTTAAGTTCTCATTTATATGGTGTGCTATAAAATAAGGCCCAAGATGGATGAACAGGGGCTCTGTTTTTTAACAACAGTGACTTAGAGATCTGCACATCAGCCATCTCTCCTGTAGAGTCAGACAGATTTACAGTGCCTGGAAATGTTTGCCAACAAAGATGTTATTGTAACTCCAGTGCCTGTTCAGGGAAGTTTATGAGGTAGAATTAGAAACTGTTCATATTGTCTTCCTGCACTTGATGTATAGGAGAGACAAGATGCCAGATACATTGCTGAGTTAAAAACAAAGCTACTGCAATGTTAGGATTATATCTAACATCAAGTACCTCATGTTCTGGTTCGCTGCCTCCACCCTTCTCCTGGAAAGTTTGCCATGTTTAACCCCCCTTGCATGGCTGTGGACAACGCAGTTACCTCTTCTTGTACTTTTGCTTGCATGGTTGATAAATAGTGTTCATTATCTGGCACAAAAAATTGCATCTGTTAAGTTCTTTGTGAGACAGTTGCCTGGTCTTTCACAGGACTGTTTGTAGTTTACAATGCTAGCAGCCCATTTTTCTCCTTCAGAAGCAATCAAAGGGACAGCCCATCACTGTATGATGGGTCATTTCTGTAGGCAGGAATAACTCCACTGGGAGCTAACAGAAACTAAACTTTTTCTGGGGTATTATTCTCCTTTCCAAAATATGTAGTGTTGTTTGGTTTGGGTTTTTTTTTCATAATGACCTCTTGGATTGTCATTTTGTTTTTCAAAACACCTGTCAACTTTTAATACAGTTACTCAAGACAAGTCATAAATCTTTATCCGAAGGCAGTTCCACTTTCTAGTGAAGAACACAAGATAGTTCTGTTTCTTCTGCTTGTATTTCTTGGACCATACAAGAATTGTATGTGTGTTTATATGTCTAAAATACCTCTTAACTAAATCTCTCATATGACCATCAAACTGAATATTAGCTACATTTTTAATTAGTGAAATTTAAAAGAATTTTTTGCAACAATTTTTTTTTTTTATTTGCTCTTGGAGGAAGTTAAGTAAGCCCCATAATAAATAGCCTGCTCAAGGAAGAATACCCTACCTCTTGGCTTCTACACTTTGCAGTGATTGTGCTGAGCCTATGCTCCAGAACCAATGCTTTCCTGTGAATACATCACTGACATTAGCTGCACATTCCTTGGATAGCAGCAAAGTATTCAGCTGTCTAGACACAGCCAAATAAGAGCACAAAGCTTACTTTGAGCAAATCACTAACAACCTCTGTTGGCCAACAATGGGCAGAAAGGTTCTCTGATCCCTTTAGCTGTGGTGCATGGGAGTAAGTCCAGGCTCTACGCAAACTAAATCACTGCAACACATGCAACTCCATCATTTCCATTCTAGGAAGAAAAAATACAATCCAGAGAGGCTATGAAGAAATGTGGGAACACGGCCAGAGCAGTTGCTGCTGAACCTCTCCTGTTGGCATGGTCAGTTTTTAAGCGCCCAGGTACAACTTAGTGTTGGAGTGATATAGACCTGGCAGGTGGTACTTGGCCAATCACTCAGCTGGTGGAATGATTCTGTTGTTCTCACATTTCTGTCCAGTTCCATGATTCTAGCATTACTTTGTCCAGGCTGAACATTTAGTATTGAATATTTTTTTCTGTTTCTGGTGAAAGCAGATTTTCTCTCTGTGATCCATTTGGATTTAGAAGTGAAGCTCTGAGTGAAGTTGTTTTATTTATTTATTTTTGTTTGTTTGTTTTTCTAATTCCTTGGTTATATGAAATATCTTCCCAGAAAATGTACTTTTTTCAAAATATTTTCCCAGAAAATTGACTTTTTAAAAGTGCTCAAGAGTCAGATTTAACCATATGCTCCATTAGAAAGCATGCGAAAACTGTACATTTCAAGATAGCACATAAAAAATTTTCATCCAGTCAATGTTTGAAGAGATTTTTCAGGCATTAATGAAAAGTGGACTTACTGGAGTATTGCTTCCTGTGAGTCTATTTTAATTTCATTTGTTCATTAAAAGCAAGGAGAGTTTTGCTTAATCAAAGATTAAAAATCATGTGGGTCATTTTTCAGTGCTATGAACAGATATTTTTAGATAAATTAGACATAAAAATCTTGGTATAACTGAAACTGATAATTTAATCCATTCTGAATAACACAATAATGTAGATAACAATAATACATGCCATTACTGTCATCTAGAGAAGTTGTTAAATGTCTGATCTCTCCATCTGTTCTGTACATTTTTGATTTATTTTTAATTTTAATTTTAATGATCTTCATACCAAGAAAACTGAGCTTACCAGTAGGGATATTACAAACACCCATCTCCTTCATTCTCCATTGACACTGAACTCACTGCATCATTCTAATTATATTGTAACCTATGATAAAGACCTCAGAGCTTGGATCCTCACAGTCACATCTTTGTGAGTTTGGTACCAGCAGGGCATGTAATGCTTCAGCCCACTCAAAGATTTTAAGCCTTTGAAGGCTTATGAGGAAATGACAGATCATAAGTTAGTTCCATGAAAGTTAAACAAGCAAGAACCAGAGGCAGCACTATGCACTGAATGACTGCATCTCTTCTGTCTCATGGACCTTCTCCTGCTTCTTCCTCTGGGAATAACCAAACACTGGTGTTGCTTTGTTGCTACTTTGCTTTTGCAATGTACCATGCTGCAGAGTGTCCTAGAGTAAGGAAAAACAAAAGAGGTGCCAAAAGGGGTTAAGAATATTTTCTTCACCCAAAACACTTAGTTCTACAAACATATTTAACAGAAGGCCCTCTGAGTTTACACCTGCTGCTGATGTCAGCTGTCTCCAGACAAGACAGAGCAACCAGTGAAAAACCTTTCTTTCAAATATTGTATGACCATTTCAGGATCCTGAAAAATGATTTTTTTGATGCAGCCACAAGTATTCAAATGACCTTTCCTATCCTTCAAAATGTATAACCAGTTAGCTCAGACACAGCTAAAAATTTCCTGTATGTAAACAAGATATAATTGATATAAGAGTTGGCTTTCAGACAACTGATTTGACAAAGTGTTCTAAGCGCATTCAAGGCCTTTCCTCCCATTTTTAAAAGGCAAATATTTATCTAGAAGCAGAGGGTTATCCAGAAGTAATAATGTCAATGTCACCCCTAAGAACATGCTTGTTACACTTCTGCAGCCTCAGCTGGCCTTGCAAGGAGCAAAGTTCATGGTCATCAACAAGGAATGTTCCAGAAAGTTGTCATATTTAGCACAAAATAACACACTCATCAATCATCTCTGTGAAGCAAATAAGATTTTGACAAATGGCATGTTTGTATTAAGTGCCTGAAACTAATGCTATTTTAGGAGGCCTTGCTCTATTGTCAAAGCGGAAGAGCTCAAGTTCTTTCACTTCATCATGTAGTGAAACCACCTATTGAATCAGGACACTGCAGTCTTGCTGAAAACCAGCCCAAACACTTGAGATGTGCCTACCCTCCTTGTTCTGCTACAGTCCTTTGCACACAATATCCTCACTAGCAAGGCAGTGAGTAGGGTCCCTCAGTCCACTTCAGATGAACTGAAGGCACAGTCCTGTTTTTCAAAGGCTGTACAGAGTCTGGTGGCTGGCAGCATGATGAGACCTTTATCCTCAAATCCACTTTGCAAGGCCATATCCCTCAGTTGTCTGTCTTGGCAGCATGCTTTCTTTTTTTCCTCTCTCCTTCCTCTTTGGTATGCTAGGCAGACAACTTATTTTCCCAAACAGTCTTATGTTGTTTCATTACAAAGTCTTTATTTTATTTTGTGCTAGTGCAATGTCCTTCAGCAGCACTCATGGATAGATATCTTGAGAGGCAGAAGATCTGAGGAGGAGGATGACATTGGTGAAGATTGTGTCTCCACATAGCCTTGGTCTCTCAGCTGTCAGAGGCAGTGATATAAATGAAAGAGAGCCTGGGTGTTATAAACTAATACACAGTCAGTGGACTTTGTCCTCTTAAAATGCCTTCTCTTGAGAAATTAGGCAGTGCATTTTAGTCCTTTCTATTTCCTCCTTCAGAGATTGTTAGTGTGTCAAAACCAACAAATACAGATTGAACGCTAATAGTAGGAAAGGCCCATATCACCATTTCCTATGGTTTATAATTCTGCTGTGTTATTTTGAAATTTATTTAGAGCATTGTTTAAGTTTGAATAGTACTATTATTCAAATTTTATGGTTCTTTCATCAAGCTCCTATGACTGTACTCTGACTAAATATTATATTCTGTATCCTAGATCTCCAGTAGTATCAGTGTGATGATCTTCAGCACTCCATGATCTAAGCAGCAACTGTTATCTTTGAGCTCTTTATCAGACAGTTTTCCCTCTCTCTTACTCATCGTGCAAATTAAATCATAGGTTAACTTCAGCCTAGTACCACCCACAAGTACCCACATCCTGACTGTCCACTGGATCTTATCCCACAGCACCAGTCTTTTTCTCATGCCACATTTTGCATTCACTCTGGAAGTCCATGGAATATTTGAAGATATATACACTTAGGGAAATCCCAACAATTCTTCTATTTTAATTAGCATGGGAAATGCATCAGTCCAGGTGAAATTACTCATATTTTCTTGTCTTGAGTTTCTTACTTTTTTTGAGCAGCTGAAGGATATTTTTCCTCTTCTACACTGCTTATTTACCTTCTTTATTATAGAGGTCCAAATACCTGATTCCTTCTCTGCTTCTTCAGTCACAAATCATTTGATTGGAGCATTTCAATGCTGGAAGAGCAGCCTTTCCCTTTCCTACCTTATGTCCATCTTTCAGGTCCCCATGTGTGTCCTTGCATTCACCTCTTTGGCCTTTCTGTTTTCAAAAGGCTGTAGCAGAACTTTTTTATTTGGCTTTGTCACTGAAGAAATGCTAATGATGTAGACCCCAATGCGTCACAGAGGAGCTTTCCCCTAAGCTTCAGCTATCCTATTGTTTTGTCTGACCAAGTCTATTCACAAGATAATAACACTTAATGAGTCCCTCTCTCTCTCCTTCCCACAGGCAGACTTGTAGACGCCACTATTTGGCTTTTTAGCGTTAAGAGTAGGAAGCAGTCACTACAAAGGCATGCCTACATTGCAAGCAGAGAGCTGTGATCGCATCACATGCAGACACACTTGGGTTACCTATTCTGTCAGCCCCAGGACACTGCGTGCTCCCCAGTGCCATGACCCCGTGCTAAGCTGCAGCCTCCCGCAACTCCATTTCCTTTTGCAGCTGGGCTCCCACAAGTATATTCCCACTGATGTATTTCCAGCAGACCTCCCGTTGAACTGTAAGTACTTTGAAAGGCTGACTGGTACCCAAATAGCGCCAACAATTCATAAAACCAATCTGGAAACCGTGTAGGAATTGAGGAAGTTTCTATCCGGACTCCTGACAATCCAGGCTTACGCAGTGCATGGTAAGAGATACTGTGTTACAGGAAAAAATTTTCTGAAAAAAGAAGCTTTCAACAATTTTATACTAGTGGTATCATCCCAACAAAAGCACTAAAATGGCCTTAGCTGGCTTGTAGCCATATTCCTTCAAGGACTTTTGATGTCAAAGTAGTATAAACAGGTGTGTATTTACTGAGCATAAAGGGAAATGTATTACTACTGGGATGCTCCTGTCACACACACAGGCATCCCTGAGCATCCTCTGTACTTACAGCCTTGAGTAAAAGTGCTCTCCTGTCACAATTAACACCTATAAAATGTGTTGTGTGATCTATTTTCAGTAAGATTTGTCTGAGTCTTCCGTGTTATACCATCTCCTTCTTTGTACCATGGGCATAAATATTCTGGCAGACGCAAGAGTGTCCTGGCTGGACGCTAGACTCTCCTCTCAGGAGAATGCTCATTCTTAGCTCATGTCATGGGTTTCCCACATCAGCTGCTGAATGGTGAGCAGCTGCCTTCCCCTGTTTTGCTTTCTTCTGCTTCTACACCTGGACAAGATTCCCAAAGGAGCATTTCCTTCCTGGTTGTAGAGACAAGTGGGCTTTTCCAAACAGCTGTTCCCCCTGCATGAGTCTTCCCCATCCTGAAACCTTGCTCTGTATGGTTGGGGGTGATGCACTATAGCATGCCATTCTGCTTACTCTGTTTCGTAATGGACTTTCAATTATGCAGATATTTTAAAAATCCCTTTGCTTTCTATGTGAGCAATCACTGTTGCATTTCTTAATCTACTTTGTCTGAAGCAGTATTTGTGGATTAGTAAGATCCATAAATTGAAAATTATATGTATAAAGAATGCAGGAACATAAAAGCAGTGGAGTTTTCTGGCAACTGTGAGGATGTTCTGCAGCTGCAAATTGCAGTTTGGGAAAATTTGTCCTGAATTTTTAAGCCTGAAAGTTAAGTTAGCCAAATCTTGCTTCTCCAGCCTGTATCTAGCTGCACTGAGTGCCAGTTGGGTACTTCTTTCATATCAACCGAATACAGTTTATATATATATTTTCTTACATATCAGACTTGCATGGCAATTTTAACAAAGGTTTTTTAAGTATCAGGGATTATTTTAGTTCAAGGTCTTGACTAGTAAAGTATCCAAAGTAAAAGCTATTATGTGTTTATTGTTGATACTGTTCATAATATTAATATCGAGCTGCTAATGTTGCTGTCTTGCTGAACACCAGCTCTTCTGTTGCATTTTATGATCCCAAATTTCCTTCATAATGAGCTATACCTCCTTAATGTATTTAGCACATTAGCTGCAACCTTGGCAAACACCAATCCATCTGTCCTTTGAGTAGGGTGCAAAATAGGCTGACAGTGCACAGAGGGTGCCTAAAGCAACTTGTTCTGCAATGAACTCAGATGAACGAATGTGACTCAGTGCCTGTTGCTGCCTTTAAAAATAATTGTCCAAAACAGCTGACTCAAGCAGCCCATAAAACTCTGCCCATACAAAGAGCTCACCTATGCCATTTGATGACTTGTTTTGGCTGGTTTGTGCTAAACATTGTCATACTATTCCTGCCCATAGAACACCATCCACTCCCCTGAAAGCACTGAGATCTTTGCAGTTGGCTTCAGTGGTGTGTAGAGCCGGTGATTATCCCCCCACAGATATTAGTCCCTAAGAACAGTCCTCCTCCCACCACTGTTTTCATTAGTTGCTGGGCACCTCCCACTGCATTTTCAGGGATGGAGTTCCCAACTCTCCACTCACGGGACTACAAGTCTCTGGAGCAATAACTTTATGGATGTGTGGGTTAAAAGTTGTGAGGGATGCTTAAGGGGAGTGCCAAGGTACACTGTCACATGAAAGTGAAACATTCTTGACTGCAGAGCTCTTCAGCCACATTCAGCTTGGACTATCTGTTCTCCTATTAAAGAAAAAGTGAAAAGCATAATTTAAGCAACATCTTCTGAGACAATCTAATATTTGGAAGAAAGAAGGATAAAATCAGGGAACAAGCTTGATGCTGAAACGAGAGACCACTGCTCATGTCAAGAGCTGATGAGCTCTGAGCTGCTGTTTGTCAGGTCAGATCCATGAAAAAGACACAGATGTGATTCTTCATGGGATGTGTGTCACAGCCTCAGGGTGAGGCAGCTCACACAGCTGGCTCCATGATCATGTAAACGTGCCTCTTCCATGCTGACCAGATAGGAAAACTCATGAACTTTGGTCAGAGAAGGAGAGCTAGCAAGCAGGGCAATAAATATCAGAGAAGAAACTGTTGGATGAAAGAGAAACACAAAAAGATGGATATTCTGGTAGGCATTTAGGAAAAAAACAATAAAAGACATTAAAACATATGGAAATTATTTGTGGGGATATGTATTATCTCAGCATAATATCAGTCACCAACTGCTGTTTTGGTCTACCCACTTGTAACCTCTTCCACCCTCTTTATTTACTCCAGTTTCTCTCTTTAGTTCACATAAATAAGCTTTTGTTGGTAACAGGTTTTTCTTTAAAATTAAATTATTACTATATTTTTCAATTCACTCACCTGCCTACTAATTATATCGCCATCTCCTTTTTGTGTCTAGGACTTAAAGTTTTAAAGCTTTATCCCTCTCCAAATTTTTCAGCCGTTATCTTTAGGCTCTGTCCTCAGTGTTCCCTGACCTTCCTTTTTTAAATAGAAATGTCTTTTCCAATAAGTCTTATATTGACTTTTCCAAAACTTGTTTATATTTCTCCCATTTAAAATGTGTCCAGAGATTGTGTAAAGGAAAGAAGAAATTTTGCCTGAAAGGAAAAACTAGGAAAAAACCCAAAAAATATACATCATATTAGGAGCTGATAAATATTAATTTTCTTTTCAAAATTTCCTGTAGTATTATTTTTAATGTTGTAATTTAAAATATATTATTACAGTAAAAAAATATGAATGTATTAAACTGTCTAATTTCCAAAAAATAGCATGTATTGGACGTTTCAAAAGGTGGTGTATTTTCATTAGAATTTATCTTCATTAATGGTACAAAAGTTGAAAAGGGCTGCTTTGAATTACAAGGAACAAAAAACTTTGAAATTATAATACAAAGTACAAAAGTCCTTCCTCTGTACAGCTTTAAATAAAATAATTTGCAATTTATGGTAAATATGCTCTCAAAAGTCCAGGAGAAAAGAATTTTATGGAAATGTTGAAGACAATTATGTTTTACAACTCTTGGCTGGCATATTACAAGAATAATCTGATTTTCTTACAGGTACAAGCAGGTTAAATGCACAATCCAATAGCTTTGTGAAGAATTCCTACCAATTTCCAATTACAAATATAGAAAACTCTCATGACTTGATTTTTTTTTCCAACTCAAAGCAATAATTTCTAAATCTTTCTTCTCAGTATGCCAAGTCTATGTATTCTTGAAAATTCTTTACCAGTGTGTACTAACATCAAAGGATAATACAAAATTATATGTAACATCTGCCTTGAAAAACACGTCAGTATTGCATTTTAAATACAGAAATATAACTTGATTCTACTGTGGGTGTTACTAAAATCTTCTACATAAGGATAAAATTGTACTTTATTTTAAGTTGTATTCCCCACCCATTTCTGTAACTACTGAAAATAGGTTTGTGTGAATTCTTTAACAAACCAATTTTTTCCTAAGTAAAGCTAGAGTTACAGAATCAGGTCATATTTCAGTAAAAGAAAAGTGTTTTGACATTACTCATGGGCCACATTTTTAAGGCAAACAGAGAGGGTATTATCTCTTCCATGAAACATTTGAGTAGCCACTTCTAAAAGTTTCCAGCTTTGAAATCTGAGGAATTTCCAGCCATGAAGAGCAAATACATTGTCCTCCTGCTCCTTCTGTCATCTATAACTGTGCACTAGTGAAAATAAAATCTTCTCACAGAAACTATTGAACACTTGAAATTGAACTTTCTAAAATAATTGCATGGTTTTCCATGTGATAGGTGCAAGAAATAAAGAATCAGAATTTATCAAATACAAACTAACTCTTGCTATGATTTATAGAAATGTTTTAAGTCAGATTTTTTTCTACTAAAATCCTCTCTATCGGGTGTGCCAAGGAGTTCACTTCCGCCAGACAGGTTTTTTCTGATTCAATGGCAATATTGTGAGCTAGGTATATTTAACCCAGGCAAAAGTGTATATTTCTACTTAAAAAAACCCCCAAAACATACAAAAACATGAAACAAAAAGGCCCCAACCAAAATCACCAGAAACAACTCATGCATTTAAAATAAGTGGTTGCACATTCTTTGAGGTTAATATACTGACAGCAGAGAAAAAAATCTAAATCCACAGCAATAATAAATTAAACAGATGAGAAAGCCACATATTAATCTCATTACTGGAAAAGAATCATGAAATAGCAGAACATCAGATGTAAGGCTGAGGCTTTCCTTTACCCCTGTAAAAAGTGATACCAGATAAAAGGTGGGATAGTGCAGGCACTTTTGAACAAACTGCATCCAGATGTGCACATGGGCCTGATCCAAGCTGCCCTAGACTGACAGGAAGACACTCACTGATTTCAGTGCTGCTCAGAGCTGGCCTTCAGAAGATTGGTTTCTCGGCCAAGTGCCACATCACCAGGTCATTCCTGCAAGGCTGCTTATCTAACAAACCGTCCTGAGTCTCTGATGTGGTGCTTCTGGTCAGCCAGTGTCACAGCACTCCTGGGAAGGGACAGAAAAGGAGATGGAATACAAAGAATAAAATAGTAATTTACAGAAAGCTTCCTTAGAGACAGAGAATGAAAGAGAGAAAGAGAGAGTGCAACTGGGAGAGATCAGACAGAGGTTTTTGCCAGGTTCTGTGAGCAAATGATGTCAGGCATTTTTGGATGCTGAAACAGTAACAGCCAAATTTCTCTCAACCTTGAAAGAACCCACTAAGGGCTCTGAAGTGGAGTGAAAGGAAGGACAATCTGTCTAGTTTGCCTGCTTGATGTATGAGCACGTCCTGAACATCAGCTGTGCAGAAGCCTCTAAAGCCAAAGCCCTTTAGTAGTGCTGCAGAATCAACATGTGCATCTCTTGCGTTACCTTGGAAGGAACCATGAGCTGACTTTCCAAATATTTCTAAAAAAGAAATACCTTCACTGATCTGGAGAGAAAATATCCATGCTAATAAATGGAACACAGGAGTTTCTGCTCAGGCTTTCAGCTTCTGTTGAAATCTAAATGTGAAGCTAACCAAAAGGTGTGGCCAACTGTGTTTTGGGGTTAAATAGCCAAACTACATCAAAATTCAAAGAGTTGAACTCCGAAATACAGTATATAGTTTTTCACAGTGGTTCTATACTTTTATATTCTTGTACTCACCCCAACATTTCTACACTTATGTCTCATTTTCTGATTTGCCAGCATAGATAATTATGCAGGCATTTTACTTAAGGCAAGACATCTTTATTTTCAGGGGCAGAAGATCAATATGAACTGCCCAGTAGAGGGTGCTACTTGATTTTATGAATAAAACCTATCAATAAACTTTAAGAATAATCATATTTCCATGAGATTATGCAAATCATGGGGGGGCATCAAATTCTTCTGACAGCAGCACTGAAGAAACTGAAAGGTGGTGTATTTTTTTCCTGACCTGCTTGTTTCAGGTGGTAGTACAAAGTGCAGAGGAGTGATCTAAGTGAAACTTTTGGTTTTATGCTTGGCCATCAATCTAAATGGCACTAGATACTACTGCTCAGAAATAAGCATTGTGTGAACAACCCATGCTCTTGGTTCACTGTGGTGGATTTCTCATCTTATATTCTGTCCATACTAAAGTTGCCAGGAGGTTTTTACTTCTGGACAGACTTTTTAGCTCTTTGCCTTTTACCAGAACAAACCAATCTGCTTGGAATTTTTGAAGTTTGTTACTCTGGCAAAGTAGAAATTTAATGGAAAGTTTGAGGTAAATTCAACAAGATGTTTGGGAGACAGGAGGGCTGAAAAAAGGAAATGGTTTCACCGCTTGAATGTTTCCCTAACTTTTTTTTGGCTCATGCAAACTACAAAATGTCTTGGCTGAGAAAATTGAAATTTTGTTCTAAATCTTCATAGATGGTGATTCCTCTTTCCTTTGGCTTCTTTTAGGATGCTTCAGGGGGCAATTATTTAATCATTAAAAAACATTTATGCAAACATTTAGGGTTCCTAAATCTACATGTCAGCTTGTATGAGATCTTATGAGATGTATGGTAGGGAAATGCAGCTTTCCCAGACTGCACAGACTGTTTCTTGTGATCAGGGTAGGGCAAACTTCCTTTCAGAGTAGACTTTAGAAGGTTTCAGTTGCCCTACAAGATCTGAAGGGTTCCACCCAGAGCACCATCAGGTCTTCTGAGACCTGCTGGAGGCAAAGACCATTCCCATGAAGGCGTTTTACTTCCTCTTTGTCTCTACATCTGCTTAGAGCTCGCCTTCTTGCCTCTGTTATCTTCACATACATCTCCTGGCAGGATTTGAGGGAGAAGATATTCTCCACCACAAATCTAAAACTGGTTCTGTAAGCTCTGCCACTCCCAGTGTATGGCCCAGAGGCAGGCCTGTATGTAAAGACTTACCCTAATGACATCGAGGAAAAAATCCACTTTTGTGTTCTCACTGAGTGGTAAAATGTCCTGTACTGGCCCTGAAGATCACATCTTTAGGAGTAGTACACAGTTTTTCAGTAGTTAGGAAAACTTTCCATAATGAGGTTTGAAGGAGATTTTAACGTTAACAGTCTGTGATTTGTTACTCCTATTGGCATAAATTCCAAGGACTGAAGCAATATACTGGCATCATTTTTCATAGAATACTATAAAGTAAAAGATGAAGTTCCCTAATGATTTATGAACAGAATATTGTTAGAATTAACATCAAGGTGGTGAAGATTCTGTTCCATTTTTTGAGATATTTGTGCTGCTCCCAGCTTCTTGGATTTGCCATGAATTATATCATTTTCAATCCAAAAAATACAGACATAAAGATGTAGGATCAAAAAACATAAGTCCGAAAGAATCTGTGGAAGTTTGGGAAACTTGAAACCAAGCTGTCAGAAAGGAATGAAGGAGGTATGTAAAAACTATAAAAGAATTAATATTACACACCTGCAGGCAGAATTATCCTCTAAAGTACAGAATATTTTCTGAAAGTAATTTAGTGTTATTGAAATGGTGACTAGAAAGAACAATGTGTAAAGCTGGTCCTGAGACAGCCACTGCATTATGTGTGAGATGTCCTCCTGTCAGCAAACTCTGTTTTTCCCCATTCCATCATTTCTCCTGTCTCCCTATCCTAAACAACCCTAAATTTTACTGTAGAATCTATTTTATGAAGGGAAAAGAAATTTTTAAGAAAATCTGGTATGTTTGCAGGAACTGGTCCCATGTTTCATGTGTCAATAAGAGACCTAATTGAGCCTCAGAAGTGAAAAATTGGTACTTTAAAGATGATATATTGAGTTTGCATTGATTAAATTAATGACATCCTGGTGAGATCAAAGATATATGGACTTGGGTGGGAGCAATGGCAGAAATGTCGCAGCCATCTCAAAAGCATGGGAGAAATGAAAAAAAAATTATCTAAAAACTATAGAGAAAAGGGCTTACAAAAAGTTTGGTTCTGGAGGGCAGAGGGAAAACAAGAACAAAATTGTTTTCAATTAAAATCCTCATTACTTTTAACAAAATGAACATGATCTATAAATATGCAGCCTGTTTTACAAAGACTTTATACTAACCTCTTCTAAAGAAGAAAAGTCTGCACTGGAGGATTTTCAACTCATCTATTCTTCCCTTCCACCAAGCAAAACGATTGAGAAAGCACTGATGAGCAGAAGACCAGAAATGGAAAACAGAACAGAAAAGATCTGTGCTAGGACACCTCAGGGGTAATCCTGAATGTTGTCCCTCTTTAAATGCTTTCTAAGAAAGACATTTTTCATCCTGCAAATAATTATGAGGACCAGTCATCCATCACCTAAAGGAAATTTCTTCATTAAAATCCATTTGTCTTGTAATTTCTCTGTTCGCAAATATGTGTTGGTTTTTTTTTTTCATTAAACAAGTCCATCACCTTTCACATACTTCAAAGAGAAAAACTCCAACAAGGAGTGCTTCGGGTTCATTATTTGGCTCAGTTATTTGCCAGATGTTAAGTAAGGCTGTGTTTTGGCTAGCCTGTATGCTCTAATGTAACATTAAACCAACTAAAACATTAAATGGGGTCCAAGTGTAGACCTGCAGTTAAGAGAAGCATTTAATGGAAAAGGAAAATTCCTGAAATTAAATCTTCACTCTTGCGATAATCTAAATTGTTCAGGCTAACAACATAAATTAAAATCAATATACTGTTAAAAATATGACAAAAAATCCACTGGTTTTCAATCCGAATAATCTCCACCAACACTCGCCCTATTTGAGCTTCAGGATAACATTGCAATGTCTAGAAAGGCTAGTTGTAAGGGACTCTGATCTCTGCTTCCAAATCTCCTCCTGAGAATTGCAGGCTATCTATGTGCAGACCTGTTTTCCATGTGTCCCATTTTATAATCACACCAAGAAATTTATTCCACCAAACATCCTTAAATGGCAACATTGCTGTTTCTGGCTGGCAGTTCACAAGAGTATCTGGATTATTAACTCACCCAAAGGCCAAATGGCAGGTTAGCTGCTGGAATGGTTACAGTGTGATTGAAAACTGCATAAAATGAAAAGCATTAGGTAATTGATTATTTTTTTTCTCTATATGGCAGAAGATGATTTTTGAGGGTTAACATCTATCATTGTAACCCCAAAGTCTGCTTGCAAGATTAATTGTTCTCTTCCATTGTTATCATTGTGATACTTATGACATGTAATTAACATGTTTTTATTACCTTATTTATTCATCTAGTACATAGAATAGACATCACAGAACACTATTGTGAACAAAAAAAAAAAGGATGAAATGTGTATTAAAACACTATAAAACACATGAGAAAGTGAAATGAAAAAAATCTAATTGCTGGTGTCACCTGGTGACAGATATCTCTGACATAAAGTCTGCTCTTTTTTGAATGATGTGCTTTTAGCATCATCCCACAGCTAACATTAAAGCAGTAAGATAAATTTGTGGGAGAATATTCTTTTTGGTTTACTGTTTGAAACACTGGGTCCCTATAGTTCCACAAAAGACCTGTTGTGTTCAGGCTTTTTTTTTTTTTTTTTTACTTGAATGAGTTTCATATCAGGCCTCAGCTCTGTACCAGATAAAACTCTCCCAGCAGGATTTTTCTGCCATCCATCACAGGCCAGTTAGGAGGAACCAGGAAGTTATCAGAATCTTGAGGTGCACAGTTGTGCACAATTGTGCAAATGACTTCTGGCTTGTTTATAGGAAGGATACAAAATTATCCATTTAACTTTTTGGAATCTCTCAAACTCTCACAACTACACCTCAAATAGTAATTGTTTCGCTTCTTGGAGTCACTCTGGGACTATATACATTCTCCACATTCTTCCATCATTCATGACCAGTCACCCACTTGTGAGTAGCACAGCCATATTCAGCTAATTCCAGTATAAATTTGGAATCACTTCACAGCAAGACAACATTAATTTCTATCTTCCTTTTCATAGGTGTTGACAATAATAAGCAAACAAATAGGATGCTAACTAGGAGTTCATCTGTATAAGTGTAAATAGTTTTGAAAGAAACACACAAAAAAAGAAAAAGATGTGTGAATGGCCTAAAAATAAGAAATTATGTAAAGAAATACTTTTTAGAATATGTGAAAAAATAGGTACAACTTATATAGGCTTAATTCCACCTGCCTGTATTCATCCTCAACCATATATTTCTGAATGATTGTACTGACTGTCAGGAATTAACAAGCGGAACAAAACAGTGTAAACGAATATCTTTTTGAAACAATATTTAGCCTCTTAGTGCAAAGTAACAGGAATTTATGATGTTGAGACAGGTTTTGTTTAAAAGGCACTTTCAACTGTTTGAAATGCAGGAAAGAGAAAGCTTAGACCTGTCTGGGTTTGTAGCATTTTGCCTGAGCACCTTCATAGCTAATGAGTGAAGCAAAACCTTGTGAAAGTTGTGGTTGAAATAGGTGTTCATAGCAGAAATAAAATATACAAAAGTTATTATTTACATTTCAAAGCAGCCATAAAAAACAAGCTTAGTAATTATCACAAACATGAATATCCTAATATACCTCTAATTGTAATCGTATTCAGGTCATTTGATACAAACTTTTAATTTGGCAGCAAACTGCTTGGAAATCAAGCAATAGTAGCTAGAAATTACTCCAGGTTTAAGCAAACATTGTTCACAGTTTAATCCTCCATTTGCTGTGGTTATCTCTTATTTGTCTTCCACAGGAAAATGTGGTTTGCTCTGTCATTATTAGCTGTCCTCCCGCTGCCTCCTCACCCCTTCCCTCCACTTACTTTCACCTCAGTGGTACCAAGTTTGGGGAAACAGATAATCCTTAACTTCCATGAAGCAGCAATGTGAGAAGCCTTCCAAAATATATGCTCTAAATAGGAATTATTATCTTGAGATAAAAATTATTCACCAAATAAGGCTTTGATTTCCATTTGTGCTTTTCCTTGACTTAAATGTATAGATTTATACAGAAGACATTAAAAGACTTTCCACATATCCCCAAGGCCACAGAGATACAACAGTTTGCTGTCTAGACTCCTCATTACTTTTCCCCTCTTGCTTTTCAATGAAGTGCATGCCAGCAATGGGCTCGGAGCAAATCACACCCCTGCATTTTGGCAGGGTACTCTCCCTTACCTCTCAAGAGAGCCTCACTCCTGCCAGATCTCCCTCCCTGCTTGAATCTGTACTCCTGAGACCCCAGCTTTCAACTCAGACATTAAAAAAAAAAAAAAAAAAGGAGAGCCTGTCCTTCTAAATGCGCTACAAAATGGGAACCACCTCCTGCTCTAGACTAGCATGCTCTTTGTGGGAGTGGTAACTATGCTGTCCACCCTTGTGGGACTTGACCAAAATTCAGGTGTCACAGTCCATGGATGTCCTGTAATCATTAGGCCATTGTTCAAGAGGTAAGTATCAACCAGTTTCTTCAGGGAAGGTGCCTAGAGGTAGTCAACTCAAATCCATCCAGAAGAGCTGAAAATTAAGAGAGTTTTATTGATAAGTCTCAAATGCAGCTAAGTGGGAAATAGTTCTTTAACCATCTCAGGTGGGCAGCCTTTCTACTTTCACTTACACTTTCTACTTACACTTTCAGTGAGCTACTTGTGTTGGGGAGCTTTCCTCAGAAGGTAATTTGCATGTGCCATCTCAGCTATTTTGATGCATAAGAACATGAGAGTGGTCTGACTGGGTCACACCTCAGCTCAGAGTCCCATTATCAAAAAAGTCAAGAAGTGGATTCCTAGGGAAGTTTGTAAGTGATGCCTCTGAAGAATATACATCCATCATTCAATCATATGTGCCTTGTTGACTTTTTGCACTGGTTGTCTTACATACAATAACTCTCAATGGATATTTCTTATATGAATTTGTCTAGTTACCTTTTGAAATCATGTAAACTTCCAGCATCTGAAACAAGCTTTGATAAGGAGATTCAGGGCTTAACTTTATATCAACACAGATGGGTTAGGGACAGTTTGCTTGAACCTCTCTCCTGGAACTGAATTACACTCTGGAAACTCAAGTGCTATTTGCAGTTCCCTCTCGGTCCCTTAAGCTGGTGACTTGATTGAATAAAACCTGAATGTAAATACCTGCCAGTACCACTGAAAAATTTGCCATCATTATGTTTAAGGTGTTTTTCTGGGGTGATGTAGTGTTGTGCTAGGACTGAACTGTTAAAATGGGGCCTCTTGTTAGGCCTGTTCACCCCTGCCTCTCACAGACTGTTATTTATTCCCTCATATTTAGTGCATTTCCCTCTGCTACTACTTCCATTGTTTTCTTTCTTTTTTTTTTCATGAAGGGGAATATAATGTATTAATAACAACTACAACAGGAAGAAAGAGAAATTTACATATAAAAATAAAATCCAATCAGACTAAGATGAGTTAAGGGTTTAGTACATTAAAATCTAGTTTTCCCTTCTTATGGAGAAATAAAAAATAAGTTCAGATCTTGGATAAGAAGCAGCAAGGAAAATTATTAACTATCACATTATCTTTTGTTGGAGGAATAGATGCAGAATTATTGCTGGTAACAGTTTAAATCTTTAATTCATATTGAACCATGGGAAACAAAAGATGGAAAGAAAAAAAAATCTGATTTATGTTGCAAATATTTTGGTTTTGCTTTTTTTTATCTGTGTGCAAACCATCTGTTTGTTTGACACAGGTCATTTTCTTGCCATTGTACATGCCATTCCCACTGTGGTATTACAGATAGGCAAAACAGATAAACAGAAGAAGCAAATAAATAGTCTTCAGTGTGATGAATGCAATTTATAATTAAGGTGGACAGGGGAAAGATTCTAAGTGGAGGCTTAGAAAAATTACAAGTCCTGATGTTCAACTTGTTTCTAAATTTGTCTGTGAACCACTGATAAAATAGAATGAGAAAAGTCTTTATAAAGTAAATGATATATTATTACACAAAATAATAGGAACATGCAGAGCTGTAAGTATGAATTAGGCATCCTGTGGTTGACTTCTGCATCATATAAACATACTAGCCAGTCCAAAGCTGAAAACAGAGCCAGGAATTCAGTAATCAGTGTCCCTTGTCCAACTATTAGAGACTCCCAAATTCCTTGGAATAAAGGACCCATATGGAACTCTTTATGCAAGTAAAGCAAACTGACAGAGCAGCCTATATATGATGAATAATAATACATTAGCCAGAAATGGAGTATAATTACAAAAAGTACCATTAAAGGTCACTGAATTCAATTAGATTTTTCTATTGGATTTGTTGGAGTTGAATCATGATGGAAAATGAAGACTTGCTTAATATAATGCCTAAAATAATACATATGAGTATGTGATTATTAATCATGCTACCAGAGCACTGCACCTGTTGAGTGAAAGCCTAAAAGAGAATTTCTGTGACTAGATTTGGAAATTTTTGGGATAAGAAATTTGTTTCTAGAATCTTATGGAATTTCAAAGATGCTTCAGTGCTGATAATTCCCTTTGCAAGGTGAGGACATATGCTTAGGGAGATGATTGTCCTTGATTACTAGTTTGGTGTGGTTTTCAGCAGCAGATTTTGGGCATTCTTCACTAGAACATTAACCCATAAGGATTAATATAATCAATGTAATTTATTTCCAAATTGTTTCTGATCCAGAAATAAATAGCTTTATTCTGATGAAGTACCACTCTCTTAATTTACTCAGCTGGTCCCTTTTGGTAATAAGTTCTATAATTTTAAGGTGAAGTCATTAATATCTTTCCAAATTTACTAATACCATGTAAGTAAAATTAAGCCCATAAAAAAGCAGTTCTCAGTTCTCTTGTTCATTACATTGGATCCCAGCACGGGCAATTTCAGACATTTCTCTTTTTTGTGCCCCTTAGTGCCTTGATTAGGACTGCTCTCAAGACTGACATTTCGCTAAAATATGTCTTATGTTCTTATCAGTTTTTGCTTTAAATTTAACAACCTTCTGATCAATGCAAAGGGCCAGTGAGACTGGGACTATCCACCTTGTGTATTTACTTCTCTGCTTAGAAGGTGGAACATATTGCTTTCCTCAAACGATAGCTTCTGCAAAAGAAACATTTCTCTTTGCCGTACTTGTCTTTCTGGTGCTTCTGCCTTTTCCCTCCTCTTACCACCAGGGAAAGGCAGCAATGGGAGGTGCAGACCAGACACAAGGAGATATGAAGAAGCTTATTAGTAGGGTTCCTAGCAGTGCTACAGCCCAAGGATAACCCAAATAATCTGTGGCTATATATAGAGTTCCTTCACCTTTTGAGTTAGCCCATGGATCTTTCCTGATCCTGGAGAATCCAGTTAGGATTCCCAGCCTTCAAGTAATCTACCCCCAGGCTAATAATTCTTTTTTTTAGAGGTTCAGAAGAGACCATGACCCTTTCTGAGAACTAATGCATTATGATACTTGGGATCAGTGTGAAGCATTTCACACTTTTATAGCACTGACCTGTTATTAAAAGATAATATGGAGTTCCAAAGCTTCCAATTCACATATGTTCCTATTTTGTGTATATTTTAAAGACTATTCCAAAGACCAGTCAGATGAATATAATGACTAGTTGACCTCCCAAGAAATTTGTGTTGCTGTGAGACAAAACACAGAGTATAATTTTAGAATGAGATTCTTTTTCATTTGTAAATGCTAAACAAATTAGGGAAATTGGCAAATGAATTCAATGTGTGAAATATACAGAGCTCTGAGTGTACAGTTATTACTCATGGCTACCCCATAGAGATCTTTGGAAAATATTATGTTTGGTGTTTAATAATCCATGGGTTTTAAGTGTTATTAGGAAACGTAGTCAGCACAAACAGAAATTAATCTACTTATCTATATATTTTACATAGACTAAGTTTTTGGTCACAATAATATAACTTATTATTTTATGACAGAAGTAAAAATAACATTTATTCCCTTCCAATATTTTGCTAAATTGTCCAAATCTGCATTTCATGAACATGGCTAACCAGACTGACATATATTTAGTGACCCTGAACTAAAAAAACAAATAAATAAAAAATTAAATACAGTTTTGCTGCAGTCACAAAATTCCAGAGAAATATTTCTGCTCACCAACAAGCATGTCATGAAAAAAGTAATCCTGAAATCCTAAACCTAAAATTTTCCTGTTAGCCAGCATAAAAGTCCTTAATGTAAAATCTGAGCCCTTAATATATTAGAATTTATGTAAACTCTGCAGAATGCTTTTTGTAAGCAAGAACTAGTCCTGACAAAGATCTTCTGTGGCTAGGCTTACTTCCATGTCTATTGTTTCCTGGATCAGGAGGAAGATCAGTCCAAGAAAGAGCCCCCGGCACCTTCAATATAAAGTAGAAATTAAGGGAACCAGTAAATTCACGAAATATTTGCTTTTAAAATTATTTTTTATTTGTGTGTCTCAGCCAGTCCCAGCTTGTTTCAGGATGATTAACAACAGTATTTTCCAGTGTGTTGGAGTAGGCAATGATTTTTCATTTGTTATTCAATGCACAGTCAACCTTGTTGCAGCAAAGAGATTAACCTCAGAAAAACACAGGCACAATTTCTGGGAAAACTTATTGTAGTTCTCTCTTAAGATTTTTGTTTCTTGCATTAGATAGTGAAGGAAAAGAATTCAGGTGTAGAAATGTCAATGTTACACCCTAATGGGGACATGCTTTAGTGGTGGACTTGTCAGTGTTAGGTTAATGGTTGTACTCAGAGATCTAAGAGTTTTTTTCCAACTTAATTATATGATTCTGATAGTATTTATCCATAGAAGACATCTGATCAGCAGTACTAGTGGGCCTATTTTCTTGAATGAAGTAATCTCCACTTTCTAATAGATGAAGATTCAGGTGTGCACTTCAATTGTTTTTGAATTTGGCTCTTAAAAAAAAGAATTTTAAAAAATGGGACAAAATTATCTAATTATACACTGAGAGTATTTTAACATCAAAATCTACAGACAGAAATTTGTTCTCTCTGCCTCCACTGCAAGAATACAATAGATTGCTCCATTATAGGCTGGTAAGCAATTTTGTGAGCACAAGTAAAAGCCAGGCTGAACCTGAGTGGACAAGCCTCAGTGAGCAGAAAGTATGTTGCCTGAGAGCTAAGGCTGCACTACGTATGTTTACATAGCTTCTGTACATGTATAGTTATCTTCAGCCTATTGGGACTATCACTTTCCCAATGCCTTTCTGAGGAAAGACAAACTAGGAAGGATGGACAGCTGCACCATCCAATGGGGAGTGTGGTTTAAATAACACTGGGGCAGTCAATCTGCTCAACAAAGTCATTTACTGCCTGAGTGCTGTAAAGCCAGCTCTCCTCTCTCAGGGTGCCAAGTGGCTCCTGCTCAAGCACTGTGGTGCTTTTGAAGCAGGTTCTCCACTCTGGGACTGGCATGGATGTGAGTGGGTTCTGGTCCTATCTGCCTTTTTGTAGTGGCATAAACACCTCCAGAGTCAAAGTCCTGAAGAGCCACTGTCTGGTCCCAAAGAGACCCTCGAGTAGCTTTGGGTTTTCTTTATGCTCTGTCAGCCACGCAGCATACCTCAAGTCAACAGAGCAAGACATGCAGTTGGGGGTGAGGGATGGAAAACCAGAATACCAAATTTTGTGTGATATCCACCAGGAAGATAGACAATCTGGACAAACTGGCTTCCATCTAATTGCTTCAAATCTATTTCTACATCTGCATTCACTTCCTTAATATCTTCTCACACTGCATTCCCATCCTTAAGTACAAGCTGCTTGATCTGGATATTAAACAGTCTGGGAAATCATTGCAAAAAGAATTTGCAAAAGTAATCAGGCAAGTGTTTAGAAAAAAATGGTTCTGCTTCTCTGATTATATATATTCTGTTCAAGCAAATTATTTTACTGTCAGACATTTTCAAACAGAAAATTAAAGCACAGACTAGTAGTCATTAACAGTGTGCAGAATATGAGTTCCAAAACAAAAGCCTGGATCTAAGTGTAGACCCCAGCCAGTCAGAATGAAAGTGCTGTGTATGACCTATTTCTCCCACCTTTCATAATCAAAACAACTCAAACTTCTCTTTTTGAATACATGACAGTCAGAACACACTAATTGCAAGTAATCTGCAGACCGAGAATTATTCAGGACAATTATATGGTAGAATTTCTAAAATCCATGTATTTGAGAAAATATCCACTTGTAGATTTTAAACTGGAAATGCAGAGGTGCTAAAAAAGAGATGGTGCTGCAGAAATAATCTCTAATACATTAGATTATATTCTCTTTTTAAGAAAGCTAAATAGAAACACTCAATAGAATATGCATTCATGAGCATGCTAGAAAATGGATTCAAATCCCTGTTCTTCCTCATATAGTTAATAGGCTTGATGCCAGGTGCCTTATTTTCAAGGTAGATAATTTTCATTTTGACAATAAATTCCACACCAGCTAAACCCCTACTGGTAAAGTTTTTTTTTTGTTTGTTTGTTTTTTTTTTTTTTGGTGGAAAAAGACTTTGTTAAAAGTTCCCAGCCAGTTCTAATTGTAAGCTTGCTTTTGGACAGGGAAAAATGAAAGGGAGGACATGTAACTATATTTATTGGACAAATCACATGCTATATGCATCCCTCTTTTGGAAAAAAAACCATTCTGTTGGAATGACAGGCAGAGATATCCAAAAGATCAGTCTTTGAGTTGACAGCAGGATATTTATATTATAGTCCTCAACCACTGACAGATTCAGATTTATTTTCCAACTCTTTGACTCTTTGAATTCCTTATGTATCTTGTCCATTTATCTTATAAAAACTTTGGCATAACGGCATTTTCTTTAGGTCTGTTGCTTTTCCATAGAACTGGAGGCATCCCACAGTATCAATACAAACATATTAGCAACATCAAGCTCAGGGGATCTCCCAGCCTGGATCTGAGTAGGCTAAAGTAGGAAGAGATGCTGTTGCAGTGGGAATATGAGCTTCTTAGGACAAGTTTTGAAGAGCCAATTCTAGGAAACCAGGCTGAGCTTCTTTCAGCACAAGTCTCAGCCTCTCCTTTAAAGTGCAACCCTCCTTCCTATTAATCTCTGCAGTTCAGGGAGTTCTCTGTCTCTTTGCAGTAATTTAGAGCCATGACACAAAAAGGATGGGGCTTTTCTCATCTTCAGGAACTTTTCTACTTAGGGACTGATACTGTTGCTGTTTACGATCAAAAGAAATTCTTTGATGTCACAGAGGAATACCAGCATAAGCTAAGGCCAGTGAGATAAAATCAGCCTCCAGTGCAAAGCATCAAACCTTTGAAACACTAGTAGCTGACAAGTTGGTTGCTGCTGGTAAGTTTTTTTTCCACTTGGCTGTATGGACTTTGGGCATCCGGTCAAATTTGTCTCTCAAAACACTGAGTCTGGGAGATGTGATGTAAATATCAAAGACAGCTGACTCTAGCACTGTGACCAAAGCATTTATCAATAAACATGTTGCTTATATTGCTAAATGCATATTTTATTATCAGTGTTAAAATGACACATGGTATCTTCATGAAACTAGAAACAATTGTTCTGCAGTAATGTATTAAGAAGTATACATGTGTTTTATGAAAATTTTCATGCAGAAAAGGGCTGTTAGATTATGACACCTAGTTTGTTCTTTTTTTCCTATTTTTCTCGTTTCATTTTTAGCCATTTACGAAGATCTTTTTCTAATTTAAGTTACTTTGACTTATGCTTGATTTTGCTAAATTACTTTTCCAAAATGCTCACAAGGATAATCTTTTGAATTAATGGATAAAACTAAACTCACTCCCACTCTGCAACTACAATAGTATGTTACATGCAATTATTTATGATTCATACAAACTAGCTTCCTACAGCCCCATAAATCCCACAGAATCAGAACATTGTGGCATCATCTCTACTGACAATTTTTACTCTTTTGCCAGGCATCATGTTCCTTGAATTAGAGAAAAATTATTCCTAATCAGCAAGGAGTTACACTGTAAATTCAGGGAATTGTGTCCAGCTGAAGGAAAGGAGGCATTTATTTCTACCAGGATGAAGCACCTACATCCAAAACTGCAGTCTTCTAAATTCCTGCTCATTCTTTGCCACACCCTGTAAGCACCTACACTCCAGAGGCGCCAGCTTTTCACATTAAAATTCTCCAGACTCCTGAAATTCTGCTGTGGGCATGTCCAGAAATGCCTCTCATGTCATGGCACCCACTTAACTCACACTCTGGCACCGTCAGATCCAATGAACTCAGCTTTCCTGCACCTGCACCCATCTTGCCCAAGGGGTATAGCCAATGAACATTCCCAAAGCACAGAGAGCTGCTGCTCTGTGAAGCGCAGCGGCAGCTGTTGCTGCTCTCCTCTGCCGCATTCAAGAGCTCTGTGGTCAGGGCTTTTAGCCTAGATGTGGGAAAGCTGGGGTTTACACCCTCCTGTGCCCGAGGAAATCAAAACCCACGCCCTTGCCACAAGGCCGGGGCTGTTCTGGGTGAAAGTGCTCTCCACCCTGCCCTTTGAAGCTCTTCCATCCTATAGGAGCAAACCACAGCTTCACAACGGCGGTGGAGAACATGAGCCAGCATGAACCTTTGAGGGGTTATGGCCCTCGTGGGAGGAGGCAAAGGAGGTTTCGGTACCCTTTCCTTCCCCTAAGGAGTTTCTGGGTATTGTGTCCTAGGTCAAGTGTATAACAGGTCTTTTTGGAGCACATATGGGATTGGTTTCTCCAGTGCTTCTCCATGGAATGACGTGGAGTGTGGCAGCAGTGAGTGTAATGCAGAGCCTATGTCACCTCTCTTCAGTGGACAGTGCCACTGGAGCTTCTGAGCTCCACTGCCACTCCTCCTGGCTGGCTCTCACAAGGGCCTCATGAAGGCTGAGTTTCCTCAACAACTCCTCTCCCAAGAGAAGCAAAACAACAATGCAGGGACCAGCATTCAAGTGCAGCATTTCTAGTGCATATGACATCTGTCATGCTCCATGTCCCAATGGCTCTGCAGTCCCACACACTGCCATAGCTGCAGCTACCCCCCTGGAGACCACCAGGCACCCCATGTCCTCACAGCAGCATGGACACAGCTTGTCCTCATTTCCCATGGCCCAGGACCTCTGCCCCTTGCATCTTGCTGAAGCTATTGTCTGTTTAACAAATTGCTTGAGGAAAGTCTTGAATTGGATTTCTTCTTTCAGGAGAACAAGTTGTGTATTTCTTTATTATGTGCATCCATCTCTGTGACAACCCTCCCAGTGCACGGCTGCCAGTTCTGCTAGCAGCCATTGTTTCCCAGGAAAATTTTCATGAAGTGGTAGCAGCCTCTGGGATCCCAGCTCACAATGAACTTTTTGTTTGGCCTTGACTGATGGAAGTCTCCAGTGACTCTCCAGTTTCTAGTAGTGAAGACATATGTGACACTCAAGTGTCTTTCAGTTTGTGTCCATTTTAATTCAATACCTTGTATTCCTTGGCCCATAAAGCCAAACCACCACCTGACTTCATAACCTTGAGTGAGTCCTTTGGCTCCCCCAGCACATTGTTCAAAGATTAATTCTTGATCTTCAGTGTGCTTCTTTGACTTCCTTAGGCATATTTCCAGCGAAAGTAAAACTTGCTACATGAATGTCTGCATATCCAAGCAATCCACAGGGCATTTTGCCTCTTTTGTCTACTGCTGAACCACACATGGGGATACAGATTTGACAAGAGAGATGGGGTCTGAGCACTTACAAATTGTCTGCCCGTTGATTTCTATAGAGAAATATGTGACACAAAATATATTTTTATCATTGCCAACATTCTCTTCAGAAGCACATTTGGGATGTGCCGAAGCAACTGAAAAATTCATTAAAAAAAGTTAACTGACAGATAGAAACAGGTAGGAAAGAAGTCTTCATACTGCCCCGCTCAGAGAATTAATTTTTGCAGGGCTAGTGACAGAGCTGGGGTAGGTACTTGAGAGGGCAGGCACTGGACCAACAGGTTTACGAGTGCGTCCTGTGCAGTTTACCATGTGAGGACAAGGGCTGGACCTGGCTGCAAGCAATCATTCACAGAAACCTCATGAGCTGTTCTGGGTATATTACTAATGCTAGGGATCCATACCCACCCCATAAATAACTATGTAATATAGTTTGTGGAATTAATTTTGATTTAGTCATTTATAAGGGTTACGTTAATCTAACTTTAACCCTTTTCACTGTGAAGAAGCTGCAATGCTGTCTCTCCAACTTCAGTATTCTCTGAGTACAATAGTCTTACATGTTTTGTTTTTCCTGTGGTTTGAAGAATTCATGACTTTTTTCTGTTATAGAAGTTGACTACACTATAACCACTTCCAAATACTCCCCCTGACAAGGATAAATCAGCCTGTGCTGAGCTCAGGGCTGCTATGGCCAGGTTGCTGCCAATATCAAAGCATGTTTAAAAGTAGCTGAGGGATCTTAGTGCTGCTCTACAGATACAGATGTTTCACATTTCATTACCAAAGTTTTATGCTAGCCTCCTCTATGTGACTGAACTGAAACTTCTGCTAAATGCTTAATGCTGCAGAACCAGCTATTACTGAAATGAGACTATGTTCTGTGTATCTTCTCCTGAGCTGGCAGGTACTGCTGGCATGTACAGTGAATTACTGTTTACTCCTTCTCCAGCGATCCTTTGTACTTTTAGAGCATTTAGGCAGGGTTTCTATAATCTCCAGTAGTCTGCAGCTCCTCTCCTTGCTTTATTCCTAGTGCCCTGTGTGGCAGAGTAACCTCTCGGAGCTGATGACCATGACCAGCCTGTTTCTAGCAGTCCAGCCTAAACAGAGCACTGTCCTTGCAGAACCCATTAAGGGAGAGAGGTTGGCCTGAAAAAGTCAAGGCCTGTGTCTGGAATGAAGCATGAAGCTTATGCAACTGTGCTCCTTTATACACTACTTGGCTGTGCTTTTATTATTTTTATGCATCGAAGATCTGCACACCTCAAGTTCGAGGGCCTTGCTGATACCTAGAGATAAAAGCAGTAAATGGCCTTTTCAGATATAATAGAAATCTACCTGCAAAGAAAGTGCCAAAAAGACCATTGTTTTCAACTGTTTCCACTGCCTAGAAAAATTTTTTTTGGCATTATATTCTGGGCTTAGAAAGCAATATGGCAAACAAATTGAGAGAGATGATCTTCAGCTTCTACTCTGCTCTTGTGTGACCCCACCTGGAGTACTCCATTCAGTTCTGGGGCTTCCAACATGGAAAGGATGTGGACCTACTGGGCACGTCCAGAGGAGGGACATGAAGATGATCAGAGGGCTGGAACTCCTCTCCTATGGAGACAGGCTGAGAGAGTTAGGGGTGCTCAGCCTGGAGAAGAGAAGGCTTTGGGGAAATTTTATTGTCATCTTTCAATACTTAAGGAGGGATTATAAGAAACCTGGAGAGAGACTTTTTACCAGGACTGTACTTAGAGGACAAGAGTTAGGGTAAAGCAGGAAGAAGGAGGTTTAGTTTGAACACAAGGAAGGAATTCTATGCTGTGGGGGTGGTGAGACATTGAAACAGGCAGCCCAGAGAAGCTGTGGATGCCCCATCCCTGAAACTGCTCAAGATCAGGTTGGACAGGATTTTGAGCAACCTGGTCTGGTGAAAGATGTCCCTGCCCATGGCTGGTTGGAACTAGATGATCTTTAAATGTCCCTTCCAGTCCCAACCATTATGTGATTCCATGTTTCTTTTATTCTGTGAAGAAAATTAGCTAGCTGCAATGACAGGAAAGTAGTACTTTGTAAGGCTTTAAACTAGGTTTGTTGTTATTCTGTTTGCTTGACATTAAGCAGCTCTTATAAAACTGACTCACAATCTAGCTTTGGTAGTGATAGATTAAACTCACTGTCCCCTTCATGTAAGATTACAGATCAACTGATTTCTGTGACATCCTTCATATTCTCACACCTTGAGAAGAGGAATTAGATGATTAAGGTTGGAAAAGACCTCTCAGATCATCAAATGCAACATTTGGAAGCTTTGTGTAGAACTAACTAGAAGGGCTGCATGAATGTTAGATCATACAGAAATGAGATATTGTATGCCTTTAATTTTAGGAAACACTATATTTGCATGAGAAAGAACACACTAGCAATGACATCTGAAAAAAAACTTCAGCTAAGGAATGATCATTTTGCTTTTCAAAATAATTCAACTTTCATGAAATTTCCATTAGAAATTACTACAGCTGGTCCTTTCAACAGAGCTTCAGAGCTTTCCCCTTCAGAACATTGTAGAACATGTACTACCTGAAATGGCAGCAGATACTTTGGTGCAGGAACACAAGCAAGCAAAAACTAACAAGCCTATTAAGGTGAGATGGCTTAAATCAGTTTAGAGTACAGACAGTAGTATAAAAGTACTTTTGGTAAAAGATAAAGTGTCAAAATGTGGCCTTCTTTTATCAATTAATTAATCTGTGGTAACTATTAATGGAGGCAGAAGCATCTTCAGACACAAGTTAAAATATACAGCAGCTTTAGAGTATGATGTATGTTTTACATAACCTGTCCTGATATGATTGATTTTTTACTTTTTTGCAGTACAGCAGACTCAGACCTTGCATGCATGCTGCACATAAATGAACATAGATGAAGCATTTTGTGCCTATTTTCACAAAAGGTATATTTGCAACAGAAGACAGAATTTGTGGATTGCCCCTGTTTTGTCCTGCAAGAATTCACAAGTATTTTCAGAGGACGGTCTGTTTAAAAGTTGGCTTTAATCCCAGCTTCTTTCCCAGGGCACACATAAAGGTTAGTTCCAGGAAAGCACAGGCTGCCAGTTTGGGTCCTGGAGTGAAATCTTTACCACCATATGTCTTCAGAGGAGAGTCAGGTACTTCTTAAAGAAATCCAAGACTATTGACGTGCTAAGATTGGACTTGCCTGAGATCAGTAGGCTCAGCAGGCAACTGCTGTATCCTGCTTTTTAGGGAACACTAAGAGCAGGGTAAGAGACCTGCAGGAGGCCATCTCTGTCACCGCTCTCCCAGCCTGGAGAAAGCCAGGAGGTGAAACACCTTCATAAAACCCTTCTCCTTGCAACTATCTTTAAGAAAAAGCTGCTCATCACTTGTTGGGGTTGTTTTTGGCTGGGTTGATTTTTGTGTGTGGGGGGGGAGGGGGTGTTTTGGGTTTTTTTGCCCAAATATACAATCCCAAAGGTAAAAGAATGGAAGTAATTTCCCTTCTTAGCCTGAAGGTTTCAAACCCACGACCCTCAGAAAACCAGCCTGCATGTCAGCCTATGGGATAGGAATAAAACTTTCCACCCGCCTTCACCACTGAAAATGAGCTGCAGCACGGCAAAAATATTTAGGAGGCACTAACTTGGAGCTGCTTGCTCCTGTCAAGACTGGGACAGTTCTGGACATGTAAGGAGAAAGTCTGTGCATTGCTTTGTAGAAGTACAGCCCCAGGGGCCCAAGAGAGGGTAAAATTAAAACTGATGTTTAAAGAGGGAAAGTTCATCCAGGATTTTGCTGCTGGAAGGATCACAACTCCGTACTTTCATGTTTGCTCTGGATGATGCTTCCACACTTCTCACCCCAAGCGCTGGTACTTGAGCTCTGAGACACACAACCTTTCACTGTGGTACAGTGTCAGCAGAAAGCATCTACCAACTCTACTCTTTGCTCCTCTGCCCTGTCTTTGCCTTTGTGACATGTCTTTTAGAAAGGGTTTCCCCCTTGTTATCTCTCTTCTACCTTTGGACCACATAATATCTTCATGGTGATGCTATAATGTGAATAATAAAGTAAAATTCAGGCCCTGCTTGTGCTGCTGAAGTCAGTGAAGCCGAATCTATTTGCAGCAGCTGAGAAACTGCAGAAATGTATTTGTTTTCCTTTGCTTGAGAAAACGGAACCCTTCATTTTCTGTTGCACGAAAAGGCACCACATAATGATTATTTTGGTGGATCATTTCCCATCCACTCTCAGTCACCCTTTTTTTCTGAGCATATACTGAAGTCTGGACAAAATCTTTTTAAAATGCTATATTTGTCTGTGAACTGCATCCTGACAAAAAGAAGGAAAAAACCCATGACTTTTTATTTAATAAAAAATTTATCAGGTGTATCTTGGAAATGACTTGGAAATGGATTCCAGGATGGTGAAAGTGGTATGTCTGTGTAAACTTACATAGGATATTTCATCGGGGTTTGATAGCTTTTTACTTTTAACCTGATATCCAAATGAAACTACAATAAAAACAAGATTATGAACTTTTTTTGATGTCTTTATCCATGAGAAACAGAGGTGCATGTGTTGAAAGAAATTAGTTTCTAGATCTGGTTTGTGTGTCAGAGAGGCTGTATTACTTCTACTGCACACAATATATTAGAAGCCTAATTAGTCTTTGCCCAGCACAATGATTCAGAAATCTATCCTTGCTCATAAACTACTTAAGTGTGTGCTTCTACAAACCTAAATAAATTCTGTCCTAGTTTTCAAGCAAGAGGCCATATTTCCCAGAAAATGATGTGGTAAGATCTCATACCTAGTTTATACTTCTTTAGAACAGCTGTAAATCTTGTCACAGTAAAATATCAGATCCAGCAACCCAGAGGCCTGAACAGTCTGCCCTATTTATACAGACTGGGTGATAGTGCTGACATTTTAATCACTCCTAAAATTTGCCTTAGCAGATAACCTAATGCTCATTATTTCTGCAGTCATTTATGCCTACTGTTTATCCTAGAATTCAAAATCCACCTCCTAAACAGTTCAGGCACACAAAGTTTCAGTCCTCTACTCTTTCCTCCATACCCTTTCCTTTGTCCTCTGAATACTTAATGCGTTCACAAGAACAAAATGTTTGGAGTGTACCGGAAGCTTAACAAGAAGCATTAATAATGCAGAAGCTCCTGAACTCTTTCATTAATAGACCTTTCCCTATGAAATTTATTTTAATCAGTGTTTGTGATGAAAATTTACGTATGGGTAACCTGCATTCTCCCAGCATGCCTTTCAATATTTAAGCTAACACAGCATTGAACAAATATGTTTAAACATTGAAATCTACTGTTGACTGCCAGATGCAAAAAAAAGCTCTACTGCACTGCAAATACAAAGTGCCTTTTTGCACTTTTTTGTGCCTGTCATGCTTTCCAAAAAAAAGGCAACTAACTGAAGGAGGTATTGCAGACCCTCAGGAAACTTAACAAGTCTGAACAACTGAGGAAAATAAATATTACAACTAGTTTTGCCCATAAAATCAGTCTCCCAGCAAATTTACTTGTATTTCAATTGCTAACAGAAATGCTTAAATGCAATAAAAAGTTTCTGAGTTGAACAGGAGTAATTAATGAAGAGTTTGATGTTGGGGCCTTCAAGTAAACTCTACCTTGATTTTAGTACTGACTGATTCTACAGGGAGAGTTTGACCACAGCTGTGCCCTTCAGAATCATTGTACAGATCACATAAAATATTGTTCCAAGATGAAAGGTAGACAATGTGCCTTATATGATAAGAAAAACATCTTGATAAAAAATAAATTATATTAAACTGCTCTGGAATTTTGAATGCACCAAACTTGTGTCAGATGACCCAGGGAGAGCTTTTCAGTTGAAATATCTCAGAGCATACAAAGTCTTATGACGCATTTTCTCCACTCATATGTTTATGTGATGGATCGAGTTCTAAACTTAAAAACATGAACTTTCTCCTTGTTTTACTTTTATGCATTTACTTTACATTTAAAACTGATCCCAGCCTCTTCAGCTTCTTGTTCTATAGGGGTTCTTGCCAAATCTCCACATCAACATAGTTGCCCTGTTGTGTGCGGGGTAGGATTGTGACATTTGTAAACTATAATCAAATGTGATGGTTTTTTTAAGCCAAAACAATGTCCTGTTTTTAAACAGGACATTTTCATGAAGCTATGAATAACTCTGCCTCACACAGATTTTGAAAGAAAATGTATCATTATCTCCATCAAAGGTCAACCACAGATTATAACCCTCTTTTTGCTTGTTATGAAGAATGTCTTTTCTGTAGGCAATGATAAGATGTAGCAAGAAATGTGTGAGAACAGAATCTTAGGCAGAATACATCATTTTGTCCAAGATATTTCCATTGTTTTGTGATGTGTTAGTTGGCCAATACTGAAAAACTACGCTTGAAATTTGTTCACTTCTACTCTTTTCCTTTCAAAGGTATCTAGGGGGGCATTATGCATTAATAAAAGCTGATGGATGCTGAGCCTTAGTTTCTGTGACTCCCAAGGCACTCAGAAAACAATCACCAAGTGAAAGCTGTTACAAGAAGTACTGATTGAAAAACAGTCCAAGACAAGAAAATCTGAGAACCAGCCACATCAGTTTGGGATCTGCAGGACCCAGTTCAGCAGGATTGCTGAAACACATCGAGGTTTAGAATCCAACTATAACTCGTAACATTGCTTGAGAAAGACAACCATCCCTAGGCTGGACACATTCTGCAGAACAGAAGCAAAACCACATGGCAAAAATTTGGAACATGCAGTGATTTGCTCCCATAGTAGCAAAGTACAGCTTGCAAAGCTCCAAGGAACAATCAGGCCAGACTGGAGCTGGGTAAGCTGGTGGAGACATTAGCTGAAGTGCTCTATGACCAGACCTTAGCTAGTAACACATAATAGCCAAGCGTTGCCTCAGACAGACCAACTCCCACTTTGTATTTTGCAACTTCTTTCTGCAGGTAAGATGAAGCTTACCTCCAGCAGCCAGTGGCCATGTGGGAGCACATGCAACTGTGGAGCTGTGGAACAAGCGAGTGCAGGAACATTTTGGTTGGATCCACAGAGACAGAGGTCCACAAACACATGCTGGTGTTTCAGACCGCACAGGAGAGCCTCACTCTCTAGATGGGAAAGAGAGGGAAGTGTTAGGATTATGCACGTTTTCTATTTTATTAGAGCAGGTATTACGGAACTTCTAAGTTTTCAGAGCAGGGTACATGTTAAAGAAAAGTTAAAAAAAAAAAAGTGCAATCTTTTACATATGCACCTATATAATGTATGCACCAAATTCTTCAGATTACACAATTTTTCCTATGAATTAGTCTCTCTTCACATATTTTTATACAAGAAAGTAGCATGTATGTCTAATATTCTGACTTTTTTAGCTCTAAAATATATTTTGATTTCTTAAAAAAATAAGGAGAAGAAGAGGAAGAAGAAGACGAAAATAAATTGGTGTCAATTAGCTGAACAGTTTCTTCTTCTGACATTTTATAGTGTAGCTCTTGAGAAGATGAAGAAAGAAGTGCATAGTTCTTACACAGGCAGAGGTCACCAGAACAATAGGGAAAATCCCACAAAAAAGAAAAAAAAAATCTTTTTTTTTTTAGCACAAAAAGCAGTATTATGCAGCAGACACTTAGAATTGTAGGCAAAAGCTAGGGTCCTGCTGCAGAGCATGGCTTGGCAGAGACTTTGATTTCCTGGCTTGAAAATAAAGACTCAGTTTGCCCTCTTTGCTTCTTTTCTCCTGCTTCATTATATCTTACAATTCCAGTAGTATTATTTATTGATTGATTGCCCTGTAAGAAGGATCCCAGCACAGAGGGGAGAACACTTCTTAGTATGGGGGTATGGGGGTATTTGAAGAGGGAAGAATGGCACTGTGGAGTGCCTCAACCTACAGAGACATTAGTAAGACTGATGGTGCTTCTCCCATTTGTTAAAAAGGGGTGGGGGGGTGGAAAAGTAACTTATCATTGGCTGGAGAGAGGCTGAGCCAGCAACAGTGCCATGATGTGATTGATTTGTTTGTTCTATTGCAGCCTGTGCAATATCAATGAGTTGAGAACATCCAGATGAAGGGAGTAGGATTAAGTAATACTGATTGGATTTCTCCACAATTTTTTTTTTTCTCTCTCCCCAAAAAAACATTTTCTTTGGAATAAGAAACATTTGTCAGATTATACAAAAGGGGATATGTTTTCCTGGTAAAGTGGATGTTCTTGTGATTAAAGAATGAGACTGGTAATAGGAATTTTCTGTTCAGTTCTCAGAGATGTGTCACATTAAGCCACATTCAGCTCTGGCTATCACAGCAGCTCCCACTAACTTCAAGGAGAGTTATATCTGTTTAACCCAGGTGTGCTCTTTCTGTTTGGGAATGACACAGATATTAATCAGTGACTCTCACAAATCTGTTTTTTAAGATAATGTTTACTCACATCTCTAAACATTCTCAGGTGCTGCTGGAGCACCTAACATTGTTGGTAGGTATACATCATTTACCATTAAATTATGACCAGAAGTCCAAAAGACCCACCTGGCATCAGATATTTAATGGTTCGGTTATATTGGAGGTCCGTATTTACAATTCATTACAAAAATGCATTTGTCCCACATGTTCCTTTTCCACTAAGATAGCAGGGCACAAGGGAGATTTTGTTCCTCTAGCCTTAAAAAAAGAAGGATTATGTATGTTCACAAGTAATGAACAATTTTTGGGGAACTTCAGGCAACTCAGCTCATCTTTCTGTCTTCATGCTGACTTAGGCCTGCCTGGCTGTGGATCACCATCATGAGCAGCAGCTCAGGTTTTTCAATACATCCATTTTCATCAGAGCTTTGTTTAAAGAAGATGAATTATGCTATTATTACATTTCCTCAGGAGTGAAAAATAGTCCAGTTCCATCACATTTCCCTTATAGTATTCTTTCCTTTCTGACTATGGGGCATTGATCTGTAGGTATGTGTGCATGTGAAAGTGAAGGGTGTCCAGTCTGAAGGTAACAGTGCCAGTAATGTCCTGGATTCCACAGTTTTTGGGTATCAAGATAGGCAGTTACCCCAAGCTATTCCTGAGCTGATGGTATGTAGCTTTTAGGCTTTATTCTCTCAATACCTCTGCTACTTTTACAATTGTTTCAGAGAACTGACTCAAGCTCACTCTGCACCAGGTAATCCGTTAATGGGGGGCAAAATAGATTGAAGTTACTCAGTGCTCATTTTGAGATGCTTCTACTGTCATTCTCCAGCCTTCACTGAAACTGCTTGCTTTTGTGGAGAATACAGATTACCATCTGAGGGCAGCTCTGTTAACATTTTCCATTACATGAAGCTGCAGAGAAAATTGCAAATCCCATGGAATAGAAAAGAAAAAACAAAGCCATCCTACAAATCTGTGTTCAAGGACTTTGAATTGTTTACTCCAGTCTTCAAAGCATTATCTTGCTAGGAAAGTGAAAATTCAATAATATGGACAAGGTCATGGGAAACGTAAGTCTTATTTTGGAGGCACTCACTCAACACAATCATTTAAGTACTACTCTTATTCAGCAAAACACTTGTGTTTACCTATTCTTATCATCCTCTTAAGCAAGCAGGCTGGAAAAAAACATCCATGCCACAAAAAATTCCACTGAAGTTAGCAGCCATGCATGAGTATTTCTGAACCGAGCTGAACTCAGAAATGGACATTTTAATCCCATAGCAATGTCTTGAAAAGGCTTATAATTAAATTTTTGTATGTATTACTGGCTCCATTCACCTAAAAGAGACTCAGACAGCCTCATACTGCACAGAATAAAAAACCAGATTATATTAACAAGGAATTCTAATTTTCATAGTGCATTGAGTGCTGAGACAAAGTTCCCTCCTGGACCAGGTTGTTGGAATATTACTGAGCTTCTGACCAAACCCAGCTAACTTTAGAGCTACCAAGCCTTCCCTGAGGTGGCAGGTTTGGCTAATCTCTGGTCAACAGCTCTGATGTCACCTTAATAATCCTGACAGCTGAGCTATACAACCTATCAGAACATCCTCTATCTTGTGAGAGCAGGAAGGAGGATTTTGGAAAAACAGATGTCATTAACAAATCAGCCTCCCATACTTTACCTGTAGCCTAGTCTTCAATGAATCACTCCAGATGAAAACTTCATAAAACACACATCAGCATGAAATAATTCAAGAAACTAAACAGAAACATGTAAAACACTTCAAATTAATTCCACAAAAAATACATAGATCAATGAACACATAAACTAATACCAGCCTCTTCTTTACACAGATCCCATTTAATCTTTGCAGACTACTTCCTTAAGAGCACTAAACCCTCTGCAAACATAACTCATTTGGAAACCAATTAACCAGTTTATCTACTGCTGAAAAGACATTAAACAAAGAGTGACAATGACAGCACTTGTACTGATTGAAATGTAGCCTTGTCTACAAACTATAATCAATTTTCCTTGGCAACCAGGAACCTACCTTTCTCAGTCCTTTCCATGCCCATCCAGGGTGGAGGGAGGCATGGATGGCTGCTTGTATTGCTCTTAACTCCTCATTGCACATGTCAGATTGCCCCTGCAACTCCACAGACTCCTTCACTCCAGAAAAAAGCCTAGACTAACAATCTACTGAAAAATAGTGAGTTTTATGTTTTTTGATACTTTTGCCTTATTTTGGATTAATTTTTAACAGCCCTCTCTGAATATAGAACACAACATTAAGTCTGGAAATATCAGAGTCCTTACTTGTTTTTTCCTGGTGTCAGTGATGAAGTAACACACAACATCATTAGACATAAGTCCCAGTATAGGCAAGGTGAAAATCTGCAGAATCATCCTCTGCCCTTTGCACAAGTCCCCCTTGCTGCAAGTGCCATGTCATAGCAATGCAGCTGTCTTGCCACTGCCAGTACTTGCATAACAGATGCTCATTAAAGGGAGGCTGAAGGACATCACTATAGAAACAGTTAATTAGGGAACATCAGCCTCACATAAGGATAACCACTCTAGGCCAGAGGCTTATAAACACTCGGAAACCAAAACCACTGATGGAGTAGGTAAATTTATTGACTTTGCTTGTCATTTTCATTACTTTTTCACTCTAGAGATTCTTATCCTAATGTAAGCGGAGCAATTTCCAAGTATAAAAAGAAAGTATTTAAAACACTGGAAAGACAATACCAGATCCTCCTCCAAGCTAATCCGCCAGTCTGAGAGAAATGGCGCCACACATAGTGCAGCATAAAGCAAGTGAAGTTATAAAACGTCCTGCAGCTGCACGGGTTCGAATTAGATCATCATAAATCTACTGTGTGACCCCATGAGGCCATCTCACTGAGCTTCCAGCAAACCAGTCATGTTCAAGTGCTTTGACTAGTTTAATTGCTCTGCCCAAGAGGCTTTATGTAATGCCTTAGACAACAGCATAACAGACTGATCAAAAGCAGAGAAGCTTTCTATTCCTCAGCATGAACTTTCATATCAGGGGTGAATTATGTCATTCATAGCACACCAGGAGAGTTCCAGCACATGATAGCATCTCTCCTAAATCCAGATCAAGTACTTTGAGGAAACATAAAATTTGAGAAGGTATATTAAACTCCAGGCAGTACACAAACACTTGCAGATACACAAAGCAGTTTGTTATCATTTGCATTTGGTTGTTCAGTACAATACTTTGCTCTGAATTCATGTCATCACTCTGCAGCACCATCACAACAGAGCAGCTCAGCTGGTCCATGAAAAATTCATTCCACAGAAAAATTCACTTCAGTGATCACATTAATTCACTCCAGCTGAAGATCTCTGTAAAATTGAATTACTTCAGTGGGAGCATTAAGTTTAACTTGTGTCTTTCACAATATCTGTAATCACAATGGTGCCCATTTTATATTTCCATGGTCCTAAGAAAGAGTTGGTATTTTTATGCAAAATGTCTCCCAAACTGGGCTTTGAATTTCATAGCAATAGCATGCTCTCCAAAAATGTCTATTTCATTTTCTAGCAAATACTTTTCAGCAACCTGAAAAAATTAATGCTCATCTTCTATGACACATCAGCATATTTTCTCTTATCTAATCAACAGTTACTTTGTTCCAGTCTTGAAAGATGAAATAAAACCCACAGTAATGCAAATAAAATCATCAATGGAGGATGCATACATTTGCAAGAATGTATAAAAAATTATTATTAGTTTGTAACCACAAACAATATCAAAGGAAAGGAGTTTTATATATATATAGTCTCTTAGAAATGTTAGCATGATTTTTTTGTATCAGCTGAATAATAAAATTAATTTTCAACAGAAAATGTTACATTAAAATATTGTGAATCTTAATCTGTTAGTATTGAGATTTTATTTGTAAGATTTATTGTTGTCATTTAAATATATGCATATTGCTGTAAGAGAGCAGAGCCATAGGAATTCCAAACAAATTATATTTCTGAGTAAAGGGTTCTTTGCTCTAGTTTATATATCTCTAGCTTTTAATGTAAATATACTGCAATAAAAATCATAGGAAAACTTGGCATTCAAACTTTCCTTAAGTAGTTGAAAAATTCTTAGCTTGAAATTGTCATTTATCTGCCATTTCTGAAAGGCTATTATATCCATAATGTAAACCAAAATGTTAAAAATAAAGGCATTAAACATTTATAACAGAATATGCAATCTCCCTTTACATTAATCATAGGATTCATGTGTGTGTTTTATGCCATAATTCTTTTCAGCTTTGTTTATATTTATTTTATCTTAATTGTTTCTAAGGTTTGTTAAAATTACTCCACTGTACTTACTGTTCTTTTTAGCATTTCTTCAGTGCTTTTTTGTATGGTTGCTTTAAGGCATTGTAGGAGGAAGTTTCTTCCTTCTAAAAGAACTTTTGAATTACTCCTCTTAAAGGAAACTCTTAAAATGCGCAATTCTAATAAGCTTGTACTTTTACAGTCCACAGTTTTCTGATATTTCATTTAAAGAAACACAAATAGCAGGCAGCAAGCAGATGTTTTCTTTAACCAACTAGTTATAAGTGACTCCAGCTTTCATGTTCACCCAAGGCACTGGCCACACCAGTGGTGGAATGCCAGTGGAAAAGGTGTTTTTGAAATATATATATATACTTTTGTGTGGGAGAAAGCTGGGATAAGGAGCGCCAAACTCCTTCCATTAGGCAACTGCCCAATGTCCATTTGTGATTTCAGCAGTGCCTGGCAGGGCTGAATTCAGTGCTGTGAAGGTATTCTGAAGATACTGACAGGTGCAGTTGCTGTACTGAAGATAGAGTGCTATTTGCCCTCTAACATTTGTTTGACCTCTCTGGAAGCTCTGAACAAACCACGTCTTCCACACCTTCTCCTCCCCACTTCTGTAGTCTGCTTTTGTTAGCACCTCCACCTCAGCCTTCATGCCCAACATTATCTTTCCCACCAAACTCAGAGGCAAATTATTCAGTTACTTTAAGGGCCAAACCTATGTTCTCTGTTACTAATAACTGCCACATGTTTAATGAGAGGCCTCTTCTTTCCTTTATATACCTGAAAAAATTATTTTTGCTATTACTCTGGTTTTCTTTGCAAATTCCCTTAGCATTTAGCAACATCCACTTTTCCAATTTTTCAGCCTTTAAAACATCAAATTTTTTTTACTCATAAAAACTTTTTTCACTCTTATCCCTAATCTGTTTTTGAATCAGGTTATGGACATTTCTCTATAAGCCTTTTCAAGTGGACTAGTGAATTAACACAGCTCATGTTCCATCTGATGTAAAGAAATTTCATCTGGCTCCCACACTGGACTCTTTGAACTCTTCAGTTCTGCTTACATCTTTGAGAAATCCACATCTTCACAAAATTGGGCTTATTAGGAGTTTCCACACATGAATAAAATGATGAACAATTTTCACGTAGACAGCCACATCACATAAATTGCTACTTGTTTGTCATATTTCTTGCCCTTAGTCTTTTAGTTTTCTGATTTTTTTTTTCCTGACATACCATAAATTAAAAGTTCCCAATCAGGCAGTAATGAGTCTTTTCTTGACAATCTTTTACAGCTCAAATTTATTTATATTTCCTTTTAATGAGTAACCTTCTTTTAAAATGGTCTAAAGATGGTTTTTTAATTGGTTTCTGTCATTAAAAAAAAACCCTCATTATCTTCAAGTCCTTTACAATTTGGGTTTTTTTCTGCATTGAGTAAATTGTAAAACTTTCATGCCATGTTTAAATCTCTGACTCTTTGGCTGTTTCTGCAAAGCTTTTTTCCCTTTTTTTTTATTACCCTGTGTCTGAAACCTTCTATCTGCCCTGCTTCTGCACCAAACCACTATCCCAGTGCCATTTTTAGCTCACACTCACATCTGAGGATTTCCTGTACAGTTCAAATTGCTGCTTGAAACTTTTTCCAGAACTGCAAATATATATTGAAACTACCACCAGTGTTTTTATTTTTTCCCAGTAATTTTATTGTCACTAAAACTAGGTCATTAGAATGCTTGGGAAAAGTGGTCTGGAAAAAGATAGAAGCTGAGTCCCCTCATTTAATGAGCACATTGTGGCTCTCTACAAAATCACAGGGGATTACTAATCTTATTTTCTTAAAGCAGCCATCTTTCAAACCAAGAGGTTGTACCTGGGGCTTTTGAGATCTCAAAACTGAGTCCAAGTAGCAACCAAAAACAGAAATGCCTGACTGATCTCTATAGTTGAGGAAAACATTGCAGGTATATTTTGTACTGCTTATCCAACCATCAGTGATGAATTTTACCACGTTTAACAATTTTACCTATATTTGAGTAAAAAGAAAAGGAAGGCAGAAGAAAAAAAATATTGGTTTGTTTTGCTTTATTTTCCTCAAGAAATTGTTCATGTGCTTAAAAAATTTTCTACAGGATGGCAAGATGATCAAGAATATAGAAGAGTCCAAATCCTAACCCAAGTCATTTGAGTTTAGTCAGCTTCCTTAATCAAACTGGCCTTCAGACAGTGAAACTTGAACTAGGGCTTTTGGGGCTTGGCCAAACACCAAGGAAATTCAACAGTTTCATAATTCCAAAGTCATCCTTATTATTTCCCACAAAGTCCAACCTTCTATATGGGAAAGATAATTCTAATTTTCTGTCCTAGCCACAAACTTTGAATGTGACTCACCAAGTATGGTCTTTCCTGACTTCTGGTTGTGTTGGGTTTTTTTTTCATCTGTGTGCCATAGTGGTAAAATGCCAACTGCACTTTCTGCTTGGTCCTCCTTTTCATTTGCCACCGCATGTACATGTAGTTATATTTTAATAAATGAAGAGAGCTCTTACTAAGAGCCCTTATTAACAGCTTACATGCTGTGTGTTGCACATAGCAGGTACACCTTGCCTGAAGATTCTTCATTCCAGATGGAGACCTAGGACTTCAAAGCAGGTTGTCATGCAGCAGCCATCCAGCAAAACAAGCAGGGCAAAGAGATCTCCAGTCTTGCTGCAGGCACAAATGCTGTTGTGTGACTCGTTCCGGGGTGGATGCAACTTCTTCCCAAGCACAGTAGGCTGCAGTAAATGTGCTGGAAGTTCCCACCCAACAGGGAAATCACTGTGACCAAGATATGTAGCTCTAGCACTTCTGCCACTCACTAAAAAAAACCAACAGGCTTCTGGAAGTCCATAAAGATGATAACTGCAGCTGGTTGTTAGACAAAGCAGCGCTCCCCATGGTGAGAAGTGCTGTGACTAGTTCTGCCAAATATTTTCCATTTCCTGAAAATACTGCTTCTTTTTTGCTCTCTGTGAATTTCAGCCAGTTGACCTTTAAGAATGTGATAATTTCAGCCAGGTGTTCAGGCCTCTTATTATCAGCACTGGGAGTGAAAAAGATGCATGGCTGAGGGTACCTGCATGCTGCTGACCTTCTAGAGGTTTATATTTTTTTTTCTCCAGGGTATTCATATAATAGTTGAACAAGAGAAGCAACAGTAAAAGGTATATTGGGTTCATTCTGGTGACAGAATCATCAGTTTGAGTAAATGTATTCTCTGTAGATGAAGAGAAAGATGGGAAATCCAAAAATTCCTGTGTTCTTGCTCCAAGTACAGGATTTTTATAACCATAGAGATCACCACAGAATTAAGTGAGCTTCTCTATGAAAGATGTGGACAATTCCTCTGAGCATATAATGCTCTTCAAATTTGACAGTACTGACTGATTATATTATTTAGAGGGCTGAAAAATATTGGTAATATAATTTGGAATGGTAAAATGACAAAGCAGGATAAATTATGAATCAAAGATCCTCTGTTAAGGAAGACAAATTAATCAGCAAAGAAAAAAAAATAAAAAATTTTATGCAGTTCTTAAAAGGCACAGATTTTGAGAGATTAAACTGATAAGGAAATGAGAGCTGGATCTGTCTGTGTTAAAAGAAAATGGAGAAATGTTTAATGATCGGTAGTTTGGGAGTAACTATGTTGCTCTTGTTAAAAGCCATGTATGTTGCAATGGAAAACAAAAACTTTGAGATGCTAATGAAGACTGAACGACTTATCTATGAGTTACAGTCATTGGCCAAGTCTCTTGTGCTGGATTGAGAAACAAAAAATGATCCCTTCCCTGACAAATTTCTAACCTAAAAGAGCGTTGGGAGAGGAAAAGGGAAATTAGGGGAGAGAGGAGATTGGTATGGACAGACAGTACTAAAGAAAGTAGAAGAAACTATTAAAAAGCATTATCAACAGTGCCAGCACACCAGCAGTCAACTTGCTGGGGTAGCAAAATTTGATTTTGCCTACTCTGCTGAGAAATCTTGAGATGGGAATGTGCAAGTACATGTCTCAAAATCTAGGATGTGGGTGATGAAAGCTGGCCAAGAGAGAGAACAGAACTGGCTGCTTGGAATATGGCAGCAAGCCATTAGACAGCCTAAGAAGAGCAAGAGGTAATTCATTTGATGTGGTGGTGAAGGAGGAGCCACTGGAAGAGCAGACAGGCCATAGGAACAGGAAAATAAGCACTGCAGAAGCCTCTTGGAATGAAAGGAGTAGGACAGCATTGCTTTAGCCCAAGTACAGGAAGTTAATGTACTAGAAAGGTTCATGGTGGATTAATAAAGGTCCCAGAGGATAACTCAAAATTGGCAACTTATAGGTGTTACAAAGACCAGTTTTGACATAGCTTGGATTTGTAGAACTAAAGCAGATAGTGTGGAGTACAAATGAGAATGACAGGCAGGTGGGTGATGTGTGAGGCACTGTGCAGACATCAGGTAAACTCTGACCTGAAAAGTTTGCAATCTCAAACACAAGGCAGGTGTTCAAGACAAGCAGTGGCCAGTTGAAGTGTAGGGATGAAATGTCCTTGTAATGTTTAGTAGAGCTGTAGCAACAACCACAAGTCACAATTTACATAAGATATTATTGCACAGCAGGTTCTTTTTCTGCATTACAGCACATTATTTTAAGGTGACATTTGAAGTAAGATGAGTTGAGACACTGGCATGTCCAGACATGTGGAAAGCAGCTAAGTCTCTGATTCTGTGCTAGTACCTATTTCTGGAGCCAGGAAAGGAGCGAAGGGAACTGAATCTTCTTTTTATACATCTGATTTTGGGTTGTACAGCATTTCTTGACTACCTAGCTACTAAATAGTCAGCTAAATATTTACTCATATTATCACAGCCAGACTAATGTCAATATTTTCCTTTTAAACTGTTATCAGTATATTGCATGCTCCTAAATGTGAGAATGTTTTTTCACATTGCACGTAATGGGAGTGTGAGCAATAAACTCCAAATGAAATAGTGATAGCAACATACACGTTGCTATGAGTTTTGGGGAGCAGCCTGAGCAAGAAGGGAGGATGCTGAAATAATGGAAACTGGGTAAATAAATATCCATTAAAGATCAGAGAAATGCTAAAATTCTTTGTCACAAGGTGAAATCCAGTGGGAAGGTTTATACTTGTTAGAAATCTTTTCTTGTTAGAATGACAGAAAACCTGAACACACTGTCAGACAAATGTTGTCTCTGGTTTCAGGCATCCTTAGTCCACCAGACCATGCTGGACCTCACCCCTGCACAAATCTGTCCTGTGCACTGGATTCCTCAAGCTCTGTTGGAGACTACTTACTCTATCATATCACTGCCCTCAAATTTACAGCTTTTCCCCAATAGGGCAGCAAACATTTTGCTGTAAATTAAATTATCAGATCTCCTTGTCTGCCTGCTGTAGACATGGTGAACTGTTAGTTCTGTATACAGGAAAGCTGCTGGAGCATTGTTCTCATCTTCTCTTTCTAGACCAAACAGTACCAGTTCTCTTGACCTTTCCTCATGCAGCGTGTTTTACGTACTGCTTATCATTCTTCTTCTCCTCTGAACTCTCTCCAGTTTGTTTCTATACATCTATCTATAATTTTGTAGTGTGGTGCCCAAAACAGGACAAAGTACTCAAACTGAGTCTCCCCAGTGCCAGCAGAGTAAAACAGAACATAAAGCAGTCTTATTAGGATGCTCTGCAGTGAGATTCATCTTTCCTCAGCCATATAATTGAGCTTACTCTCACTTAGCTTAGAAGCTGTATAGTCTTCAGGTTTCTTTATTGTCCTGCATAGCATATAAACATCTCCCATGTTGTATTCATGCAGTTGATGTCTGTGGCAAACTACACTTGTTATTTTTTCTGAATTTGTATCACTCATATCAGATAGTCTCTCCAGGCTCTAATACAGTTCTCTTCAAGTGTAACTTGAAGATCCACTGCTTCATATTTGAAGCCATTCATGAAAATAATTATTAGAACTAAATTAACAAGTGATATCTGTCCACCTGTATGTTATGGCGAACTCACCTACCCTGCATTTTCCCAGTTTCTTTTTAAGACTTGTGTGGAAATCTTTCTTAAAGTCAAGATCTAACAAGTCTGTTCTTCATTCTTATTCCCTTGGCCTATTAATCTGTCACAGAAAAACTAGATGGATTTGCTTCTGATAAATCCATGCAACACTTTTTTTATCACTGTAAAAATGTTCAAAGTGTCCACAAGGTGATTATACTTTGTAGTATTGTAGGATTTATTTGGTAACAGCCTTATCTTTCAAGGCATTTATAATTTATTAGGCTCCCATTTTTATGGATGGGAATTACAGTATATATATTCTCTCACCCTGGCATCTTCCATGGTATTCCATATTTTTTTTAAACTACTCATTGATGGTTCAGTGATTGCTTTTGAAGCTGATTAAATATTCCTGGGGTGCATATCCCTATCTGTTCTTCTTAACAAGGTGTTCAGTGTTTGTCTGGTTTCATAGACCTTAGTGGAAAAAAGGTGTCCACATCACACACTGAGAACTGAAACTTCCAAGAAATTGAAGGAATACAGTGACATGAGAAATATATTTTCCAGCCCTTACTAATGGTTCCCTAGAAGAGTACTGAAGATATTTACTCAGCCACTACATGGAAACTTGCAGCTGCAAGTGGAGTGAGGATTCCTGTTTCAAGGGTTCAGTAGTCATTTTAGTTCTGTTAGGACTACTATTAACAACTATGTAGGGAAATTTTTAAGGGTGAATGATAACCAGTAGTCTCTTATTTGTCAACAAGAACATCTTTCTATATTTGCTTACCTTCTTTGGATTTTCTTTGATCATTGTTTAACATAAAATATCATCTAAAGCTGTGATTGCAGTTTATCTTGTTAGTTAGTTTCATAATTAGCAATATTTTCACTCTTTATTGATTATCCCACCTCTATCATTGTAATATATTGTCATTTATCCCACGTAGATCAAGAAGAGCCAAGTCTTTAATAAATGCTTTGCATTCATACTCTTCCCTCTTGGAGTAACAGAAAGCATTGCCTTGGGTTGAATGTTCCTGCTCACTTGTCTTAAAGGTTATTTAATTAAAACAAGAGCAAAAGAAGAATGTCGCTGCTAGCCAAATGCCATCCTAAAAATAGAACTAAAATCCTCACTTTGATGTGACAATGCTTAGATTCAGCTCACAAGTAAGTGAGAATCTTTGTGTTGAGCACAGAGGGAACCCAACTATCTCAGTGAAAAGATATTTGTTGCATCATTCCTCAGCACCTCCTGCTGGCTAAGAGACATGGAGAGACTTTTATTGATACAAGGGCTAACTGAGCATAGCTGGCCTATAAAATATTGTGTATGAAAGTGAATGATACATTGCCACCACACAAAAAGCCAGGGGTTTCTGTAGTGTTGTCAATAGTGATGGTAAACAGAAAAAAACCAGGTTTGTACAGGACAAAAGAAAAAACAGGGACTTAAGGAAGGAACAAAAATTATTCCTCTCAGCCTCGTTATTCATATGTGCCTTTATATTGAAAGTAACACTGCAGAGAAAATCAGAATTGTATCAGAGTGAAAGACATTAGAGTGAAATAAGAATCAATCACAAGATAGCATCAGTGAAAACTGTGTGTTCTGAAACACAGAAGTGCTGCAAGGGAATGATGTGTACAAGACTTCTTTTGCATTTATATTTTCATTTCAAGCATATGGTGGGGTAAGGGGAATATTGCTGTGGAGAACTTAAAAAATAAGTTTACTGTAACCCCAAGGTGTAGCTTAGTATCTGAGGATGTGTATATAGTGTGTATCAAAATAAACTACTGGTGTTAACCTTCTGCATCTATTCAAAATGAAAATTTCAGGGAAATTTGCCAGGTATAAAAAAATAAACACTGCTGGTTAATGTCCATGGACCAGAATGAGCTCAGCATGAATAGATTTTATTTACATAAGTGCAGAAGCAGGTTCCATTTGCTATTAGATCTTCTAAGGTAAACTTTCTTATATAAACTATGGAATCTCCCACTAAAATAGTACAGTGAAATAAAGCCAAAATTTGGGATTAGAGCACAAAGGCTGCATTTATTCTCTGAAATGCACACAAATCCTCATACTTCTGCTGTTCTCTTCATCCAAGGATCACAAAGGCAACCATCAGTTATAATAATATCTATGCTGTCATTATATACCACGGCACAATGGGAACGGACCTGCAGAGAAAAACAGTTAGTACCAGAGGCTCAAGATCTCCTATGCTAAATATTTTGAAGGTTTCAGTTTGAACTAGCTTTATTCGATTCCTGTTGATTGAACTGCATCAGATGTGGAGCTGGAGTGCGTGTTCCAGCTGAGCACAAGGAAGGACCCAAGAAGCATATGGCAGGACGTGCTCCAAGATGAACCGAAGTGTGGTAATCAGAGCAGATGAAGAAGTCCACTTCAAAAGCCTCATCCAAAATAAAGCAGCAGTAGAGACACACCCAGGGAATTAAGCCCTACCCAGCAGCCCCAGCATATGAGGCAGATTTAATTAACCTTGTTCTACAGGTGGCAGATGGAGGTACAGCAGATTTACATGAAAAGGAAGTGGCAGAACCATGACAAAGCAGAAGAATTTGCTGTCCAGAGACACTGGGCACTGTGGGGCACTATGTCTACTGCAAATGCATAGGACACAGTGCTGCAGTAGCGAATAATAATTTGCTGCAGATAATTCTTATCAAAAAGCCAAAATGCAAACAGAAATTAGAGGATCTGGCTTGGTTACATGACCTGTGATTAATCTCATTCAACCATAAGTCAGTGATAAGGAGGATAACAATCAGATTGGCTGTAATGACTAGCAACTTAGAAATGGACCATGAGATTACAGATTTAAGTGAGAAACATGAGGGCAAAAGAAACTGCAGTCCCTGATTTGGCATTGTCAGATGTAGCGCATGACCTTGGTCACTGGATGAAGAAAATGTTGCTGCACTGGCATACCATCCGTTTCCATCATGGCTTCCTTCAGGAATAGCTATATTCAACACCAGGGCATCTCAGGGGATTCACAGAAATCAAATATTAGGACTCCACTGCCATTAGTTAAGCAACTTCACTACGACATAAATGTGAATGTTATTTCAACCAGCAGTAAGAGCTAATAATGCCTTATTTTGTATGATGCATTCTGAGGTTGTCATATAAAGCAGAGCTAGCCATTGCTATTTTTGTATGTTTTCCTGTTATTTAACATCTGATAAAACAGCTATCCAGACTGGCTATGATATCAGCTAGATGTTTAATTATTATGTGGCTTTACTGGAAAGTGATGCCAGAAGATATAGATACCCCAGATGTGCTAGTGTTGGTTTTGGGCTTAGCCCACATATTTTACCGGTGAAGAAGTTTCATAACTATATTAAAGATAATATTCTGGAGGACTCTAAACCAACAAGTCACCACAAAATTGCTGGGCACAGAGAATGACCCAATTCACTGGTACACTCGTGAGAAGGAAAGCAATCTAAGTGAAAAAAGGCCTCAGGTATTGTTCCCATTTGCAGCAGAAGGCAGCAGTAAGGACTTGTCATGAGATAGGGCCTCAGCCGTGATTGCTTCAAACCAGCCATTCAGTAGACATAAAAATATCTGTAAATGAAGAGCCATGCCTGTATCTCTTCTTCAAGAACCCAAATGTACAGCAGCTAGAGGTTTCCTTTAAGGTATTCATAAAAGACCTTTTTCCTATCTCTCCTAAGTGATTTTATAATAAAGTCTTGATAACTGCAACTCTTTTTTATTTTTTGTAAGTGTACACTTTAAATTATTTGGGCATTATATTAAGACAGTTGGATATGAGAAATATTGTTTTGGCTCTTTAAAATACTGGCATCTAATACTTGTCAAAAGGTTGAGTCCATTGCTGAGGTATGAAAAAAAAACTGGTTCAGGTTCCTCTCTCTCAATCTTCATTTATGATTGCTGGACTCTTCAAGAGGGACAGGAGATGAAATTGTTTCAAAAATTGCATCAGCTCTGCTCAAAGGGTCAAATGAACTGTACTGCCACCACAGTTGGGTGTGCTGCAATTCCCTCTGAAAATTCTGTTCCTTCCCTTTATCTCTACAGCCAGGCTCCAGAGCGTGATTCTGTCAAGTCAGAAGTATGCAAGGCAACAAAACATGATGCACCAAGATGCTGCATTTGCAGGAGTATAAATAAGTCTTTTTTCCTGTCTGATATTTCTCAAAATTTCATTCATTCCTCTTAGCACACTCCTTTGGGAGAGACTTCCTTTAAAAGATTTTGGTAGAGCACCTAATGAACTACACTATTGTGAACTACACAATAAATTCTGATTAAATGGTAGTTCTCATAACTTGAAGAAGGTAAGTTGCTGAAAAGACAGAACCTTATCACAAAGACTAAGAACATATCCTATGGTGTTTTAGAAGATGGAAATGAAATTGTTTCAAGATTTTCTTAGAAAAATTTCCAGCAGTATAATTTTCCTTTTACTCTTTTCACAGTTCATGTTTCTGTAAATTGGTAAATATGGCCAAAAGAAGTTGACATTATGGAAGCCAGCAGTGTTTGTCATCTTCAGACTCTCATTTCTCTCTCCTCCTCCTCTGGTAATTGCACAACCTATTCAAGAGTCAACTTGGCATCATAAATAGTGGCTTGCTGCATGCACAGCTATACTGTGCCTTTGTGAATAACAATTTCTCATTCCAGAAAAGTTTAAATTCAGAATGTTTTCTCTAATTAGCCATACTTTGTAGCTAACAAGATCATAAAGTTCTTTTTGTGCATTTATTCCTGCAGCTTTTTTTTTTAATCCTGGAGAATCAAACCGCTGATTCATACTTCATATGCTTATGGAGAGAGCTTAGTTGTTGCTTTTAAGAACTTTAAAATCACTTAAGCTCTAAGCTGTAAAACAACAGTCTCAAGCTAAGATTTTGCAAATGCAGCCTACACATGATTAAAAAAAAAAAAAAGGTTCATAAATTTTTTTTTTTTTTAGTTGCAAAAACTTGGGAACAAATGTTTGCTTCTCCTAATTCCCCCATCTGTTTATATTTCTGGACAGTCAGTTTTCTTGAGGTTTGCATCAACCTCAACACAATGGTTTAAGATATTTCCTTCTATATTGCCTCAGTTACTTTGTGCCTAGAATCAATGTTTCCAACATGCCCTACGTACAGATTTCCAAAGATTATCATATTGTCTTCTTTAAGGTTGAATATCTCTTAATACCATTTGTCTGTTGTCAGGCTTACATAGCATCACTGCACATTGCTAGGATACAGTAAATGTTTTTAAAAGTGAAAGACCTCCCCTTTTTCCTATTGCTATCTAGAAAATATAACCAGATTTTGCCCTCTGATATAGGACTGCAACTCCCCATGGAATAAATGTAGTCCTGTATATGTAGAAGGACAGAATTTGGCCTCAAAGATTTATAGAGCTATAAAACTATAAGTAGATAACTTAGATTATGTTTTCTGGAACTAAGGGCTGAATCCACGTCACTAACAAAAGTTTCATCTTAAAATGGCATTAGTGTCTCTTGGACTATGATTTTGGATCATTATTATTACACTCTTTTAAGTCTTTGGATTCATTTGACTTTCAGTCTGACCTGTTCCCTTCCCTCTTCTTTCCTGTCCTATCATCTGGTTTCATGGGTGGGGTAATATGGGAGAGGAGTAAGGAGTGGAAATGCATTACCAGCTAACTCAACATCTCCTGAAAGCTACAATAGAGATTCTCCCCCTGTCCAGCAGGAGAGAGGTATGTTGGGAGTGAAGCTGTGTGGTTTAGAGCAATACCAGAGATGGTGACCTAGAAACCTTACACAGGAGGGAAACAACACAGACTGTGAGCTGCAACAGTAAATTACTCAGGCTTTGCGCAAGTGGGTGAATAACTACTTTTCTGACTTGTCATGGTGTCCCAGAATATTCGTACCTTTTTCTTTCACTACTGAAAATAATTTTCCTATTTCCTAGGCAGAAGTGTGTAGCATAATGCATTTATCATAGGCCTCCCTTTTATTTACAGTCTGGTTTTTCCACTCTCAAAACAGAATTATCCCAAAATAAACACCAGACAATGAGAATCAAAAGCATGTGTAATAGTCGTGCCATTTCGTAACTACTTGCTACATCTTTGTTTGGCATACTGGACTTTGTTTAGCAGAAACATGGTAGTATCACAAGGTCAGAGTCTCCCACAAGTTAATCCATTGCTAGCAAAACCTGGAATTCACATAACACAGACTTCTGTACAAAAGAGATTCAACTAAAGTTAAAAATAAATCTCATTAAAATGATGAACAAAGTGTAGTTAATTATAAAGTAAGGGGAAAAAAACTGGGAAAAAAAACCCTCTTCAATTAGTGCACTTTTTGTTTTCTTTTTCTTTTTTTACCAAATAGACATATATGCAAGACATGGTTGCTTTGTTCTCTTGGCTAGGTGCAACATCATCACAGCTGTGATCAGGCTGGATCTCATAAACTAAGCAGGACTAATCCTGCTCAGCAAAGTTACTCAATGGGGAGTTTTCCAAGACAAGCACAAGGGCTTGCTGTGCTTGCAAGCAGTGTTTTAATAAGAGCAGAAGTAGCACTCCTCTCAGACCCATGGACTCATGCTGGATCTTAGGAAAATTTGTGCTAGTAGGAAAATTACTTCAACTGCATCTAAAACAAATGATGATGAAAGACACTGCTCTATAATCATAGGTGCAAGCATACAGGTAAATATGGATCACCTGGAAAAGTGCTCAGTACAACCAAAGGACCCCCAACAATTCTTCCAGTTTGATAATGTGTGCTGAATTGAAGTGCATAAAATGACACCTCTCTTCTAAATTTCACTGTGGCCATCCAAGATCTTTTGCATCCTTTTGCATAGAGTTAAAAAAATGTCATCATGCACTTACAGTCCTCTTCACATGCACAAAAGTACTTTTGGCCAAAAGTACAGAAAGAGGGTATAAGTAGCATGAATATGTTAGTTTAAATAACCCTGTGAAAGCCTTTCTGACCTCTGCTTCTTCTTTACAGAGAATTATTGGTATTGAAAGACCAAGACTTGTTCTAATGGGAGTTACAAATATCATGACAGTGGGAATTTCTACTCTAAATCTAGTCAAGTAAACAAAACTATTTAGGGATCATTCTCTGTTCTCAAGAATAAATGTGAACTCATGATTTTCACACTTTCTGTTTGGCTTCTTCTGCCTCCCTGCCAACCTTGGACATGGTAACTTCAGCCATTCAGCAGTCAATAGAGGGTGGTTGGCCATACTTCTTCCCAAGTTGTGCCTAGGAGGAGCCACATCAAACACATGCCAGAAAGTAGGTTAAAAACTAAACAATATGGATAGTTATGGGAGAGTAAGCAAGCTTGTGTCTTTTATATTACAGTAAGGATCCCTCTGGTCCCTGAAAAAATGTGTAGGTGGCACTGTGACCTGCCGTGTGTCTTTGGCAAATGAAATACTACTGATAGGGAAATAAGGGATATTATTATTTTTATTAGTGTTTTAATAACAATGAGCAAGCTGTCTTTTTAATTAGCTTACTACATACTCAGAACAAAGGTTAAATTTGTAACAATTGTCATATGCAATAGTGACACGCTAACTTGAAGAGAACTGCCCTTCTTATGTCAGTGATGTGACTGAATCAATAGGTAGTAGGGAAAAAGGTAGAGTTTGAGCTAATCCATTTATCTCTTTGCTTCCATCACTACACCATGAAGTGGTTACAACTAGATTTTAAATTTTTTGATAGGTGTTTTGTTGGGGGAGCTGGGGTTTGTTGGTTTTCTTTGGTGGAAGAGGGGGAAGGTATTGCTTTGCTTTCTTTTGTCTTGCTACTGTATTCAAAGAACACTGGGAAATTCCTGAGGTGGTTCTGTATAACNTCTTTGGTGGAAGAGGGGGAAGGTGTTGCTTTGCTGGGAAATCCCTGAGGTGGGTCTGTATAAGACATCTCTCACAAAACTCATCTCATTGGTCTTTTCCCAATGAGAGTGATGCTGACATCTGTCCCCCTTAGAGGCTGAGATGCAAGACTTTGCCTCAAAGCCACCAGTCAGAAGGTGTGCATTTCCTGCCTGGGCAAGCAACCAACGGTGTGTAAGTGTGTCCAGTCCTGACTGGGCCTAGAAGAAGTATGTAGGCTGGCCTGCTGGCTGCAGCTAAAAGCTGTAGACTGCTTTTCAAGATCTCAAGCAAGCTGAACAGGTTATGTCTGCTCCCCAGTGAAACTGGTTTGGTGTAAGTAATTATTATTGCTGGTGGGGAGGAAGAGAAAGCCAGGCCTTTGCAATAGGAAGGGGGTTTGTGGTAGGCAGGAGAAAGACAGGCATGGTTTAATTTTAACAAAATTGAGCCTTTTTTTGGTTTATCCACTCATTTGTGCTGTTGACATTTGATCTGCAAAGAATGAAACTGAGCTAGCAGTAAGTTATATCATGAGCTCAAACTTCTGTTTTCACTATGCAAGTGTTTTGCAGCTCTAGTAGTTTTACGGGTTATATGAAACCATTGCAAGTAGTGTCTCCTGGCAATTGAATACGTGAAAGTTCTTCTTTTTCATGACACCAACCAGGTCAACTCACACTAAGAATCAAGTGAGCCTACTCTACTCAACACCATAGTTTAACTTCACCATTGTTCAGTCTTGGTGACACAGCAAGGCTTGGTTGTTTTTTAGACCAGACTCACTAGATTTGCTTACAATTATACATAAAAAATTTGAAGTTTGCTCTGTACTACAGGGTCTTTCTTTAAAAAAAATCTTTTTCTAACACAGGTTCCAGAGTAACAGCCCATAATAAAACTCTCTACAAACAGCTCTGAATGGGGAGATGGGAAGTTCAGATTAAGAGAACATGTACATTTGCATTTCAATAACACTCCCTATTGAACCATTTTAAAGCATTGATAGCTTGATTCTACTTTCATTGAAGCAAATGGCAAAACTCCCACTGAGGTCAAAGGGAGGCTTGATCTGGCCCTAATTCATGAATGACCAGATTTTGGTATTCTATCTTTGACTGAATAAACTGTTCAGTCTGTACAATTCCATTAAGTTATATACTTTTGAAATAAAGTCTCTGTTGGGAAGCCCATAACACTCCTTTGAGGTTCATCAGTCAAATTTATGGATCTACTCATAGCAAAGGAAATTCATAATAGTGCATACCATCTAGCTACTCTTTAAGTAGCTATGAAACATTTCTGATAATATATTTATAATTTTGATGTTTTTATGACCTTATGGTTTTTATGGCCTTTTTATGACTCTTCGCTATTTCTTTTGTGAGCTTAGTCAACTAAACCACATGCACAGTTCATCTTTGCAGACTGGACTCTAACATTTAAACATAACTCCAAAGTAACTGTAAAGAAGTTTTTGGTATAACTCTACATAACAGTGGCTAAAATTTGTGCAGCCACCTTCCTGAATAGCTGAGAATTGGCCAAATACTCTGACTAAGCCAAAGAAAAAGATGCTGTAAGCAGAATTCAAGGTTGTTTGTTTAGTTTTGTCATGTTTTTTCCCCCATAAGAGTAACAGTACATTTATCCTCTAAGGTAATGTAGAGGAGTGTATTTTGAAGGCAGAAAGGCAAATTCACTCTTGAGTATCAGTGAAGATCCCTAGGAATTGAACATAAACACATTTGCCTGGAGAAAAGAAGGCTCAGGGGTTACCTTATCACTCTCTACCTGGAAGAAGGTTGTAGTGAAGTGGGTGTTCTCCCAGGCAATAGGGCAAGAGCACAGGGCCTCAATTTGCCCCAGTGGAGGGTTAAGTTAGATGTTAGGAAAAATTTCTTTGTCAAAAATATTGTTCAGCACTGGAAGAAGCTGCCTAGAAAATGTTGCAGTCACCATCCCTGTAAGTGTTTAAAAGACATGTAGATGTGGTGTTTGGGACATGCTTTAGTGGTGGCCTTGGCAGTGCTGAGTTAAGGGTTGGACTTGATGATCACAAAGTTTTTCTCCAACCTAAATGATTCTGGAATGCTGTTCTATTCTGATTGTCTGTTAGAAGGCTCTCCATATATTAATTTACATATTTACCTAAATTGTGCGTGTTACACTGGGCATTAAACAGATTTTCAAGGCCAGAGTAGTTTGTTGTAAGACAGGAAAGAGCTCCTGTCTCTGAACTTTATGTATATCCCTTTCTGGCACCATCTTTGGCTATAATATGAAAGTTTCAAGAAAAATGAAAAATTCTTCATAAGAATGTCATAACAGCCACAGAAAGAGTGGAAAGGATGATTGAGACTGGGTGCAATCATTCAGCATGTGTGATGCTGCTAAAGGATGCATATTCACTGCCACAGCTCCTCGGCACAATCACACATTTCTAAACTTGGATCTTCATGTAGACTTCCAACAAAGTAGCTAACATTGTTTATTTTTTATTTTCAATATGAAAGTCAGAACACCAGTGTCCAAAATCACTTAGAAAAAGGTTTGGTTTTATTGTCATAAGAAATGACAGGAACAATAGAATTCTCATCAGATAGATCAGTTTTATAATTAAAGAAATAAGCTCTGAATAACCCAAGGAAACCTTAGCCAAAACAAACCTTTAAGTGTCATCTATTACTCATATTAACAAAAGATGATTAATAATCTTATAATTACAAATATAGGTCTATAATAAATTGGCAAAATCAAGAGACTATAAACTAGAAAGAACTAGAACTAGAAAGAAGAAACTAGAACTTTTTTCTAACTGCTGTCAATATTTGGACAGTGTAGTATCTTTCTGGTTACAGCTCAGCAGGAATTAGATTACTTTCAGCAAATATTGATAATAAACAGAATCAGCAGGGCCTGGAAAATAATCTGCTCCAGCACTCCTTTCACAATCAATTTATTTTAATAAAAACACCAAGATTTGTTTAAACTTGGAAGCAAATACAAAATTTTGCAGGTTTAAACAGCAAATGTCAGGTTTTATTTTTATCATCAGTACTGTAGTCATCAGAACTGCACAAGACAGCATAACAAATGCATAAAAATCAATGAAATTTAAAGCCAAAAATCACTTCAATTCTGCAATTTTACTAAGAGACTGTAATAGCAAAAACCTTCAGTTTTGTCTTCATTGGATAAAGGGCTACTGAGATAAAAGGGAACAATTATGATATGTTCACCTAATGGCTGTAATCTTTTAAAGCCTGCTCAAAACTCTCAATCATCTTTGATCTACTCATGATAATCTTTGGTTGATCATAGTGACTGGGAAAGGTGCCCACGGACTGGAGCAAAGCAAGTGTTGTTCTCACCTTCAAGAAGGAGCCAGGAAACTACAGGCAGGTCAGCCTGCCTCAATCCCTGGGAACACGATGGAGCAGCTGGTCCTGGAGACCGTTGCTGGGCATGCGAAGGATAAGAAGGTGACCAGAAATAGTCAACACGGATTAACAAATGGCAAGTCACGCTCCAACAACCTGATAGCCTTCTGTGATGGCATGACTGCCATGGAAGACCAGGGCAGAGCAGAGACTATTTTCTGCCTTGACATCAGAAAGGCTTTTCCACTGTCTCCACAGGATCCCCCTACAGAATTTGATTAAGTATGGGCTAACTGAGCAGACAGAAAGGTGAAAACTTCCTAAACTGCCAGACCCGGAGGGTGGTGATCAGTGGCATGTAGTCCAGCTGGAGGTTGGTAGCTAGTGGGGTACCCCAGGGGCCCTGATTTTTTCTGATCCTATTTGACATCTTCATGAATTACCTGGATGATGCAGCAGAGTGTACCCCCAGCAAGTTTTCAGGTAACACAAAACTGGGGGGAATGGCTGATGAATAAGAGGGTCATGCTGAAGGTCATCAAGAGGGACCTCAAAAAGCTTGAAAAATACGTTGACAGGAACCTCCTAATTATTAAGGCTCTAGAGCATCTTTCCTATAACGAAAAGCTGAAGGAGCTGGGAATTGTCAGCTAGGAGAATGCTCACAGGGTTCTTACCAATATATACATAAATACCTGAAGGGAAGGTAAAGAGAGGATGGAGGTGAGTCTTTTCAGTGGAACCCAGTGACAGGATCAGAGGCAAAGGACACTGACACACAGGACATTTCCCCTGGACATCAGAAAACACTTTTTTCACTGTGGGGGTGACCAAGCACCAACACAAGTTGCCCAAGAGAGGTTGTGAAGTTGTTACTAAGATCTAAACCAGCAATGCACGTTAGTTCATTTGTGGTAGCAATCACAATGTGAAGTCCCAGGCCACATCTCCATGAAATTGAAAATCCAGTTTTAAGGTTCCTCATACTTGCCACAGGGTCCAAAACACCAATCTGATATCAACTCACAGTGTCAGATCAACTGTGTTAAAAATAATTACCAGTCAACTCCATGCTGGTTCATTTACCATGTGCTGCCCTTCCTATGGTACCCCACAGACTTCTTGCCCTGCCTTAATCCAAAGGTCATTATCCCTAGATGTCCCTACATCAGCTCATTGCTTCCAATATGTGATTGCTCTCTTTGTATGCAGTGTCATCACATGTAAAAGTGCAAACTGTCTGTCTCTAATGCATGGTAAAATGACTTCAAACTGCCTTCCTTTTACTATGGACAACGGTTGCAAATACCTTATACCTAAGGAATTCGACTTTTAAAGCATATAAGAATGGACAATTTGTATTAAAACATATTAGATATACTTGACACCAGAAAAAGGGGAATATCTTGATGAAAGGTTGTCTGTTATTTATTTTCCACTATCCATTTGACAGATAAACAGTACATTTGGGGCCTTTCCTCAGGGTTAGTACAATCATATTTTGGAAATCCTGAACAAGCTGAACAAAAACCTTTACAAATAGCAAATTTAAGTGGGAAATTTGGGTGACATTAAATGCAACAAGGCATTAAAGTGATGAATAAAACTAAACACAGACTTATCCCTGTATGTGGAAGTCAGAACATCAGCCGTGTTTAGTTCTGCTGTGAGGACCTCAAATACTATAGCAGAGGAAACTTTGCACTGTAGTACAGTCATAAGAAAGATGCTTTCAAGACTGCTTGCTTTAGTACGTTTCAAATGGATTTTGGAACCACTCCTAGGAAATCTTTGTGAAGATGGCACCTGCAATTCTTGTCATAATATATAACATATAATAAAAAGTTACAAATAATGTCTTTGTTACCTTAACTCAGCTCAAAAAACAAAGAATATATTCTAGTTTATTCTGTCTGTGCTCTGGTTTCTTATCTCTAAATGGAAATAAATCCAGTTTGTTTCACAGCAGTCTGACAAAGATAAGCACTAATTAGTTTTTTAAGTTCTATGATATCATCACAAACACCACAGCAAAGTCTGTGAAGAAATTTATAATTCTAATTTTAGAAGAGAATGAAGTAAATACGGCATCCAGACATCCAGTCACACACTGAACAAGGACAATGCGGCTGAACATTGTTTAGTGTGCTGAGCGCAGCACATCAGGTGCACTGAATCAGGCAAGGATCCCCTTAAAACAGTATGCGAACATATAATCAAATACCAAATTATCATGTATAAGTAAGATAAGTAATTCAGCCTTATATCCTGGTATTAGCATATCACTTGATAGTCTTACTCATCTACCTCTTTTAACATAGGTTTAGTTTTAAACCACTGATGCTACCACTCTTCTCCCAGAAGTTCTCATTCCAAGAGACTCTACCACGGTTCAAGAACTGACAACAAAAGGTAGACTGACTGGTTGAGCCTTACCTTGTACACTGCCAGAGCTCAAAAAGGTTTTAACAAAGTTATCATGGGAATTTCTTGGAGCAGTAGAAATGACTAGGCCAAATTGTTTAACCCTATATTTTATCCCTGTCATACCCTCTGTAGATAACTTGAAAAACATTGGGGAGATGATATGAAAAGTTTCAGACCTTCAAATGAAGGAATCAGGTGAAAGAGAAGGTTGGGACTGGCTTGGGGAGCATTCATTCATCTGCCACTCAGTCAATAATGAAAACCTCCTAATACTCCTCCCCACATGTTTTGGGACAGAATGGCACCTCCTTTATTGGTCAGGTTTCACTCAGTATATATTGGGAGGATTTAATTCCTACCTGCAACAAGAAGAAAAGTCAAGGGATAATAATTTGCAGTCATTTATCACACATGACCAACAGAAGTTGCAGCAGGCTCCAAACTCCTTGCCCTATGTCCCACCTTCCCCTCCTTGCACCACTCTGACTCCCCACAGATGGGAATCTCCCAGTTACACCATACTCTTGCCATGTTGAATAAGAAGCAGCCTTTGGCCATCTTAATTTATAACAAGGAGAACTCCACTGTGAAGGATACTTACTAGGCTTCTTCCTATCCAATGATTTTCCACATTGAAATAAAAGAGTGTACCATCAATTCACACAATCACAAAACCATGGAATCATGGAATCACAGTGTCACAGGATGCTTGGGGTTAGAAAGAACCTTTGGTGATCATCTAGTTCAACTCCCTCCTAAAACAGGCTTACCTAGAACAGGTTTTACAAGATCATGTCCTGGTGGGTTTTGAATATCTCCAGAGAAGGAGACTCCACAATCTTTCTGGACAGCCTGCTCCAGTGTTCTGTCACCCTTGCATTCTATTGGAAACTGCCTCATATATTGCAAATCAAAAACAAAGTCAAGAGCAACCACATGGAATAGGCTTGGAATTATAAGCTTGGAAAGTAAGGAAAACTGGACTTTTCTTTAGAAGAATAGGACTGTTGGACTAATAGGTATTTGAAGTGTTCACTCTAGCCTTTAAAAAACTTCATCTGAACACACAGTTCTACCTTATTCTGCATCTAGAACTACTGTGATGTTCTGTAACTGCTTTCCCGGCTAAACACCATGATTACAATACGTGTCTCTTCAGAATGTTTAATTTCAGTGTGAAATTTTCTAGATCATAATTTTTTTTAACTTAACATACAGCTTTTAAAAAATCAGAATGGCCACATGTTCTCTTCCAAGGACTGGATCCAACAAAGACCTTTAAACACTTTACTAGTCTCATCGTCCAAACTCCAACCTAAGATCAGAACATTTACCAGCATTGTGTAAAATGCTGTCTCTGACAGACATGAAAATAAAATGAAAAATATAAATGTACCATTGATAGTAGTACTAAGATAAAAAATCCATTGCAGGGAGGGATTAGCCTGTCTCATCCTAGAGACTGACACCCCTACACCCGAGGGGTCTGTGTTGCTCTCTGCCCTTGGGTCAAGCAATGGTATTTGATAAAAATCACTGCAGATGCCTTACTATCCTCCTCATCCCTCTCACTATAGCCATCAAACACCCTATCCTTCTATGAGGTTCAGTGTGAATGGACTTGATTTATCACATAACAGACAGTGTAACTTTACATATTAGGGCCAATAACAATGTCTCAGCTTGTTTTAAAAGAACTTTGATGCAAATGTGAATATTTTCCTACACTTCAATTATTTAATGGGCTGTTTGGTCAAGATGAAAAACAGTATAAGTCTGACTAATAAAGGTACAATATTGAAAAGAGAGGGGGGAAAAAAGGCAAAATCCAAAGTGAAAATTTTCACAGCCTCTACAGCTCTACATATTGATATTCATTCTCTTGAGTATTACATGTCTTCTTGAAAATACCATATTTAATTTCCATACCATTACAGGTGAAATACAGAGATAGAAGTGAAAAAGAAAATCTTGTAAAAGACCTTTTTTTTTCAACATTGAAGTATGTAGCAAACTTGAGGTACAGCAGCAGAGCAATTGGTCACAAATGCTGCCCCAAAAATCTTCAACACCTGCTGGTCACCTGAGAAGCATTGTGTGATCAGGTTTTCTGTCCTGTACTTGACAGAGGTTTTATTGTTTCTTTGATCTGCTCCAGTCTGCAGGGAACAATGTGATTAAGATATTACCTTTAGTGAACAGCTCTCAAAGTTACACAGCTCACCCTGGAAGAGTATTCTGAGAGACAGAAAGAAACAGCAGACTGTTGTGAATTTTTGTTATTGTTCTTTCTTTTTGTCATAAGTAAAGCATTAGTAAATAGTTAGTTGGCTGAATGGACTAAGTGTCTGCCAAAAGAGACATATGTCATTTATTATACAACATGAGGACTATCATCTTTTGCCACTGAACACGCTGAAAAGATCATGTGTTATATAAATATCCACTTGATAAAAAAGAATGTTAAATTTATCTGTTCTTTCACCAACACCAGCTCATGGCCATGGCCAAAATTTGTTTTTCCTCATCACTATGGGGAAAAAAAAGAGAATAGTATTTTTAACAAATCTAGGTCAGCTAGGTTATACTACACCCATGCTGAACATACACTTAATGCTCTCTTTACCATCACCTGGTCTCCTAATAACAGAAGCAAGATTTGAAAAGAGAAAAAAAAAATAAAATAAAACAGAAAACTACATCCAATGCACACATAAATGATATAAAATCCTTCGTGCATATGTATGCATAGTCAATATAAATAGATGCATTTGCATACCCATGTACACTCTTATGATGCAAAGAATGGTCAGATGTAGATTCAAACACATAACTCAGTAGCTTTTTAAAAAAGACATGTATATAATTGATTTACTTATTAATATGTACTATTAAATGTTAAATTATATATTTTCCATATGATCTTCCACACATTCCCTTCCAAATCATGATGCTGATGTAACATCATTCCTTTCCATCTACTTTATCTTTTACCGTTTAGAGTTCTATTTGTGGGATTGCTGATAAAGGGTTGCATGAAGAATGCACAGTGAATAATCTGTGATAATGATTGCTGTTTGACTTAAAATAAAAAGTAGCAGCCTTTTAAGGTCAACATCAGTTTCATGTTTGGATTGTTTCTATTATTTGGAAAGGTTTGACGTGTTTTAAATTACTAAGTAATGTGAAAATACATTACCGGCACAAGACTGTTGTCTATGTAAATATTTTATGAGTAGAGTCACCCGTCATTGGTTAATAAGGTAACAAAGATTCAAAGCTATTTATGTTGACTCATATTTTTAAAATGAGGAATTTGAAAACAAGAAAATGTGACAAAGTTGATGAGGATCTAAGATACTGGCTTACAGACAGACTGTTTGTGTCTTGCATGACATGAACACCTCTTTTAAATTACTTATTGAAAAGAGATGTAACATTGTCTATGAGAAATATATTAAATGTGCAACACAATGAGTCACCTAATGAACCTAAGATAAATAGTTATAATTCTTGGGTTTGCAGAGATGAAAGAAAAAGATCCTGATAGATTTTGCTTCCAGTGATTCTCCCATGTGTCCATAATATCAAATAGAGTAGGTAGCCTGTTCATCATTGAGTGTACATTAATGTTCTCACTGTGGGGTTACCAGTATGATTGGAAAGTGAGCATGGCTCTGGGGTTCAGCCTGCAACAGCCATCCCCTTGGTACTCCCCAGTCTGCCTTCATTCACGGGCAGCATGAGGGTTTCCATGATGGACTGCTCAGTTTGGTCTTACTTGTTTTCTGGTCTGGTGCAGGTAGTCTTCCTCATGGGCCTTGTCTCATCTTCATTGTGCAAGACAAATGCAACTCATACCATCCCACTACCACTGTGGGAGAGTCTTACAGACCATGAAACAGGGACATGGGGGATCAGTGATGTTGCTCAGGGGCTGAAATACGATGACCTCTCTTCCAAAGAACCCATCAGAGGCGCAGAATGATAGCCTGTGTTTGGCAGGACGCCTTCCTCTGCATGTCTGCATCAAGCAAGATGAATGCTGTACCAGTCTTTCTTCTGGGCAATGCCTCAGAAGTCTGCCAGTCTTTTGCAAGGGACTTGAAGGTAACAAAACATATACAGACACTGTACTTGATTTCACAGAGCTGCCCAACAACTAACTCCTGTGTGTCATTTCTGTGCAGGACAGTATTTTAAGTTTATTGTAAGGTAAACATTTCCATCAGCTGATCACAAATTTCATCAGACCCATGAAGGCTTTGACCTTAAGTATCACCTGAACACTCTGGCCAAACAAATGCATGCCTTTCCTTAAATACTAGACCATATGGCCCAATTAATATGCATTTGAAGTGTTGTAACTCAGCTTGTTCCAGGGAGGTCCTCAGGCAGGATTTAATTTTATTTTACGAATTGGTCTCTTGCAGTTTTATTGTGTCTCATGACTTTTTTGACACAAAATGTCTATGTGCAATATATATTGTACATACTAAAGCAGGGTGCTTTAGTAGAGCTGTTCAAGTAGGCTAGTTCATAGTATTGACTGTTTCAGAGTGGTAAGTGTACAAAGGCAAATAATAGTGATATTTAGAACAATCTGGCAGTCTGATTTACTAGGATGTAAGCCACAGGATATCATGACCCCATCCAGGCCCAAAACAGATCTAAAGATCTAAAGGTTCCTGTTCTTTTACTATTGGAAGCCCATCTCTGAGTGTCTTCACTCCTGTATAGCTGGTACAAAACTGATTTGCCAATACTTGCATGAACTTCAAGTAATTTGTCCAGCATTTCTTTACAGCCATAAAAGCAACTTTTCATGTGTGTTGGCATTTTCAAGACAATATCACACAAATCCAACAGTCAGATCTGTATCTTTGGGGGCCCCTTCTAACAAGTTCACTGCTCAATCCACACCTAGATATGCAGAGGAACAGGCAGAGGAACAGGAACATGTGAAGCATGTTCATGGTGAATTTGAAAGAAGGTGGCTGTAAGGTTCTGTTTCCATTCTAGAAGATATATCTAAACAAGACCTGTGGAGGGCCAAAAAGACAATTGCTGTGAAAGTATGTATGTAAAAAATCTGCATTTTTCTGAGAGGTTATGGTACACCCTGTACAATATCCCTGCTGACCTGTTCCTAGGAAGATAAGTCATACAGGAGAGAGATATCTGGCTGTGCTAGGTGGCACTGTGTGTCACTGTGCAGGCTGGGTCAGAGCTGCCTAAGCAGTGAAACGATTTTCATTAAAGTTTAGGCAGTCAGTCTAAACTTAAGATAGCCATCCTCACAGCCTCACCTCACGTGTGACTATCACACCTGCACGAGACTGCAGGAGTAAACATCCCCTGCAGCCATTGAAGATGAAGGTTGAAGATGAAAAGAAAATAATCCAAACAAAAGCCCCAAGCTTTATGTTCACAGTTTGGCGCTGTAAAACCTCACCTGGGAATGATCTGTTTCTGGGCTACTAAAAAAACCCCAAGAAATGAAATTTATGTTGTGTGAAATAATGTACACAGACAACACTCTGTTCCTCCAACTCCCCAAAATAATCTCTGTGCTCCCCATGTAAACCAAACTGATCTTCCTCTCTTAGGCTACAGCCCAGTGAAGCCTCATCCCTCCCACCCTTCGTCCCCCCGCTTTAATTTACGCAATAAATTATATGCAATGCGTGATATTTGGAAGCCACATCCTGCTGTAGGCAGGGCTGGCGGTACTTCCTAACACAATATTTGGGGATGACTCTGCTTCCAGAAAGTGGAGTCAATGGGTTGGACGTGGTTTAATTGGTTCCAACTTTGTCCTATTAACAAGTGTCATCTTTTTTCACTAGATGCACAAATGGTGATGTTCTGCAAGTTATAGCACCTTTATGCACTAAAGCCTTTTCTTATATATTGCTGCCTGATTAGACAGGAAATAGTGCATGCTACCAGGGGATAATTCACATGAGCAAAGTTGCTTGCATGCATGTGCAAAACTAGGGCTCCAGATGCGAAATACATATTTTTCTAATCCCTGAGCTATTTTCTGTGCATATGTCTATATATACACTTGCATCCTTACTACTTTTTATTATTTTAAAACATAAAAATAAGATTGGCTTGAATTTATTTTGAGGATTGGCACCAACCCAGGACAATTCTTGCTTTAACTGAAACAGTTCACCCACTGCTAATTTTAACACAAGTGATTTATTTTATTAACATGGATGCAACTGGGAAGCACACTCTCCCTTCCTACCAGGAAGCCTTGGAAGCCTAACACAAAGACTCAGAAACAGCTGTGCCACAGATTTGTGGAGATGATATCTTTGTCTATGAAAAGGTGTTTTTAAGAGACGCCAAACTTTCATACCTGCCTTTGTTATCCGTGCAGGAGGGAGTGACCTAAAAACTTCATACTCCCAGATATCTGCAAGAAACTGACAGAGACACTGAGGCTAATTATCCCAAGTTCTTAATTCCCTTTAACTTCAGTGAAAATACAGAGTACCTGCCTCAATTATGGCAGATGATGAGAGTAAGCAATACACATTCAACGAGGAACCAAAGAGGGGAAAAGTGAGGGGAAATTGCTATGTATAGACAGTGCAGCCATAGAAAGACCTTTGACCTGTTTATTTTTCCTTAACAAAGTTTTTGCAACCTGTGAAAGAATGACTTGGTCATTCATCACCAACCTTTGGCACATGACCCAGCTTTTTTCCACCATTTAAGGAATGTAATTTAGACCAGATTTAGAATCCTCTGCATGGCCCAAGAGTGATGCCCACTGGAATGTTCAGCTCATGTGGAATTGTTTGGTTCAGTTTGAATAAATAAATAGCATTAAAATCTAATCATGGAAAATGTAGCTGTTAAAAATAGACCAAGGTAGGGCTAACTCAAAGCGCCAAGAAAAGGTATGTGCAGGAGGGACTTGGAGAGCCGATCCATCAAGCGCGAGAGCAACCAGACGGCCAGAGCTGGCGAGCTTTCAGGCACGTAAGCATCACCACCGAGCCTCCCCACCCTGCAGCAGGAGTTAGACCTGTTCCCTTCTCCTTGCACTCCAGCCACCTGCTTTCCCTCCAATCAGATTCTCCATGGAGATACAAGATTCTCATTGAGCTGCCTGTGGTGAGCCTGGCACCCCGCATGAAAACCACTGTGAGCAATATTTCTCCACCTGTGAAACAGCTGTTTAACAATGAAGCAATACTAGAAAGGATTCTATTTTTTGTTTTGTTTTGCTTGTAGTTTATGATGCCGAGTTTTGTTTGTCTGTGCCACCTCACAGTAAAACCTCAGCAAGCAAAAGATGCCATGAATCCAGATGGCAAAGACAGTTTCTCTCAAGTTGTTTCACCTTGTGATTACTTTCAGTCATCAGCCTTAAACATGAAACTGTTATCACTTTTGATCAAGACGTAATGTAATCAGAGCATTTAATAAAAAAAATAAACTAGCAAGACATTTTACATATTGGTCTCCATAATCAGTTTGTGTTTTGAGTATTGGAGAATTTTTACAAATGGAAAAGAATATTTTGTCTGGTGCAATTTATTTTGGATTTTCCAAGATGCACCATGAGAACTGACAAGAGGCCTGGCTGTTGTGCATCATGAGGCCTTTAAAGCAGCCTGGAAGCCAGCCAGGAGAGCTCATTCCAGAGAGCAACTACCGCAAAAACCTAGTGATGCTCTTCTTAACGATTGTGGTGTTTTTTCATTACAATTTTCAGTCAGCATTCCACTTAATTCCACTTTCATTTTTGCTCCTGAAAAACTAAATGCTAATGGAAAACACAAAACTTTCTGACCAACTGTACTCGGGCATAAGAGGGCTTTTTGGCAGCTGAATTTCTGTCTCTGTGCTTTGGACAGACAAATGATAGTGTTGTCACTAGGGATGGCAGGCGAGGTGCTCAGCTGCCTACTTCACCTGCACTGCACAGAGAACAGAACAACTCATGCAACTGCTCCTAAATCACTGGGTTACAGTAAGATTTGCTTTAAATTATTACTGATTAGAACTGACTTTATAATGCTGATATGCACATGAAATCTCAGCAGGAACTGACTGATCAGTGGACTGCATCTTCCTGTCCTGTGGACTTGGTGGACAGACCAGGGCAATGACTGTGTCTGTTCTCAAAAGGTGAGCCCTCCTTGTGTCTCAGATGAGCCTAGTTCTGTATAACACTAGTAATCTTCTTTTCCCCAAGCCTTAAAATTTATCTGTATAGGGCAGACAAGGGAAGGGAGTACAATTGACATTTTTCAGAAAGGAAATCCAGCAGTAAAGGTCATTCAGTCACAGACTGGAGATTTCCTGAGTCTTCTTTGGTCACTGCTATTGGCTCAGATAAGTCCCAATTCATATGTTAATTATAAGAAGTGACATTAGGTCACTACAACAGATTTTATAAATTTCATTAAAAAGTTTAGAAAATGTCTCAGTTTTTCTTGGAAGTGAATAAAAGAAGTAAAAAAATATATGAGAAATATGTTCATGATGAATGTTGTTTGAAAAAGCTACATGATACTTCCAGTTCATTTACTTGTAAATTTATTAAGAAGCCCAAGAACACACAGGTGCCAAAACAATAATTTCTGACACATTGGTTCTAAAAAGCTGCAAAATGAATCTTCCTCCTTTGCCCAAAACATCTAACCATCAACAGATCAACTACTCAGTTTGAATGCTTCTGCAAATGCTCTATTCACATTTGGTAGGGAATGCCTGAAAAGCTCACAGTTTGAAAAGTCTGTCAGAATATGGCTCAGAGCAATGGAGAATAAGGCAAGATGTGGCACAGGTCAGGTGGGATCCAAAAGAACAATTAAAACCTAAGAGAAGAAGCAGTGTGGACAGAAATGCTGGGCAGCTCTGCTGTGCACAGCAGCCTGGTGCTCTTCCTTGAGATTTCCTGTCCTTGAGCCAGCCCCAGCCTGGGCCAGTGCCTCTTGGCGACTCAGCACAGCAGGGTGTGACAGCTCCAGAAGCATGGCAGCCACCCTGCTTTGGTGCTCAGACCTGCTTAGTAACATCACCTTCTCTCTGGGACACACTGAATCAGCCACAGTGTCACCAGGATGAATCAGCCATGGTGTCACTGGGATGTGGAAATATTGCCCCAAGCCCTAGGGCTGGCTGTGTCCCTGAACAGGTGTACCGTGCTCAGACATGTGGAATATACCTGACATAAAGTAGAGGTAAAAAAAAAGGGAGCAATGTCAGATAAATAATAAAAAAGTAGAGCCAAACAAAGGTTCAACAGGGAATGACAGTGTGAAAGCACAGCTGTACATATGGCTTTGAAAATGAGAAGTCTGAATCTGCAAAAAGAAAAAGGAGGATCAGTTTTCTCCTCATAACCTTGAAGTGGACATTTTCCCTCAGTGCAGCTGTATACTGCCTGGCAGAATCATGAAACAAACCACATTTCTCTGCCGAGATATGTATTCATCATATGTTTCAAAAGAGTGTAGTCAGGCCCAGAAAAACTTAATGTATTCCCGGAGATTCTTAAGCTCTGAGTTTCTCACCTCCAACTCTTTCCACATTGTAATCTCAAATTAAAAGCTCCTTTATTGTTGCATATGGGAAGATCACAGAACATCTACTTTAGTGCAACTTTTTCTTTTGAAACATCCGTTTTCCGGCTGTCACCTTTTTTCCTACACCACCTCTCAAGTAGCTGTGCCTTGTCACTCCCTTTCCTTCCTCCCACTCCAAGACCCACAGCTCCACCACTGTAAAAATAGCTGTGTGGAAGGCTAACTTCTCTTGCTACAGAAATGAAACAGCTGTGATTTCTTGAAATCTGGAATGAGTACCCAAATAATTCATTTCACTGCTCTTCCCCAGCCCTTTTCCTTGTTTTGCTGCTTTGCCAAAACCCTATTTCTTGTTTGAGGATAAGCGGATGTTATAGTTGTTACGTAGTGTCCGTGCTCATGAAGATGTACTGATGCACCAGAGGAGAGAGAAAAGGCAGCTTTAGTAGCTACCTCTCATACTCTTGGGGTCATGTGTTGACTTTTCCTTAAGAAGTCCAAGAGTAGCTAAAAATAAGCTGAATATAACAGAGAATACATTTCAATTAAAAACTAATGGAATAAGCAGTAAAAAATAAAACAAGATCTGTGTCCAAACCATCATTCACCAGTAAAACCCTCATTCTGACATATGGTTATGCTTATGATTTTGTGTGATATTTAAATATAGCAGGGAAGAACACCAATTTTTAAAAAAGAAAGATCTTAAAATGGATCAAAAATCAAGACATGTGAGTGCACATATTCATTAACTGCATGGGAACCAGAGCTGCTTCTGCCAGTTCAGTAACTGCCTGACCACAACTTTTGAAAACTAGTCTCAAGATTATTCTTCATTTGACCAATGACATAAAATGGTTTCCTCTTGTCCTATGGAATCTTCCATTAAAAAAAGTATTTGGAAAGGGAAAATAAAGCACATTAGGCTTTGTGCTGAGAAAATAAATGCTAAGCAGTGTACAAGTGTGAGGCAAATAAAAATTAGTAATGTTCAGAGATACTCCAAGCATCCATTATACAAAAATGCTCTGTTCTTCTTCATCCTTATTCTCACCAGTTTGAATGGACTCCTACAGCTTTTTTTTCCTTCTCTTTTCTTAATGGTGTAGTTTTGAAAAGACTGTTAACAAATTTATGTTGGGACGATAATCTCCAGGAAATGCTAAGTTGATTTAAAGAGCAAACTCCTGGACATTGACAAAGACCTGCTGTAAGCTCACAAAGAACACTTCAAAAAATACCATGATATTAAATTGTACTCAGATGGACTGTCAATTACCAATTACATACTCTAGATAAATTATTCCTCTGGAATCTTATTGAAGTTTGCAAAAACCTATTTAATTTTATATTTATTGTGTCTGCATCCTTTATGGATTCATCAAATCAAAACTTTTTAAATTATGGATATAATCTTGTTGCATGAAGTTTCCATGCAATGAGATAATCTATCTGTGATCTTCTGCCAGCTTGACTGAGACATAGTTCAAGGTAAAATGTGTTTAGAATCTGTTTAGAGATCTGAAGTAGTAGATTACCAGCAAAGAAAACATTCTTGTTTCCTTATCATAGGGAGACTGGCTTCCTGCTGGTTGTGGATCCTCCTCCTGTGTGAAGTGTGTTAAAATATACTTGTTCAGCATTTTCAATTTCTTTTAATAGTGATAGGGAGGTTATGTATGGTCTCCATGACTGTTCAGATTTCCTCTTTGACTCTCACAGTGGGTAGTACTGTACATGCAGTACCGTCAGTGATGACTCCATAGCAAACTAATTATATAGCGTTCTCAAAGTACTTTGAAGATGAAAGGCACTGTATCAGTGCAACTCCAGATATTATTATTATTGTTGTTGTTTATATAGCATACATAACCATTAGCGGGAGCCTAGATTTGAGTCCCTTTTAGGACTAAGGTGGGAGGAAGATTTGGACAAACTCCATGTTCTGACACTTTCACTGCACCTGGTTAAGGTAGAAAACTAGAATTCTGAGTTCCTCTGCTGTCTTCCTTAATTGTAAAATAGTATGAAAAAGAAAGTGATTGAGGCAAATATGGGCTCCTATGAGGTGAGATACAAAATTACTTACTGAGCTGTCAGGCAAAACTTGTAGTAGTTAGCATTCATTCTAAAGAAATTAAATAGAAGCTACACCACCTTCTGAATTAATAGATATTCAATGGAACAGGTTATTCTAAGCTATTTGAGTAGTCCCCATCGCATGACACAAGGAAAAAAATAATCACATGGAAAGCTTTTTTTAGTACAGACCACTAAATACCTGTGGCATAAGTGACATGCAGAGAAGAAGTGGGTGGTGAGAGAAGAAGGCTGCATGGGAGGAGTGAAGAAGACGACAGATTAAGAGGATACTACAGCACACACTTGAAGCCTCTGTCAGAATGCAGGAATCCTTTGCAGCTTGACTTTTCAGGACAAGGAAGGATGATCGACCAGCTTGCCTTGATTCTAAAGGAAATCCTATGAAAAAAAAAAATCCAGACTGACATTCTCACACACCCTTTGTCATCATCAATTACCCTAGCATAGCATAGAGAGATTGAGCGCTACGGTCCATTCAAAGTCCACAGAGCTGGAATAACCAAAATAGAACCAGAATAAATTCCTCAGACATTATCCTATACCTCAGCATGTTACACAGGCCCATGGTTGGATCCTCTGTGTGCTCCAATAAAAACCCCAAAACCTACAGGGACTTGAATAAAAGAAGGAACTAAGTAAAGCTCAGACAAGAGTTTTCATCTCACATCACCCAACAGAAACTCCTTGTCCTTAACAGAAATATGCTAGGTCAGGCCAGGTAGGATTCTTGCCTGAGTAATACTTCTTTACCTCCACACACAAAACTCAGGTGGCAATCTTACAGCTGGCTATATATTCAGCTTTGAAACAACTATGATGAGTCTCCCAAATATATGGCAGAGTACTCCCAGTGAAACACTTTGAAGTAGTGATGCATAGATAATTTTGAATATTCCCCTTTGAATAGGGAAATTCAAAGTGTAAGCAGAGCCTGTGTTTTGAAGAAGCCTTCCTGTGGAGGGTGTCCTATTATATGTAAATACTACTGAGAATAGCATGCAAATATGGTCATTAGTGAAGGTCTGAACTTTTCCAGAACAACTTCAATTTTGAGCCAAGGTACTTCAGCCTTCAAAGGCAAAAATCTCTGTGACTCAGCAGAAGCTGAGACTGAAAAGGCCTGTTTCAGCAAGGACCAGTGGTTTTCAGATGCTGAAGTATTCAGAGGATTTTCTAATACTGTATTTTCCATCTTGCTCTCATATTGAGTTAGTTGCAGACATGCAAAAGAGAACTACTACCTATTCCCTGATTGCAACGCTTTGTTATCAACTGTGATTGCATTTATTTATATATTTGGGGCCACTTATGTTTTCCAGTATGGAACTTATATTGTAGAAGGAAAAAGAAGGAGGGGAGTAGGATGCAAAGATCCCTTCCCAAGCAAAACTCCCAGAGAAACTGCTCAGGTGTTTTGAATATGAAAAACTTTCTAGTAAGGATGAGGAGGGACAAAGTTAAGATTTCACTCCCCAGCTGTGTAACCATGAAGAATTAAACACATGTTATAAAATACCCCACACTCCCTTATGCAATCCTGCATAAATTTGACATGGACACCATGTAAATGTATTTTGTTACACTTACAGAATTCATGTCTCTTTGTGAAAATGCAAACCTTTAGACTACTTTTCATAAATTTGCCTCTAGACCAAGTTATAGTAAAAAGACAGTGTGAGGAAATAGTATGATTACATACATTTAAGTAGACACCATCCAAGATTTCATAGCTTATACTCATCAGCTTTCCCCCTGCAGTTATATAAATGAAAATTAAATGTCATAATATATCTTTCTGGGTCTAATCTGTTTATGTTTGATGTTGAAAAGAATTTTAGCATTCATTTAAATGACTGAAACCCAGGAACTCATGTGAGCATTTTCTGTCAGTTCTAATGGGAAGCATGTCACTGTGGTCGAGGCTTGTTTCAAGGAGCAATTTAAATGTCTGAACATTTTCCCTTTTATACTGGTCTAAGCTCACATGTCTCATTTTGTTGTGCAAATTTCCTCAACACAGCAGCAGAGACCATTTTAAGTGATGGGAGAGGCCACCATCCCCAAAGAGCCATTACTTTTCACCAGTGACTCCCCTGGCTGACTCCCCTGACAGCGTATTACTAACCCAGCACAAGCTGTCCCAGATTCTCCCAGCCTCCAGCTCCCAGCACTCAGCTTCTCCAGCACTTGCAAGGAGTTAATGCCAAACAATTGCTGTAAAAACATGTCTGCCTTTGTCCAAGGTGCTTTTGCGTTGGGAATGCCAGAAAGCTGGGAAGCCGGATGCAGCACTTTGGCTACCAGGCAGAAAGAGTGAGGGCAGCCATTTTAGAGGAGGCTGGTTTTACCACATTACTGACCAGCTGGATCTATTTAAACTGTTTATGTTCATGGTATCCATTGATAATGCTCAACATGTTTACATCCACATCATCTGAATTGCTTCATAGGGTCTTTGGTAGTGCTCCAGATTGGAAAGTATTTAAGATAAGTTTAAGACAAACATTTTTTTTCTCTTTGTACCTATCAAAATACTTTTTAAATAGGAACAGGGACAAATAAGCTCTTCCTGTTTCAATCTAGTGATGTGTTAGCATCATGTAATTTACATCTGATACACTTTTCCAGGACTGTCAGAGTCTGGGTGTGAATATATCCTTGAGCACAGTCAAAAGCACATGATTTAAGTCAGGGAAAGGAAGTCATCTCTTTGCTGAGCTGATTTTACAGCCCCATTTTTCTGGAGCCAGTATGTTGGAATAAGTTAAAGTAAAATGGAGGACACAAATAGTTTCATGCAACTGAGGCAGATAATACATCAAGGTAGTGATTGCTCAGACAGGACTTATGTTATTGACCTTATTGTCTGTGTTGATAGTAGAAATGGAAGTAATGTGAGGAGTAGCTCTGTATCATCAAAGGACTGGATTTCTGCCAGAGAAATCCCCAAGGGCCATCCAACCCACCTCTGTCATCTGAGCCCTTTGGCAGGTCTAACTGCAAATGGCTGGAGAAGTATGACTTCTCATAAGCAGCATGAGAAGTCAAGACATCTTCATGGAGATTATGAAAAATCTATTTGAATAATACAGCACATTAAAAAATGTAGCTCAGTAGAATGCTCAGTCCTGCTAGGTTTGGATTAGGAGTAAACAGGAAAAATTCTATAGGAGGAAGGTAATTCCTATTTTCTGTTCTGTTTAAATTCTTGAAAATGGAACAGTGGTAATCATGGAGAATTACAAGAAGAATTACAAAAATAATTAAAAATAGTTCTGTCTCAGCAGAATAGAAACAGACACCAACAAAACTGGAAGAGTTTGGATCTGACATACTCAGAACTCTGGATTAAGAAGTAAGGTGAGAACTCCTACATCTGACTTGAAAAGCTCTACTCCTTACATCACTATTTTTTTTCCCTCTGCTTTAATCAATAACAAGCTGTAGAGAAAGTTTAAGGGAAAGGCAGCATGGTGGTAGTGCACAGCTGAGCCAGTGTGCTACTGCTGAGTAGCACAAGAGTGCTGCAGACTGATGTGGGAGATGTGGTTCTGGACCAGTGACACAAGTGCATTGCTTAAAAATGATGGATTGCAGCGGGTGAGACAGGTATGCTCACATAATTTGTTCCAGTTCTCAAACTGTTACTGTAGTTTCCACTTTAAATATGGAAATCGAGTTTCTAAATCAGGAAATAACCCTCAGTGTGTGCTCATTGTATTTAAAACATCTTGAAATTACATGATATGCATATAGATCTTAGGCTGTCTGTAACTTTTCCTTCTAACTTTACTCTTTAAAAACATTTCAAATTACTGCAACAGGGTGGAGGACTTAAGATGATTTGCCTTTTTTTTCAAAATACTGCTACACATAACATAAATACAATTTTAAAATAATTAACAGGATGTGACTTTGGGTTTTATGTTTTATGTTTTAATTATCTTCAGAGATTGTATTTTTGCATCTTTTCCAGTTTAAAATTGATATCTGACATCTCTTTCCACAAAGGTTGAGAAGTGTGTGCTAGCATTGTACCACAGTTAATTTGGTGTCATCTGCAGACAAAGTATATGGTGTTGCAGGGATGCAGGGAGAAAGACCCTAAAGAACTAGATGAATGACACACAAAATTATGATGACTTTGAAGTGTATACTAAATGCTGTTCACAGAAATAAATCTAGGTGGGAGAAATGGCCTCTGGGATATCTTTATCCTACACATGCACACACATGCATAACCACCAAAAAAAAAAAAAAAACACTCAGAGAACCTTGGCACTGAAGCACTAAATTCTTTCAGTTCTCTAAGATGCCCCATGGGACATACCTGACAATCAGCCTGTCTAGGAGACACTACATTTTATCTCAGGGTGAGCCCTTCTCTGAATGCTTCAGTGTCCACCTTTCCAAGGGCATGATCCTTACAAAATGTTTGGAATGCCCTTCCGTTCGTACAGAATAAGTAGGACAAGCCAGCTTAAATATGACTCATTGTTATTATTTAAGGAAAACTTCAAGGAGTCATTCCTTGTGCCGGTACTTTTGCAGTATCTCTCAGAGCTGTAAATCCACTATTGTTGCCCTGTTTTTTCCCCATCTTTACTAATAAGAAGGGGAAGAATTTGGATTTAAAATAACAAGCAAATTTGAAAATAAAAACATTTACAATAATCACATGACCATTATATTTTGATTTTTCAAATAAAAAAAGGAGTTGAACCACCTTACATCTAGAGCCCAGTCCTGAAAAGCCAAGCATTATATGACTTTATTAGTGATAGGGACATAAAGGGTGAAGCAGGAGAGGCAATATGCAAAATCCCAGCCTTATCAAGATCAGTACCTTTCTCCTATTGACTTTGAAGAAATGAGGTTTTAATTTAATAAATTGAAACTGACTGTCACTTCAGCAGTCTGATGACATGGGGAAATAAATGTAAACAAGATGCAGTGATTTCATATTGTTAAATCTAAGCCATATATAAAAAGTGCTTGAAAAATTATGTGACAATCTTTATGTACTGTAATTTTTATAATAGTTAGCAAATAAATATACATTTTCTGAGACTCTTGGCAAGATTTGTTCATGCTGAACATTACTTTGTTTCAGGAGTGGCAGAGACAATGCTTGTTTTTCCAGTTGTGAGGGTGTCTGAATGTGGCCCTGTGGAATTTCAGTTCAAAGCAAATCCAGATGGATTAAATAAAGGATGCTTCTGAAATGCAGAGTGACTGGGGAAAAATGAAAAAGGGAGGAATGAGTTTGGATTATCAGACTGAAACTGAAGATATATAAGGACATATGAAACAGTAAAAGACAATTAGAAAATGTATTTATACTAAATTAAAACTTTATTGACTAATGTTCTCCAGACAATGATCTGACAAACTATGGTTGCATACATGCAATGAAGTTGAAGACAACAGTAGTTTAACATGGAATGTCAAACAAATTAATATAATGTATTAAATGAAACAATTTATCTGTGTTGCTGCAAAATGAAACCAAGCTATGTATTTCCTTGGTCAATCTGTGTTCAGCTAAGAGGCTATGCATTTGAAGAAACTGGTAGATTTCCTTAGCATATATTTCAAATAAATTAGCTAGAATTGTACTCTTTAAAAATCCTTTCAACTTCACTTGCATTTCAAACATAATCTAACTGTAAACACTAAAGTTGCTAGAGCCATCTAGAAAGACCTAACTGTCAAACTCAGTGGACATTGCAGTTCAGTACATGTGAATATTTAGAACAAGAAAAATACCAGTTACTGCAAAAGCCATTTAGGCATATTTTATTATTAATCCAGCACAAAGCACTTCTTCTAAGTTTCTCACATAAAAGACTAAAGCTTGCTTACAGTACTACATCTTCTATCATTCAAGCATCATTATTACCTATCAGGGAGATTGGCTAGATGACCTAATGGGTCTTTTCCACCCCTAACTTCTACAAAAGAAAATCATTCATGCCAGCAAGAACATGGTTCGCTACATCTTGGGCTTGATCCTGCAGATTTGTTGAGGCAAAACTCCCAACAACTTTAAAGAGAGATTTTCCAGAGCAAGACATCCAGGATTAGGCCCTTTAGATTTTTTTTTTTATTTATTTTTAAAAGAGCATCCATTTAGGATACATGGAAAATATTTTATAGAATTAAAAAAATATAACAACGTGTGCTTCACTTACATTGAAGGAACCAGAGAATGTAAACACCATAGTGGCCCACATCTTCACAACATCCATGAGAAAGTGTCAACTGGAAGTAACCTGTGTGCGTTTATTTCTCAACCTATCCTTCTGAGGGTGTTTCGTGTATACCTTTGCCTCCACATCCACACACACACACGGACACCCTTAGTACACATAAAGGTGTGATAAAATTCATTAAAGGCAGTTGCTTGCTTGTCTTGATGCTCAAATCTGCAAGTGGCAGCAGACTGTGTTTTGTATAATACTAAAGAGGCTCTGCATAAGTAGCAGGACACAAATGGGCAAGACTGTGTCGTTGCTGGCTTCACTTGTGTGGAGCCATCCCATTTACGCACATCACAAAATACACCTGCATGAAGGGCTGGAAGAGCAGGTGACCAAAGTATTTCTTGGTGGGCCATGCCTGAAATTTGAATTGAATGACTCAAAGATTGTAAATTGTCCTCACAGGAGCCTTCCAACTACCCAGAGGACCATGTAGCAAAGTTTACCTTCAAAGTGCACTTTCTAAGTATGGAATGTTCTTGACAGGGAAATGATCAGAGGCAATCCTGGACTTTTTTGCATGTTGAATAGGAAAAATATTTTCATCTTCAGGTAGCACTTCACCCTGACAAATGTGAGTTCAGTTATTATTGGGTTTTAGTATTACAGAGGATTCTTTAGAAACAAACATGATAGTACACACATACACATACACTCAGATATTTACAGCCTTTCTAGAAAAACAGCCCTTTACCTTAGTACTACCTATCTTTTTTACCTTTTTTTTTTTAGTATTTAAATTCTTTAAACCAGCTACATTAAATATCAATGTGTACTGTACCACCCCACACCAACCCCACACCCCCCAAAGAACCAGCAAGTATTTTAAAAGTTTGTTTGCTTGTTTGTTTTGTTTCTCTTTTTTTTTATGATTGTTAAAATCTCCTGCTTGAGACTGTTAAGTACCACCTCCACTGGAACAAAATCAGCACTGACGGCATCTTCCAATGCACGCCGTTTCATAGTTGAGCAAGTACTGCATCAAGAATCTTAGATCTCCAGGTCGTCAGGTCGAGGCCTGCTGCTGGCCCGGCTGCTGGCTCTGCTGGGAGGCCTCTGGTCCACAATGGTGAGGGGCTGCAGCTCATGTCCTGACGCCAGTTTTTTCGTATTCTGGTGCTCATCGGAGAAGTCGAAGGGCTGGGCGTGCGAGTTGGAGATGGTGCTGCCAGCCTGCCCCATTCTGTTCTGCTCCGCGCTGTAGTTGGCCCAGTTTTGCTCACTGGCTTGCTTATTGTAGTTGCGACAGGAGGAATTGTTCCTGTCTCCAGTAACAAGCTTGTACCCTGGGGGAGACATGGGAGACAAGGGGGCAGTCGGTGACGAGCAGCCATTGTAATAAGCATATTTGGGGGAGCCACAGTCCTTGGAAGGGCTCATGGCACCGCTGTGGGAGTAGGGGTCGGTTTTCCCTTTCACACGATCCTTGACGCCCTTGAAGAACACGTAAAAAAGCTCAATGATGTTCAAGGCAAGGGACACCAAGGACACCACCAGCATGAAGAGGATGAAGATGGTTTTCTCAGTTGGACGGGAGAGGAAACAGTCCACTCTGTGCGGGCATGGGTCTCGCTCACAGGTGTAGATGGCATTCAGGCTAAAGCCGTAAATGTACCACTGGATCAGCAAGAAAGCTACCTCGAAGACAGATTTAAACAGGATGCTGATGATATAGGTACGGAGCAGTCCCCCACGCATCTTCACTTTGCCATGCTCTTCAATGCCATATTTGAATTTCTTAATTTCTATTTGCTTGAGGTGCATATCCACATTCACACCATCATTTGCCACTACCTTAAGCTCTTCCTCTCTTTTGTTCAGCTTCTCTTCTTTCCTCATTACGTAGAACACATGTGCCAGGTACAAAAGGGTAGGTACAGACACAAATATGATCTGCAGAACCCAAAAGCGTACATGGGAGATGGGAAAGGACTTGTCATAGCAGACATTCTCACAACCAGGCTGTTGAGTGTTACACCGAAATGCAGACTGTTCATCTCCCCAAGCAGATTCAACTGCTGTTCCCAATAGCAAGATTCGGAAAATGAAGAGGACAGACAGCCACACTTTCCCTCCTGCAGTAGAATAGGCTTGAACTTTGTCAAGAAGTTTTCCTAAGGCACTCCAATCACCCATCTTCACAGGATGCTGGCTAAAAAAGGATACAAAGGAAAAAATAGCAAGGGTTAAGTCAGAGCTTTGATACCTATGATACATTAAATCACATCAATGCTAATAGAGCAGTGGTGTCAGCTTTGTTGTAATTAATGTATTTTACACAATCTGAAGAGAAACTGGAGTTTCAGTTACTCTGCAGGTGAAGTGGGAAGTCAAGGAAACTGAAAAGAGAAAGTGATATATAATGTCTCAGAGCACAATTGAAAAAGTTCCTAATTTCACTCCAGTTTTCAGGAAGTCCATGATAACCCTCAGTGACCATTGTGGTTGGCTCAGATTCCTTGATGGCAGCCTCACTTCAATGACCTACACCTGCCGCAGGTGAAAAACAGCCGTGACACACAGCTGAAGCAGGGTGTGGAACTAGGCACTAGCACTGCCTAAATATGCTAGGAATATATGAATGATTTATCAGTTTCTGTGTGGATTGATCATTCAATGTAATTTTTATGTTCATTATTTAAGATAGTAAAAAAGCAAACCACAGTATAACCTAAATACAATATGTTACCTTAAGTTTATGTGAGGGTCACATACCAAAAATTCTACCTTTGGAAAATACACACAGTTTTTCCTACACACATTTGAACTGAGCTCCTGCCTATCACTTCATAACATGTAATACATTTAAGAGTACAGTTCCTAATGATGCCAAGCTTATGTTCTACTCAACTTCAGAGAAAGTGTTTGCTGTCTAATTTAAGCTTATATATTAGTATTTGTATCACAAAGATCAAAGAAAGCATTCTTTACCCATAGTCTTATGAAGAAACAAAAAATAGTAAATACATGAAACACAGCTAAGATCATGTTACCACCTTGGAGGAACTGGTTTCCTGTTTATCTGTGATTTGCTTAATTCACTGGAGTTTCAGGTTTGTATTTGCATACTTTTGTATTTAAATTCCTTCTTTGTTTTGAGCGGAAAAGATTTAGCAAGGAAAAAAAGGTAAATATGCTCTGTTTGTAAGACAACTCCTGGCTAGCAGTTTGCATTCCAAGTGTTGAATACTGCAAGTTTAAAGTGTCTTTCCTGACTTTAAAACTCAAGTGCGTGTTTCTGGGACACAGGCAGCTTCTCAGGGTATCTGGAAATACACAGGATGACATAAAAGAAATGAAATCGTTTGCTTGATGTTCTAGATTCCTAGGAAAAACGAATTTCATTATAGATTTTTATCAACTGGAGAATGGCAATCTTATTAAAAACTCACATTTTAACTTGCCTGACATGAAAAAGTATGAAATCACATGAAATCAGGAATTTAAAAGGAAAGATAATCACAAAGTTTCCCTTTTAATGTGAATGCTGCTAGGCACAGATATTTGTTCCATGGATGCTGAGTAATCCCTTCCTGGTGTTAACAGTTTTGATAATGTCCAAATTATTTCCTCCCCACTGCATCATGGATATATTCCACAGTGCAGATCATTTATAGAATAGGCGCTTTTTGGATAATTCATAAAATAGGAAATTTTAACACCACGGAGACTTGCTTTCAAGAAATGGTGAGTCACTGGGAACACAAGATTATAAATCTTGCAAACTCAAACATAACAATAGATGCCAAACAAAAACACACCATTCCTGCCACCGAGTCTGAGAGAGTAATGGGAGACGAGCATTTATGCGCTCTGATAGCTCTGAGATACCAATTATCTTTGAACCCCTGAAAAATATCCCAGGGCCATTTCCTCCATCTGCCTAAACAGCTGGCTCTGAAGTTCAGCCACTGCAGCCTGCTGACCCCTCCTCATGTAATTAGCTCTTCTCCTGAACAAAGCCCCATCAAAGGACCAGGCCTACTTCAAACTTTTAAAACTGGAAGCCTCTGCCGGGAGGAGCACACAGAGCATGTTTGTCTCTGACACATCCCCTCAACCATCCTCAGCTTTCATCCTTCCCAGGAAAAGTGAGTTTATCTTTTTGGGCTGGAGCAGCAGGGAAGGAGTCAGGCAAAGAAGTGCGGAGGTCCCTGGAAAGGCTGGAATGAAATGTGACCGTGTTCTTCCTCAGGCAGGGATTGTTAAAACAGAGAACAGCCTGTAACTATACAACACGTGAAGTTTGTTTTAAAGGCAAGCTATTCGCTCCCTGTCCTAGAAGTGCAAGTGGACAGAAGGAGCCTTTTTCAAGTAACAGTTTCTTGACTTAATTATTCAGCTTTCCAGTGACTAGAAACTATTGGGTTAACAGACTTTCCTCAGACTCAACATACTTTTTTACTGTCTAAATGTTATTTCAGATTGAAAGCCTGATTAAGAAAACAGAGGATATGTTATTTCTAGGCAGTTATGTGTTGTTTGTTTTCTAATTACACTCCTCTCTGGTTCATTAATGTAATATGATTTACTTCAGTTTTGACCTACTTAATCCCACACCTGCAATATTTGGAGAATTTACTACTTATTTTTTTAATTTGCTTCAGCATGCAAAATTGCTAAGTTTCATTTGTGTCCGCTGGCAATATAAACTCCAGGAGGAAACATTCCATGCTTGAATTACTCATACATAGTTCTGAAAAGCAACTTTTTTAAAAAAGAGATCAGTTACATGCTAGTCTTTGCCAGTGATAAAAAACCCCACATCAATTCAAAACATTGTACTGTTAATCAGATAACCTTGTGGTGGCACAAATATATTATTCCTTTGCTTAAGTGGATTCCATTGCTTTATGAAACACAGTACTTTGCTTTGTTGTAGAAAAAATTCATTCATCGGATCTAACTTGTTTACTTTCAGGGCACTGAAAGACCAGGTTTATTAACTGATTACAAATCTGTTTACCAGGTATAAAAAAGAGAATTTGTATCAAACAGGTACTTAAGTATTTTAGCTTTGTAAGTAGTTTGAAATTATTGGCAGACAGCTTTTAAAAATAGCTCTTTAGTGTTCTGGACTTTAGCTTGTTTTAACACTTCTAAACCCCTCAAATGAGTCCACTGAATGGCACAGGCTAGCCTATTCAATTGATACAAATTCAGTACTTCAGGAGTTCAAGGATATGGCTGATGATGAGTACGTGATTTCATGAGTTCCTACTGATTAATACCTTACAGGATCATTACCTTCTTTGAGGCAGACAAATGCTAGTCTAGCATTAAAATATAGCAGTCTTTAAAAGATGGATTTCTTCCAGGTCCTACTGTGTGTGGGTAAAGGCAGGGGAAAAAAATCCATAGAGCAGCAGGAGATCTGACAGCATTCATCTGCATGGGTTTAGGATGACCACATATATAAGACATTTGATTTGTAAGCCACAATTAAGAAATTCTAGAGCTATATTTTATGGATGGCATTCATCATGTCATCTGGTTCATATTTTCCAACAAGAATAATGCAAACTTATTGCTGTGGTAATGTCCTAGGTCTGACTACAGTGTTAGAAGGTCACATGCTGGTGGATGGAAGAGCAGCAAGGGTTAGAGTGGGTTCTAAAATGGGATTATACCGCTGAAGTAATTAGGAAACAGGCCAAAGCTTTGGTTTTCCAACTTTTTCTATCTTTTTATTTGTGCTCACACACACCTAGACAACAAAAGAGAAGGCTCTGGACCCTGAACATAAATCAGCTTGAGCATTTCCCAAAAGTAACACGCATCACAGAGAAAGCAGCTGAGATGTACAACTCATTGGGTTTTAGTCTGTTGGAACAGGGAAGGCTAGCTTTCCAAAATCTTATAAAAAATAAACAAATGCCTTGCAGACATTGCCTTGGAGAGGTGTAATTCATATATAGGTCTGCAGATGAGCTTCAGTTTATTTCACCCACTGGACAAAGGTTGCACACACAAAATGGTTCCAGTAACCAGAATTTAAAGTGTCACAACTGTAGTTTTTCCTTTGTCTGCCAGTACTGCTGGTGGTCAGTCACTACCAGATCTACCCCACAGCCTCTGCCTCTCCCATGTTATACCATCAACACCTAGTTTAATTTTAATGCATATTTGCAAAAGCAACTGTAAGCACTTTCTTAGATGTTCTCTAGTTGTACAAGTCAGGTATATCCTCTGCGTTAATGCTTATATTCATCCCTCTCCTGACTCACTTTGGAATTAAGTGAAGGAACGCTGCCTTCCCTGAGGGGGCCTCAGGCCCTCTGATGCTCCTGCTTGAGGATCTTGAAATCTGGATGTCTAAATACATAAATGGCACAAACAACAGCTCAGGCGCCTCTACATGAGAAATTCAATGAGTAACAGGGGAAGGAGATACCAGAGATTGGGAGAAAGAGAGCAATGTATCTAATGAAAGAGATGCATTGCTCAATGTCCTCTAACCTTCCCCATACCCACAGGAATCCTTGGCCCTGGCTCATTGCAAAGACAAATAAAATTAATCTCTTGGGCTTGCATAATATGAGAGCTGAGATAACTTTAGAGTGTTGAATCTGTCTGCGCTCCTGTGTGTATAAGCATTCAGCTTTATGTCGCAAATCAAATCCCTTGTGTCCACCCCTCTCTTCCCTCTCCTGGTCCCAGCCTGCTCCTTCCCTTTCTCCCATTCGAGTGCTTGTTAGGTATCATGGGTCAGCGCCAGTGTTTGGCTTTGAAGTTTCTGAAGGAAACACTTCAGTAAACATCCCAAAGACTAGGGGCTTAAATTCTGCAGCGCAGTGTGCTGTCCAGATGTTAAAAATGGCAGGATGAAAGTTTCACGCCAGTCCCCTAACTCGCTCCCTATGCGCACACACACGCGCGCGCACACGCAGGGACGTCAGGCAAAAGGTGTCCGGGTCCCATCCAGTGCTCATTACCAGGGTTTTCGTCACAAGTATCAATTACAAAAATGAAAAGAAATCCTCAGAGGAAATGTGCTTCTTCATGAGGCTTGCTGGTTATCTCAAGGCAAAATACGAGGACACATAAGCACACAATATTCTTGTTCGTGTGCTACTCAATAAGATAGACTCCCTGCTTCATCTGTCTTTCAGCTGAAGGGTCTTTTTTCTCCTTCCTCGTCTGCTTTTTAACTACTGGCGAGCAGCAGGCAACTGCTGCAAGGAATCTCTCCAAGTCTCTCAGCATGAAAGGGTTTTTAGTTCTCCAAGAGATGCTGCTCAAGTATTTTTTCCTCTGCATTTTAACAATTAAATCTTTGAGGTATTACACAGGGAATGTGTCATATGGGGATTGTGTAGAGTCCTTCCTAGAAACTTTCATTTATATCTACCCAAGACTTTCACAGACTTTGCCAACGTGGTAAGGCATATCATGATATCCCACATTCCTTCTCCAAAATCCCTCACTGAGGTTGCTAAAACAGAGTAACTATATACAAACCAGGTTAAAAATCCATAACCCGTGTCTGGATTTTATCACATCTATTTTAAAAGAAAAGGGGGAAAAAAACTTATCAGGAAGACCACGTGAAAGTCACCACTTCAGTAGCTGCAGCATTTAACAAGGCATCTAATTAAGAAGCTTGCTCTGCTCAAACTGTCAGGCATCAATCAGGATTTCCATATGAAAGCAAAACGTGTGGGGAAGGAATGGGACGCATTCAAAGGCAAGGTCTCCCTGTTACTAACTTCTGATGCAATTTTGGTACAGCAGAGGAGAGGGTAGCGCACCTCGGCTTTTTCTTTAAAGGAGCTGAGTTAGCCCGAGCGCAGTGGAGGGGAGAGATCGCTTGTTGCTGCAACAAATCTGCAGCTCAGCCCGCCACTCACAACTCCGCCGCAGTTCCTCCTTCGGCTGAACAAGGTTACAAGTTGTAAAAGTGTAGCACTTCCAGAAATGTATAGAAATGTGACAAAAAAAAAGCAAAGAATTCCTCCACGCTGGGACTTAGAGCTTTAAGAGAACCTACGCTGTTCAGAGATGTGTGTTTTTGAACAAGTTCAACCCTCAACGCAACAACACAGAATTCTTAGGGTGGGAGAGAAAAAAAGAGAAAAGAAGAAAGGAAAAGAAGTGCTTTCAGAAAAAAAAAATACACAAAATGATGAAAAAGGAAAACTTTCAACTTACCCTTGCTGATCAGCAGTGAAAATGGATCAGAGTACTTCTTTGGAGGGTTAAACTAAAATGGAAGAGCACGTTCAGGCACTCAGACCTGTCTATTTAAACTTTAAAAGTCTACTGCTGTTTTGTATTTTTCATCCTTCCTTCCCCACTAATGAAAGAAAAGTGCTGATACCTCGTAAAAGTTTTTTCTAACTTGGAACACTGGGAGAGCTTTTAACAAGTTTTCAAGCCTCTGACTGTGCGAGAGGAGGGGAGAGGGAGGGGAGGCAGCCCGGGAGGAGGGGCGCTCTGCGGGCGGAGAGCACGGAGCTGGGGGAGGAGGAGGGACAGGATTGAAGGCACAGCAAAAAAACAGCCCGCGGGAAGTCGGAGAGCATGGAAGTCCACTCTTGCTGATGTAACAAAATAAATACACGGGCAGTCAGCAGCCCCCCCACAGCCCCCGGTCACTGGGGCACCTGGGTGGCACGGTGACCGGATCTGGGCTCGCCGGAGACAGATGCAACAAGTTGGCTCCCTGGCGTGCACCAGGAGTTTCACGGCAGGAAAAGGCAGAAACGCAGTGAAAGGCACTTATGGGTAACCAGCATGGACTCTCTTCATGCTGCGGCTGCTGTCTCCTAGCCGCCACTCAGGAGAGGAAGCCCTCCCAAGCCCTCTCTACTTTTTTGTTGTGAACACAGCCTTTTTTACTGAGGTCAATTTCCTTTACGTGCACACATGAAAGTACACACCAGGAGCAGCGTGTTTGTTTCCACAGGAGATACACATCACATATTTTTTTACTATTATTTGTGTGTGCATGTGTGCGTGTGTCTGTCCCTTGGGAGAAATGTAGAAATGATCTCACATTCCAGGAAACTCTTTCCAGGAAACTTCAGAAAATAAAGCATTTAACAGAGAATCAGGCTTCAATAGTGAGAAATGTTCTTGATGATTTTTGAATTCTACAGAGTAAAAGCATGCTTCAAAACTGATCTGTGCAATTGGAACAAAATTACTCTAGCTTTGCTCCTGCCTAGACCCTGGTTAAATGCTCCTTGAAAAATGCCTTGTCTGTAGAACAGAGATTAATTTATTTCTCTGTGTTAAGCTCCTCACATGGAGTTCAAACGTCATTAAGAATTGGTCTTGTCCTTGTTTGTGTCATGCAATATTAGCTGCTCCGTGGGACTTCTTAAAAGCTTCTCTAGAAATGTTCCTGGTCAGATAGTTCTCCATGAAGTTTCACACTTTGGGTTGTACCAGGCTCGCTTGGGTTTCAACTCATGTAATACTCAAGAGCTATTTCTGGGCTCAGTAGCCATGGATAAGCATTTCTTGCTCTTTGAAGGGGAGTAAGTCAGTAATGGGTATGTGGAGCTATTCCTATATAATGGTCCTCTTTACAGTTTATTTTTGAAATAATAAAAGTTGCACTCTGAAACACAACCTAGATATTACTGCTTGTTTTTCACAGCTCTTCCTTACTGTTTTTCACCCAGTTCTCTGCAGAGAAGCGAGGAGCTAAACACACCCATCCTGGATCTTGCTCTGGAGCAGTTAGCAGCAGCCCACACTGCCTCCTGTTTGACAAAAACAGCTACTACACTACAGTGCACACCTTCCATTCCCCTTCTTCCAGCTGCAGATGGAGACAACTGGTTTGCTCAGTTTCCTCTCTTTCCTTTGATAGTGGCTGTTAGTTTGTTAGTTTTGACTTTTTTTCCCCCCCTCTTGTTTTTACAGTTGTTCAAGAAAAAAACTTCATGTTTTCTGAAGGTAGTTTTCAGGTTGCCTTTTCTCATCACATTAAAGGAGAATTGGAACTTTGTGCCTCACAGATTGTGGGCCTTTCTTCTTGAGAATGGATAAATTGTAATATATAAACCATATATAAACCAGTGTTTCACCGTCTTCATGACTGTGGTATAGACAGTAAGCAGAGCACACATAGGGCTCCTGCTACTGTCTGTAAAACACTGATTATTTAGGAGTGAATTCTGTCAGCGTGACTATGTGTGTCAATGTTGAGACACTGAGGACATTTTGGATGTTGTATGTGTTGGTACTGAAAAAATTGTCCCTTAGGAAAGCAGAATTATGCCAGGAATAAGCCCTAGAATTATAACATGCAAGGATGCAAAGCTATCATTCCCTGTTGAAGCTGGCAAGATCACAGGGTCCAGCTTGCTTGATCTTGCATTTTCCCATTATCTTCCAGTACAGGCTTTGCAATTTTTCAAACATTATGGTTTTAAAGGAAGGAAGAAGTATTTCTCCACTTAAATAAAAAAAAAAAAACCTCAGTATTTGTGAGGAGCCCAGCAATCTTAAAACCCAGTTTGCAAAACTAAAATGTGCACATTAGTAACAAGGGAAGAATGTTTTTGCAGCCATATTAAGCATAGGACTTGGTTTTGCTATGGCATTATCTACATGCAAAAGGGAAAGGTTTATAAGTCTCCACTGTGATACTGAGCAGAATTAGGGAGGACTATTGTCTGTCCTGATAAGAATTACTTGGAAATGTCTCAAAGACTTTGGAAATATGTCTCCATGATCACACTTTACAGCCTATTGCTAGTACATATCCAGCTTCAGGTGATGCAATAATCTACAATTTCACAAGGTTACAAGAAAATCCCACATTTGTTTGCCTTGCAATGGAACAATTGCTTCAGATGGAACAAATGTCCTCACACACAACCCTTCAGCTGGAACTGTGTTCAACAGGAAAGCACAGGGGTTTCAGATCTGAGATATTTGCAAATCTGTTCATAATTATGACTAAGAGAGGGGTAAGAAGAACATAGGTTTGAAGGCTTGCATTGTAGAAGACAGATTTTTTTCACAGAAAAAACAAATAAACATTTTGGGGCATTGAACTGTCTGGGAACTCTCTTGTCATCCATTGACCTTTTGCCTTTTGGTGCAAACAGCACTGTCTTGGCAGTGCAAGGACTCCAGAACCTGCTTGCCTTTGTTTTCGCAGGCTGCAGAACAATCTGTACAGGCACATTGCACCACGGCCCAAGTGCAGTGCTGGAGCCCCAGCTCCACCAAGTGCATCTCTGAGGCTGAACCTCAGGGTGACTTCCACAGTGCTTCTGTCCACTCTCTGTTGAATCCTCAGCTAAATCAGTGAAATAGTTCACAGCCCACGCTGCCCACTGCTGCTGTTTATCTATGCAGACTTACCAAAGGGTACCAAAATTTGGATTTTAGTATTTCCAGCTTTTGGCACATATTCATGGTTAATACAGAACCCACTCCACTGTTTTCTTTATAGTTATTACTTTACCACGAGTGCAGCATTTTATAAAAACCTTTTTTTCCGCATATTTTTTCCAAATAATCCCTCAATAATATTTGAGCAACATGATTCACTAGAAAAGCCCTAGTGAATCTTTCATTTGGAAGGCTATCCACTCCTTTGACCATTACCAAATCTCACATGGATACCAGTGGGGTTCATGGTCTGCTTCCAGTTAAGCACATCTTAGTTTGTAGAGCTCTTAAAATGAATCACATGCCTTCACTTGTTTTCAATTTGCTTGCAAAATTCACTTCCCAGTACTTCCATGAACAACATTGTCCTCGTTCTGAGCAATTTTGGAGAGGAATCCACAAACCAAGTGATATGAGCTGAAAATACAGCAAATGGAGATTAGTATACCCAGGCAGTGCAGATTTTCTTGGGTGTTTTCAAGGTAGATGTGCAGTTACTCACGTCCCTGGATGGCACATAAGCTTGGGCAGGTTTTCACTGATATCCCTTCTCACACATTTGGCTTTGAAGGCAAACTTGTGAATAATGCGTGGCCCTGTTTCATGCCCCATGGAGGTAAAGCTTTTCAGAACATCCAAGGAACAATAATGTGGTATTTCACAATTACCTAAGCACATAAATGTGCAGACTAATGATTTTTTTTTTTTTTTGCTTGTTTAAGGAATTTACGTCACGTAGAAATATAACTCAGCTTTGAAGTAGCTGACCACAATGCTTGCACATCCTTTCAGCTGGGGTGACTGGGTTGGAGCCCACTGATGCACTCAGCACACCCTTGAATCTACGAAACACAGCCATATCCACCCCCCTCCCCCAAGTTTCAAAGGGTCATTGTTTGTTCAAAACAGCCAGTTAAAGGCCGTTGTCATCCTTCAGGGCAGTATCTGGTCCCACTTGGGTGGCACAGCGCATAGCCTGTAATATTTTCTGACAATTTTAAGGATAGTAATAATAAAAGGAGGATAATCACAAGACTGCCTCTCAGTGAGTAGTGAGTTCACCTTCAATTCCTTGTTGAAACTGGTCTCTCAGATTCATTTAATTCAAAGCTCGATAATCCCCAGGGGAAAAGGAGTCTTACTCAGCATAAGATAGATTCTGCTCTTACTGCCTGCAAAAGAAAATAATTATTATTTTAAAAGAGACCCTGCTGGAAAAAACAGGAGGCTGAAGCACCTAAAATGCAAATGGGAAGTTCTCTATGACAGATGCCATTGCATAAGAGCCCACCCTAGAGAATTGTCACCATTCCCTAGAAATACATTGCACTGCTGTACAGTCATCTGTCTACAATCTCAGAGTGTTTTATAAATATGATCACAGAAGAAGTTACGTTATAGGAACTTCTTATATGGACTTGGAAAGTTTGTCATGGAGAATATCAGCAGCTCTTCTGAGTCATAGACAGCTCATGGCTCAACCAGAATGAGAAGCAAAGTTTCTTAATGTCAGAGTCCATCCTTTAAGCCCCAAATTATTCTGATTTGTTCTCTAGTTGCATTTTGGAATATTGGCTAGCAGGACAAACAACTAAGTTGCAAGTTTCTTTTTAAAATTAATGAGGATCACAGAAAAGGCAAACAAAGTGCTCAAAACTTGGGGTGATTGTTTCCTTTCTGTTCTTTGTGCTGATCAATGCTTGCCACTTCATACCACTGAGGCCCCACCACAACTTCATGGAGACGTTCAGCTTGCTCACTTTCACCTGCTGTGTTTAGAAATATGAATTCACTCCTGCATCACTGATGGAGAAAGGGAGAAGGATAATACATGAAGGCTCAGATGCTCTTCAGCTATGCCAAGAAACTTCTAAACCTCGTTAAAGACAGCTTAAACACCAGAAAAGCCTGAAAAGGATTTATCCCAAGATTGCAACTGATTCCAATCAATACGTCCTCTGAACTAGTGCCCCTCCAGAAAGACACTAGAGAAGTATTCAAAGATTGAAGTTCACAGATCCTTATGAATTTGGCTCCACCTTCTGTACACAGTGAAAATAAACATGAATTATATTGCATCTTGAATGCCAGGTAATCTTCTTGTTTATTTTATTTTTCATTTCACCTTAAAAAAATCCAGCAGTGAGATACTTTTACAGTATTTTGTGAGCTTTTGTTTCTCTATATTGTTGGTGGTGTCCTTTGTATTGTTGGTTTCCAACTCCTTTGGTCCCAAAGGATGGGAGATTTTAAAAACAAATATGGCCAGTTCATATTTTCAAACCAAAGAGTAACAGAGTGAAAGTAACATTGTCTGCTACTTAGTCCTATGGGTAATCTCACAGAAGACAATAAATTTGCACATATAAAGTATTATCTAGCAATATAAATAAAGGTTGTAAAACCAAACTACAAAATAGCAATCTTCACAAATCAAAGAAAACCAGAGTAGGTAAGTCCCCAAAATTGCTACCCAGTGGAAAATACTTTTGTACCTTTATTGATGAAAAAAATTCTTCATTATTAAAAAAAAAAAAAAAAAGCTGTGGAATAATCATTGGGCTTTGGATGTTTAGAATAAGTGAGCTGTTTTGACATAATTCTAATACTTTTTATCCAGGATTTACAAACAACAACTGCCTTTTCTATGGAAGTCTTAATAATCTTGCAGAGATTGATGAGTTTTCCACATGTGGCTGAACTGAAGAACAGAAAGTTTGGCTACTGTCAGAGGAGCAAAGAGGAAATGGGTGAGCTCCCTTCCCCTTAAGAAACTGTGTCTTTTCTATCCCGTTCTCAGAATACCATTGAGTTTTATTTAATTTTGATTTTTTGATCTTATTTAAATAATTCCAGATTCACTCACCATTTGAGTAAATTTATTAATGTGAGGCACTGTGTTTTACTAATAGAACAATATTTTTACATTTAGCTAGGCAATGTCATTGGTTACAGTGAATTATACTGAGCTGCTTCAACATTTAAATAAACATTGAAGTCTAAATAAAAGGTCTTTTTATTTAGAGCATCAAAATGAACTTTTTTTTTATTGCTAGTTTACAGATTAAGATTTAGAAAAAGGTCCCTTTTTTTGATCAATTCCTTCACAAAAGGAAACTAGAATCAATTTTATATAGACTCTCTTATTATGTCATGCATTAGAATTAAGTGCGTTAATCACATTATAATTGTAAGTGTTTGGGGTTTTTTTTATTCTTCACAAGATTAGAGAATGCTTTTGGGAAGCCTTTTCCTATTTTTAGATTGACTTTGGCTTCATTCACATTTCACTGAGTGACACTGCTCACTCACCTGCAGACAGACTGTGCTGGTCATTTATTTTGAAGTCTAATCCCCACATGACTGCTAAGGAAACAAAAAGGTTTATCTTTCCTCCCACTTTATGAGGGCTTTTGCCTGCAGAAAAGAGAAATTTAATGTCATCTAAGAGTATGGGCCTGAAGCACACTACTTCAAAAATTTTCTGAAAATCAGAGTGAGTGAGATGTTCCTGGCTGAAAGGGAGAGGTGCACTCACTGGGTTTCTTGGTAGCACCAAAGGGGTGTTTGAGGACATGAACATTTCAAAGTTTCCCACTCATTTCCCCTACACTACTCTGTTGCCATTTGCTGTACAGCTTCATATATGTTGGACAGAATCACTTGAGCATAATTGCTTCTTTCTTTTGGCAGCCTGCAGGATTAATGGTGTTCTGGACATGAAAGGGTTTGCAAAGAACTAAATGTCACAAAATTCTACATAAAAGCAAAGTAAAAAGTATTTATAGGGTTGAATGCTGGTAAAAACACAAATGGATTTAAAATATACTACTAATTAAGGGGTTCCCATAAGAACAGCTTTGGGAAAACAACTGGAAAATTAATCTACTGGAATTAGCAGTTTCTGTTGTAAGATTTTCCCAGAAGGGGATCTTCCAGGATAATCCATGAGTCATTTTCTTAGGCAGTAAAGAACATCAGGTCCAGAAATCTGCTTTGAATTTAAATGTGTGTACATTCATTAATTTAATTTCTCAGAATTTTTTAGATTAACTGAACTGAAAAAGAAATGTTGTCAATTTACACAGTAGATCAGTAATTTAATGACTTGTACAAATGATGCATAAAGAACATAAGAATCCCTGACTCCACAGTTTAGGTTGGGAACTGCTCATTAGTTATTGCCAGCATTGTTCAGCAAACATGAACATAGGTGCATAAGGGAAAGTATCACATAAAAGATAACAATAGCTTTCAGCTATTAAACTTTAATACAAAGTACATTGTATCAAAAGCATGCTAAAAGCAGTTTCAATAATGTAAGTAAAATTAGTTGTAATGAACTGAGCATTAAACTAAAGGTTTTCTTTTATATGTCAAATTTAAATAGTAAAACCCAGCAGTTTTACAACTTTTTGAGGCTGTATTCAAATTAAACAACTCTCAATTATCTGCCCTAAAAACTGACACTGGTGTATTATCCAAAATTATAGTCGATGCTCATTTGATCACAATAAAACTCCAATTGGGTACTAATAATCTCAGACTTTTCCATATGTACAGGGCATTTTTCGAAGATGGAATGTAACAATTAAATCAGTATTCTCACAACCAAGGTTATATCTGGCAAATTCTGTCCAATATCTAAGTGAAAAATGGTAGACAATGCCTGTAAGATGTTATCTCCGATGAAAAAAAAAAGTCCTTCTATAATAGCATATCAGTGGTGACCTAGTGTTTTCAGCACTAGGTGAGGGTGAGAATGAATATGGAATTTAGGTCCTAGTACAGACATGGAGAGGTGAGGCACACAAGTCCTAACTTCAGGTTCAATTGCCTTTCTTCAGTGATTACCACACTCTGGAAAAGCACAGATTCCTGCAGAGCTCAGGAAGCACCCGTGGTGCTCAACATGCCCACAGCCACCCCACACTGTGCTGCCCAGAGCCTCCTCCCATCCTTGCTCTGCCCAGAAACCCCAAAATACCTGAGGTACTCCCACATCCCTCCCCAGAAAGGCCCTATCTCACCACATATCTGAAGCAACCCAGGATGAGGTGCCATGTGGGGGTCCTCACACCATGCTGTTCTTCCTGGATGAGAATGCTTGTGATTCTGCTTCTGCTGCTGCTGAGGTTTTTGCTAATTATTTAATGATCAGAACACTAGCTCCCAAAGTGGTAAACCTACTTGCAAGCCCTGATGAGACTGTAAAGTTCAAAACAGTACCTTTAGCTTTCGAAGCCACTGCTCCAACTGTAAAAACCAAGGATAACTAAAGAAAAACTGATGCATCCTTTATTCCTGTTGAGAAAGCTGCACTATTCTGCAAAAATACAGCACTAGGGCTGTGGTTTAGCAGTGGGCTTACCTGTGCTGGATTTATTGTTGCACTCAATAAAGGTCTCTTCCAACCTCAATAATTTTATGAGGTTGGAACTAGATTATATTTATGGTCCCTTCCAACCCAAACCATTCTATGATTATAAGAAAAATAATTGAAAAGTTCAATGCCATGAGAAATAATTGAGAAAAAAATAGGTTTTTTTCTTTACATCTTTTTCAAAAATAGTCCTAAAAATGGGATAAGAATTCATAACACAATGTCAAAGAAAGTAAATTTATTTCTGTCAGTTTCAGATGATCACAGCACAAGTGCATACAAGCTACATGAGCCTGAGAATCCCTTGGGCCACCCACTTCACACTATTCTGTGGAAATTGTGAGTGACTACTACATTTTGGATGAACTTCTTTATTTGGATTAACTTCTTTATTCACTGTTTATACTCCTCTGAGTAAATTCTTTCTCTTAAACCTGGAAAGCAGTCATGGTTGTGAAGCCAGTTAAGCTGATATCACTAAAAGATACTGCTGAAAATGTTTATTGATAAAGGAAGCTAATCCTGCTGATTAGCCAAGTGTACCAGAAAACAAGGGCTGATCTTGGGTACAGGGCAGGGAAACACACGATAAACTGCAAGTTAAATGTTAAAACAGAAGTAAAATCTCTTTGGATTACTTCATGAATGACTATATAAAACACAGATCTTTTATGAATTCATTTAGAGTCAAGTGATACTGATGCACTTGCACAAATTTTGCTTTTCCGTGGCACATAAATAGCTCCTAGTTTTTTATTCAGCTTTTGTTCTCTGCCCTCAATACCACTTGATTTCAAGAAGAAATTCTACATGAAGAACAAAAAGGGTCTCTGCCAGCCTTTGAAATGGAAATGTCGAAGTCTCAGTGTGAAATCGTAAAAGTCCTTGATATGCAATCTGCTTGGCCTGCAGACTGCATCTGAGAAGTGCACGTGTTGGCACCCCTGGTGCTATAAATACTGCCATAAAACAGCTCACTTCTACCACTGGTCTCTGCTGTAACAGCTCACTATGAGTTCTAAAGTAAGTGTTTTGCTCTGACGGTGTAGACATGTGTAGATTTATTATAAAACAGCCATCTGGGAATCGAGTATTTATTGCTTGTAATTATTCTGGATATTCATGAAATCTAGGTAAACACATTAAGGCAATAATATGCACTTAAAAACGTGTGAGACATCTTTTGGCTCCTTTATGAACTCCCAAGAGCAGGACTGATAGGGAAAAACATTTTACTTCTTTTCTTCCTATAAATTGTCCTGAGGAAGATTTATTCCCATAAAACTAGGAGTGCTTGCCACTGCATTCAACTCAGGGATGAAACAAAAAAGCAACAAAAGTATGAACCAAATTGATAACATCACTGCCTTTTTTTCTGCCTTGAGGATATTCAGAATATTCAGGACAGGAAGCATAGCAAGGATCTTCACAGATCAAATTCATAAAAGGGATCCTTACACCACAGGACTGATCAGTATGGCCACACTGATGACCACCACAAACACAACCTATTCAAAGTCCTGTTTTAGCTTAGAAAGATGCTTTCCTTACACAGACTGAGGCACCAAGCAGCTTCATACTCTCAAGACCAGATTGCCCCTCAGCAGTCACAGCAGGAAGCAATTAATGACTTCTCAGAAAATGAGGTGCTCCCGGCCGTGGTAGTTGCTTACTTGGAGCTTCCAGGCTATTACAGCAGGAGAGAAAGGCCTAAAACATAATTCAGCACCAGAAACATTGTATGTCTTTAAACCAAAAATCTTTGACTTAATTCCAAATGTTACGCTGAGACGTAATATTTCTTTCTGTCCCTGTTAATTACCAGTTTTATGGTAAGCTCACATTTCTAAGCAGCTCTGCAGACCAAGGTTGCAGAGAGATATTAGACACAATTTTCACATTGTGCCAAGAAGAATAACTGCTGCTGGGCAAAAAGCCCAAAGGACTGTTTTGACATCCCAATCCTAACCAGGGTTTGAAGTTTCAGTGACTAGAAAGAAGTATAACCTGCCAATACACCAAATTAACCTCGAAGGCATTGAAGGATATAACATATGAATTTTTACATTGCTCCTATTCATATTTGCCCTACATCTAAATATATTAAAAAGGTCTATACTTAGGGAAAAAATATACATAAAACCACAATGAAATGATCAAGATGAAGTTTTTTTTTTACTCTTAAAAAGGTTCTTTTTTATGTCTACATAACGATACTAATTAAGTTAAAGGCAGAAATTTTGATTTATGCGAGACTAAGGCTTTGAACAGGGGAGAGGCAGGAGTTTGGCCGGGGGGGCCAGGCAGGACGGCCGCGATTCCGGCAGGTCCCGCCAGGGGGCGGTGCGAGACAGCGGAGCCCTCAGGCCCCGCGGAGCGGCGGGAGCGCGGCTGGCTCCGGGATGGGGGGAACGGGGCAGGTTAGCGGCCAAAGGAAGGCTGTGGACCGGTGTTTGGTTGGTTGGTTTTGTTTGTTTTGTTGTTTTTTGGGTTTTTTTGGGGAGTTGACTAAATGTTAAAAAAAGTTTCACTCAGACATCAGAAGTCTTGGTTCATCATAACCATCATTCTTCTCTTAGGTCAGGAATGACTATCTGAGAATTAGAAACTAGTGAGTTCTGCAGGCTTTCCATCTGAAAGCAATGATTCTCAAAATGCATTTCAAAGTCTGTAATATAAACTTGTCATAACATTTTCAGCCTTTGACGAACTGATCAAACAATGTTTTGTTTGGTTCTGTTTTTCCCATAAAAGCCAAGATAAGTTGACAGAATGCTTGTTTGACTATCTATCTGCAAAATCAATCAACAAAGAGAGTACTCAGAAAGTTAGTCCTTGTTTTTAACTCTTGTATCAGGATTCGTGCATGTCACAGAATCATAGGAATAAGATGCATTGGAAGGGACCCTCAAGGATCATCAAGTTCAAATCCCTAACCTGCACAGGACACCCCAAGAGTAACAGCATGTGCCTGAGAGCATTGTCCAAGCACTTCCTGAGCTCTGTCAGGCTTGGTGCTGTGACCACTTCCCTGAAGAACCTGTTCCAGTGCCCAGCCATCTTCTGGGTAACGAATCGTTTTCTAATACCCAGCCTAAACCTTCCCTGACACAATCTGAATTCATTCTCTTCAGTCCTGTCACTGGTCACCACAGAAGATGGATCAGTGCCTGCCCTTTCTCTTCCCCTCATGAGGAAGTTACAACTGCAGTGAGGTCTCCCCTCAGCCTCCTGTTCTCCAGGCTGAACAGACCAAGTGACCTCAGCTGCTCCTCCTACAGCTGCCCCTCAAGGATGTTATCTAATGATTTAATCTCTTTGTATGTTGTGACACCCCAAATTGCATGCAGGGTTCGAGGTGAGGCTGCCCCAGCTCAGAGCAGAGTGGGACAATCCCCTCCCTTGCCCAGCTGGCAATGCTGTGCCTGATGGACTCCAGGACACATCTACCATTTACATGGTGTAGTCATTTGGCTAGTACCTGAGGGTTTTCAAGGCCTATTAGTACGACAAATTAATTGTCATTAATTGTTTTCTTGGTTTTCTGTCATTCATATCACTCTATTAAAATGTTCTGGTTCTTCTGGGAAAAATACTTTTATCAATAAACCTACAACAGACATTTTTCATTAAAAGTGTAAGTCAGTTGCACAGAAAGTGAGTGATTACTTGTAATTGATTTGGTCAATTCCTTCTGGGAAATATGATAGAGCAATTGTTTTAACAAAAATTTCAATTTCAAAGACTGTATGTCAAGCCTTAGTGTTTTTCTCTGGAGATTATTGTTACCTTCAGAAAAAAAAAGTACTTTGATCACTTGAGATTTAATTATCTCTAGAAGCTTTGAAATTCCTTTAGAGAAAGTTAATAAAAAGAAATATCAACTGGTAATGATACTGAAGGACACGCTCCCATCTGATGTCACTTCTAAAAAGGGCACTGAATACATTTGGGAGAAAAAAACCAGAACAAGTTCTAAGGTTAATAACCTTAGGTAATATGTGGAGTCACTAGTGGATGTAAGCAGCAGGAATTTACACACTTTCCTATTGCTCTTTATAGGATGATCAAAGCACAGGAGGCCCTCCACTTGTACTGTAGATACAAGTTAATGTTGCAGCAAATAAATTAACAAATAGTCAAGAATTCCATAAAAAAGTTAAGACTTCCATTAGTCTTAAGTTGTTGTAGCAGTCATGCAGTAGTAAATTATAACCACAGTGAATGTAATATCTAATTAATTTAGACAATTCATTTAGATATTTCCAGGCACAGTTTGATAATTTAAAAAGTATCAACTGCTCAACACTATCCATTTAAATATTTACATTAATGTATTTTAGGTATGTCTTGGGAATGCTCCTGTAACATGTAATTCCAGCTCTTTATTTCCAGCATGAGTTATTTGTAAACTACAGTTTGTGGTTGCTATATTGATTGACTTCTTAAACCCACAAAGGACCTTCCAGAGCATGTACTCCCCTTGTTCGCTCCAAAAAAAGGTATGTACACACCCATATTTATTTATTTCTAATATTTGATTTTCAGAAGAAATCACTGATAATAAGACTCATTCTGTATGAATGTCCTGAAAAAAATGTAGAATACAGCATAAGATATTAGGCAACACAGTGCAATCTAAACTCCAAGCCAGTAATACAGATAAAAATGAAGGATAGTGGCAATGTTTGGGATTTTCTTGTTTGTCTGATTATTTGGTTTTGTGAAGGGAAGGTGAGAAAATACAGTAAGTGAAAACAAAACATAGGAAGATGCTCTTGAATGAAGGAAAATATTTTCCAACTGCCAGGGAAACTTCCTTTTGTCCTCAGTCTTTGTATGGCCTGAGTTGTTTATAACTAACTTGGACACGAACCCTCAAAAGACAACAATTTTGAAGCAGCAAAACCATAGGTGAGAGGACATAATGAAAGCTATTTCCAGCTCTAAATCTTCTGGTTTTGCATGTAAACAATTGGGGTCTTCTCCTTCATTGTACTGGGGAGACCTGTAACATATTCATAGGAAAATGAAAGATGTCCTTTACTTGTATCCTCTTTGAAGGCTTTGAAGATCAGTCTCAATGAACAGTATAAAGGGATATCAACAAAGGCATGGGTGATTTTTAAACATCAAATCACAGAAGATAAAACTTTCTGAAAAAGAAACATAGTACAGAGATGAAAACTCCTTATTGAAAGTCATGCACTGCATGGTGGATATGCACAAACTTATTCAATATTGCTACACACATTTCTAGTAAACTGCTATCTCTTTAGAAAATATATTTTAGAATTTCCAGTAGCTGGAAGGAACTCTCAACATGCTCTTAACAGTGGAGCATCCTTCAAAAGTGTGAGGGTTTTTTATGGAAGAAAAATGCACACAGGCCTGTACAAAATATTAACGGTACAAAAGAGATAGTGATGTGATTAATGCTTCAATATGAGTTATACTTCCATAAATGTAACCTGATTTGTTCTTGAGACAACCATATTGAGGCTTTTGTTTTTCAGTTTGCCTTTTCAGTTTGGGTTTTTGTTTATCTTTTTACCTTGTTTTCTATTTGCTCTTATAATAAGCAGTGTGCCCTGCTCAATATTAAAAGCTTTTCAGGATTAAAAAAGTTCTCAAAATCAGATTTAGTACTGAAATAACCTGGACTTGTAGTCATGGCTCAGGGTGGAGCAAATAATGGATAAATGCAGGAAACGGGAATTGTCTCAGTTGTAAGGGCTTAATTTGAAAGAAAGTTTCTAAAAGTATCTCATTTATGTGAGATTTATTGTTTGGATAAACTCAATAAGAAGTGATCTCCATTATGAATTTTGTGCAAAGTTATGTAGTGCACATATGCAGTGCTGCACCATTAATGGTTTGCTAGATCTTACTCTAACTCATTTGGTTGCCTTTTTTCACCAGTTTTTGGAAACTCTCCTCTTTTTATCAAGCAGGGTTATATTTGACACATACCACCTCTGGCAATGTATTGAAGGAAAACACATCAATGAAAGACATTGTATTAAAAGACAGATTCAACCTTTCTCAATGTAAGACTTCTGTGGTACCCATCGTATCTACTGTATCTGGGATGGATAGCCAGCCTTAAAACACACAATTAGAAAAATCAAAATAATTGACGTCTTGCAAGCAGGTGCAAATTTTTATTTGGAGGTGAAAGGTGAATAAAATAACCAATTGGGGACTGTGATTACTATATAGGGAATGATATTCCAGTCTGCAAGTCTCAGTGCCTCCTGCCAAAGCTGAAGGTCCATAAGTCATCCCTATCTACCTTCTTTTGAAGGTTAGCCCTCCCCGTGCTCCAGATTGTGAACCAGGAATTGCTTCCAAGGCTGAGCTTTTGCACAGGTGAGTGCACTAGTGTGATTTGCCTGACAATCAACAGGTTCATTTCTTATTCCCATATCTTAGTACCAACAGTGCAACATTTTTTTTTCCGCCTTCTGAGATCAAAACGTGCATTTTTGCAGAGACAGGATTTTTCCTAGCAATGATTCTCTATGTAGTTCTAGGATCTGTTTGCCTTACCCTTAACTTTTCCTCCAGTTTTAAACACAAACACAGGCACATGAATTCCTGTCAAGAGGTTTTCAAAATTGCTTGGCTATTGAAAGATTAGCATTCAATATTTCTTACATCATTTTCTTCCATCCAAAGCATAATTTGCCAAAAGACTTGTATTTTCTTTCTGTCTTGAATTGGCTGCTTAATGCATGTTTTTCATTTTGGAGCTTAATTACTAAAATTCTCTAGATTGAATTTGCTGAATTATTAAATAATGCTGCAGGGCAATGTAGTTCTTTCATGGTGTGTCCATTTAAAAACATGATGGCAATTTTATCAATGTTTTAAATAATTATTCATACTGACACACAAAGAGCTAGCTATTAATGTTAACAATTCTGTCTTACTGAAGCAAGGATATTGATGGCTGTGTAGTCGTAAGAATGCAGAACAAAATTATATGAAACCATTTTTATACAAGGTACTTTCCCCTTCAGCAGGATTTTAGTTGAAGTTTTCTTCTAGTATTTATTTGAACAATGTAATAATCTGCTGCAGCTCAATTAAAAAGACAGATTAGACTGAAGCCATATTTGGAAGGATATATCACTTTCTGCTGCTGTAAAATTTCTGTTTAATTAGCACTGAAATTGGCAGCACTTTCCTTTCTAGCTAAATTACTGTAGCCAACTATAATGCAATGTTCCTGTACCTATAAAATGTTCAGTATAATCAGGAAGGAGGAAGTTGTGCTTTAGGGTTTTCAGACTCTTCTACAGATGTAGCTGAATGCACTCACAAATAAAATCTTTACCAGTATCAAAGTAGCAGATTATGGAACTGGCAATAGTGTCAGATTTGTTAAAAGACAACACAGCTATTCAATAATTAAGAGTTGAATCCATTACTTTCTTGTTCGGAAAACAAATCTGTTATTTCAATGTTCGATGTGCTCGGTAGAGTCAGGCCGTGGTGTTTGTGTGTTTAGACAAGAGAAAGCAAGAGGAAGACTCGTTAAGCACAGAAGCATTAAGGTCCACATGTTCTCAACAGAGAGAAAACAGAGAGCACAAGCTGGAAAATTATCAGAAGCTGGGCAATATCAGTCTAGCAATGTCACCTGCCTGAGAGCCCAGGATACATGGTTTTAATGTCTCAGTCAAATTGCTCCATATGCTGTGATTTTGTATTGGAGATATGCATCTGCTTGTCTGATCCTTCCAGCCACCACTAACCCTTCCTGCTGATCCTACCTCTTCTGGCAGCTGCAGGGCATGGATTTATTCTTACCAATATCTCTTGTGGACCACCTTGTGGACATGGCTCAGGGACCTCATTGAAAGCAGTATGATGACCAATTATCAAGCACAAGTAGCTCGTGGGTCCAGAGTAACAATCAAATTTACCTCAGCACAACATGGAATGAAATCAGTTTCTAACTTGTAATTACAATGTTATAAAATAGTTTCTACTAACACATTCTAAGGCTCTGGCTCCACACGTCTTTGAGAGGCTTGGAACTAAGTTCTATGTTCCCTCTATGAAACTCACACCCTTTTGATGGGCTCTGAACTGGAGCTCTTCCTGGGGCTGGGTAAAGAATTCTTCAAGGTGACTTGGACTGTGCAGCTTTGAAATATGCTTTTGTAGTAGGAACCTGGCAAGTATCATATTTCTACCTTATGCATTTTTTGTTTTAAAATATAACTACAGTCAGATGCTAATATGCCAAACATCTACGCCTCTTCCTCATGTCACCCATGAAGAAATGCTTTCCAGATACAAAAAACTAGATTTTTTTTTTTCATTCCTGGAAAACAAAAACTATGGGTTCTAACTTGACTTTACCTGGGAAAATCCAAAATTGATAAGAATAGCAGATTCTAACAGAGATGTAACTTGTATGAAAAAACTTGTATCACAGTGGGAGTCTTTTTCTGTGTTAAAAAACATGTTAAAATAGGACACTGCCAGGGCTAAACTGATCATCCCATCAGAAATAATAAGCCACTGTAAAATAAAGAGAAGAAATTGATTTACTTTCATTTTAATTTATTTAATTTCTGTGTGTACCACTGATCCCACACACATTAAGTGCCTCAGAGTTAAGGGGTATGAGTGTATTAGTGGAAAGCAAATAGAGTGAAATAACACAGTAGATTTCAGTGACAGGTATGTAGAGTTCATACACAGGATGCAGGAGCCTAAACAGAAATTAGGTAGATGCTAAGGAGAAAATCTAGTTGCATGAATTGAACATGGTGAGATTGCTTATATTTATAGGTGACTAGAGCCATTCGGTGCACTTAGGATATTCATGGGACTGTGAGAAAGACAAAAGAGAAATATAGGCGTTGCTCAGCCCTTTGGCAAGACTTTCCTTTAAAATCAACTGAAGTTAGTTCTTACCTTGGTCTCACCTGAAAGTGAACTTAAACTGAAGGATTGATTCAGCAGACTCAAACAGACACCTAGTGCCATTTGGGATGCCTTAGGGCATTTCAGAAATGTGAATTTGTCTGGCAAATGTGACACAGGACAAACAGGTTGCCTACACTGTTCTGGAGCATCTGGACACCACACACTAGGCCCAAGAACATCTCAAACTAAATGCCATTTATAGATAACTGAATTAGATGCTTCTTGTCCCACAAAAGCTTTCAAAACAATTACCCACAATAATGTATTGTAATATAGCAAAAGGAGGCCACATTTAACCCAGAAATTTTCATGTGAATTGCTCTACAATAAAAACTGAATTTTGTTAACAGATGGATCACTTTCCCATTGTTTATTACGTTGTCCCAAATCATGTTCCCTTCAATTGCAGGGTATTTTACAATCCTCATTGCCAATGAAAACTCACAAATGTCAAGTAATATGGTCTTGCACAGCCCAATTCTGCACAGCAGGGTGTTTCACATAGCCAACTGATCAACTTGCCCACATATCACTGCTATTCCGCCAGATAGGGACAGAAACAACTTTATGAGATTCCTTTGAGTTCACTAAACTGAATGTTTTAATCTATTATCGTTTTCATTCTCAGCACTGATGATGTGGAAACTGATGACCCATATGCAGACTGAGCTGAAGCAAAGGCCAGCAGTTGCTGCAAGAGCCCCTGAACACAGGAGCACTTCTGTCACTTGCAGTCAGTCAGGGAAAAGGGGGAAACAGTTGCATTCCAAAGAAGGCCAGGCAGAAAAGAACTTTAGCATGAAGTCTTATGACTCCATATTTTAGCATGGACCTAACCTAAGCTAATTTAGTTTGTGCTTCATGTGGGCTCCTCTTTATGTGATTGGTACTTATGGAGATTTTGAATGTCAGGTTTTCCCATCACTTAGAATATAATACATGGAGCATGACTTCCAATGGACTAACTTGTGGCATAAAATAAGCAAAAACCAGGAGAGAAATCAAATAATTTTAGATTGCCTTCATGCCTTCTATCCATGTACCACTATGCCATTTAATCCCTTCTGATTTTGTTGTTTATTCTTCTAGTTAGCAGACTCTCAGTTACAGAATTCATTTTTGCCTCGTTTGTTATTCTCTGGCTCTTGGAACAATCTAATTTAACTGACTTCAGCATTGTATAAACTAACTGGTTTATAAACTAGTTCCACTGAATAATTTTCATTAATGTAAATACTTAAAACAAATTAATGTTCTTCCTTTATAAGGTTTGAGATTTACAGATCTAAATTGCTTCAGATTTACCCAGCAGGATAGTTAATAATTATGATGCAAGAAGAGTGCAAATCAGCAGATTTTCAGTGTTAAAATAGGTATATTAAGGAACTTTGAAGGTCACAAAAATCATAGGAAAATATTGAATTGAAAAAAAATCAATACTAACAGTGTGACACTTTTGAAGAGAGTATGCAAACATTTATAGGATAAAATATCTACTATAGAGAAAGCTTTATAGCAGTGCCAAGCTAAAAAGCACAGGACAAAGTTTGCAAGTGTATGGAGAATTCCTCACTGAAGGAATCCAGTTATGGTAAAAGAAAAAAAAATTAGAAAGTATTATAATCTCACTTTTTTTTAGGAAACACAGCAAAATCTTAAACAGAAAAGATTCCAATGCAAATCTGATTATCTGAAATCTCACAAAGCTTGCTATTTTTGCCACATCAAAAAGAAAACAAAACAAGGCAAACATGCACTAGAAAACTCTCCGGGAATATCTTGTGGGGGAAAATTCCTTGACAGACTTTAGGACAGAGGGTATGACCTTAAGAGCCAGCTTTCAAAGGGCTTTCAACTTTGGCTGTAAATTAAGTATGTTGCCTGCAGGCACAAACAGGATCTATGCTTGTAGATAAGATTTTGCAATGTTCTCAGATCACTGCTGGGTCAGTCACTCACATGCAGTAGATCTGTAAGAGACCATTTAGGACTCCTGTAAAGTTGCTATGACAAGTAATTTTCCTCTCTAATGCAAGCATTTCTGCAACAGACCATGCTAATCTGTGAACAGTTTACAGCATTAACTTGTTCAGGAATGTTCCACCCTCTACACCCAGCAAGACAGTGTTTGCATCAGCAAGAGCAGATGGCATTAAGCACTAAGTTTATTCCATAAACAGGCTCACAGCTTTGCACTACTGGGAAAGTAATGTCATTATCTATTTCTAATGCCATCTTTAATTTCACTGTGAATCTATCTTCAACTTACCTCTTTCATTGTCGTTTCCCCAGCCCTTTTTCTCTTTTTCTCCTTGTCTTTCATGCTGGTCCTTCTCTCTGCAAAAAATCCTAGCTCCTACTCCAGCTGTAAGTATCTGCTCTGAGTCTGCAAGAGGCTGCAGGTTTTACTGTGCTCTCTGGCATCCTTATACTGAGGGTTTATTTTCAAAAGTAGTTGAACTGGAAGAATGCAAACTCTTTATTCAGCTCTCTTAAGTAGAAATTTCAAATTTCAATTTCCCGCTGTTATGGACAAGCACTAGAAGATAAACTGGCACACTCACAGAACAGATGCCATTAGCTGGAGAGGAAGGATGCACAAACAGAAGTTGGAATGCTTTATCCACAGAGGATATTCTTTCTTGTGATGCTAAAGTAGCTCTTTTAATTTGTTTTGGGAGGCTTCTCCCATCAGCTAGAACTGATGCAAGAAGATAGCCTGAGATTTTCAGCAGTGGCTGGCAGTGATGTGTGCAAAGGAGACACAAAGGAGCTCTGTGGAGCATGAATACACAGTGTTTCCTAAAAAGCATGCCCCACCAAAGCTTCCTGAAATATACTTAAACACCACAAAAATCAACTATCTTTTCCAAAAACCCTCATCTCCACCTTTTAACATCCTCAGTGTGTCACTCTGACCAAGCACTTGGAGGGAGCTCTGAATGGCCATCCCCTTTCTCCTCCTAGGGGAACCTTCTTCCATGCCCACTGAAGTTAGTCAAGTCACTTACACAGTGATCAAAATTAACAGAAGAACCCCAATGTGTTTTGTTGCATTAAAGGAGCTGCCACTATCACTTTAAGTAACCAAATTCAGGTGGCGTTTTGTTTCAAGCCTTCAGCAACCACTGCAAATTCCATGTGGCAGAAATAACCTCTCAATTCAAGCACACATCTAGCCTCCCAGCCTTTCCTTTATCCTTGGTGCAACCCTTTCTTTCCAGCACATAGATTCTGTTTTCTTTGTATCCAGTCTTGTATTAAAATGCATTGAGAAATCATGGTGTAGCTTTAATTCATTTTTTGTTCTCTTGCCCTCAAAAGACATGCTCAGAGTACAGAGAGGGCTGAGTGCTCCTCAAGTGTCATAATTGCACTAAACAATGCCAAAACCTTAGAATTAAGAGGAAATCTTAGCTAGAAGCACAATGCAAAAATAAGGGAAGTGTAGAAAAATCATCAAGTATCTGTGTTGGAGCAGACCAAATCATAACTACAGTCTCTGGACATTTTTTTTAATTAGCAAAGAAAAAGAATTTTTTCATGTGTCATTTTATTAAACACAATGTATCCAAATATGCTAGTAGTTTTTAAAGCAAACACACAACCCCAACATTTTTTTTTTTATCATTACAACAGAAGTTGTAATATGGGACAGAAATGTATTATCAGTAGATAGAGGGGAAGAAGAGGCTGCTGTGACTTTTAATAAATCACACAGAGACAGCACACATAGCAAGGTGTATAGCCAGCATTTAACAAGTATGCAAGCACTGGCCAAACACTGTCCTTCTTGGTAGAAAAAGTGGGAGCTTTATGTTCAGCTCAAATGTTTGGCCTCTCTGATCTGTCAGAGGTTCACATGGCTCAGTGCAGCCTGTACAGCTGCCTGCTTGCTTTCTTCAGAGGACTGTGGGTTCCTGTTCTTTGTAGTAGTCAGACAAAGGCTGAACGGTCAATGGCAGGGAAGGTTATATTGTTATATATTAGTGATGTAAGTATTACTTCTGACAGGCAAAATGGAACATTAAAATGTTTGCTGTACACTTGTATAGTGTGTTAATAGAAATATGAGGCACTATGGTGCTGTGCTGAAGCAAAAGCCTAAAGCAGTGGAAACACTTATTTCTTCTTAAGTATTTCAGCCACCATCACATCATTATATTACTAGATAGAACTGCTCTTGCTCTTGTGGGTAATCTCCTACTCAGTACATGCATAATCAGCGTGGGTCTAATGACTTCTTTTTGTAGCTAGATCAGTGGCCACAGGCACTGGCATACCGACTCTATGGTGTTTCCTGTACCGTGCACTTTGTTAGGCAGAGCTCATTACCAAAGGAGAAACACTCCAGCCCTGCTGGTTGAGCAGGGATCCTGTTCTGGTTTCCTGGGACCAGCTTCCTATTGCAGGCACTTTGCATCTAGAGAGCACACAGGACTGAGATTGTGAATGGCTTCATTCATCCTTGGAGTAAATATTAAAGTTCCACAGTTTAAAACTCACATTGCTGACACTGTTCTCAGACCCATTGACTGGACTGAAATGCAGCTCAGCTAACACTGCAGCACCATCCCCTCAGGTCCATTAGACTTGTTAAGTGCTATCTGAAGGTCTGCTCAGGAGCACTGAGAGCAGAAGTCTTTACATCTGGTCTCACTGAAAACAACTGAAAAAGATTTTGCAACCTAGAGAAAAAAAAATAGTAGGGATATGAATGAAATTAACTTTGACTTGTTTAATAGTAATTAAGTAATTCTAAAGAATAAGAATTTATCTCAAAATTATTCTTTACTGTCCCCCCCCAAATCTGACTCAAACATTCATTAGCTAAATAACTGCTTTAGATTCAGCATTTTGTCCTGAAGATCTAGGAAAATTTAGACTTTGGGGATTTTTGGCCCCTCCAAATTTGTACACCCTAATTTGGTCCAATAATCTTCCAAATACTTTAAATAACTCTTAACTGACCACACAGTAAGCTATATTTTCATGTAAAATTAGTTTAATTTTCCTGACTGTTAATAAAACTATTTAAAGCAACCTTCATTAACATAGCGAAAACAGGTCTATTGGTTGACTTCCTGTTACACAAGTTATCAATTGTCATATATGGGGAGAGGGAAAACCAGTATAGTAAAGAAAAATGCCTAATCAGAAGGAATACATCTAAGATTCAACAAGCAGAGTATCATTTTTTATAAAGCACATCCATCCATAATTCTTCAAATGACTGTAAAGAATTTATAAACTTTTTTAAAATGCAGTTTCAGCTTTTAAAGAGGTTAGTCACTGAGGNAAGCACACATCTAGCCTCCCAGCCTTTCCTTTATCCTTGGTGCAACCCTTTCTTTCCAGCACATAGATTCTGTTTTCTTTGTATCCAGTCTTGTATTAAAATGCATTGAGAAATCATGGTGTAGCTTTAATTCATTTTTTGTTCTCTTGCCCTCAAAAGACATGCTCAGAGTACAGAGAGGGCTGAGTGCTCCTCAAGTGTCATAATTGCACTAAACAATGCCAAAACCTTAGAATTAAGAGGAAATCTTAGCTAGAAGCACAATGCAAAAATAAGGAAGTGTAGAAAAATCATCAAGTATCTGTGTTGGAGCAGACCAAATCATAACTACAGTCTCTGGACATTTTTTTTAATTAGCAAAGAAAAAGAATTTTTTCATGTGTCATTTTATTAAACACAATGTATCCAAATATGCTAGTAGTTTTTAAAGCAAACACACAACCCCAACATTTTTTTTTTTATCATTACAACAGAAGTTGTAATATGGGACAGAAATGTATTATCAGTAGATAGAGGGGAAGAAGAGGCTGCTGTGACTTTTAATAAATCACACAGAGACAGCACACATAGCAAGGTGTATAGCCAGCATTTAACAAGTATGCAAGCACTGGCCAAACACTGTCCTTCTTGGTAGAAAAAGTGGGAGCTTTATGTTCAGCTCAAATGTTTGGCCTCTCTGATCTGTCAGAGGTTCACATGGCTCAGTGCAGCCTGTACAGCTGCCTGCTTGCTTTCTTCAGAGGACTGTGGGTTCCTGTTCTTTGTACTAGTCAGACACAGGCTGAATGGTCAATGGCAGGGAAGGTTATATTGTTATATATTAGTGATGTAAGTATTACTTCTGACAGGCAAAATGGAACATTAAAATGTTTGCTGTACACTTGTATAGTGTGTTAATAGAAATATGAGGCACTATGGTGCTGTGCTGAAGCAAAAGCCTAAAGCAGTGGAAACACTTATTTCTTCTTAAGTATTTCAGCCACCATCACATCATTATATTACTAGATAGAACTGCTCTTGCTCTTGTGTGTAATCTCCTACTCAGTACATGCATAATCAGCGTGGGTCTAATGACTTCTTTTTGTAGCTAGATCAGTGGCCACAGGCACTGGCATACCGACTCTATGGTGTTTCCTGTACCGTGCACTTTGTTAGGCAGAGCTCATTACCAAAGGAGAAACACTCCAGCCCTGCTGGTTGAGCAGGGATCCTGTTCTGGTTTCCTGGGACCAGCTTCCTATTGCAGGCACTTTGCATCTAGAGAGCACACAGGACTGAGATTGTGAATGGCTTCATTCATCCTTGGAGTAAATATTAAAGTTCCACAGTTTAAAACTCACATTGCTGACACTGTTCTCAGACCCATTGACTGGACTGAAATGCAGCTCAGCTAACACTGCAGCACCATCCCCTCAGGTCCATTAGACTTGTTAAGTGCTATCTGAAGGTCTGCTCAGGAGCACTGAGAGCAGAAGTCTTTACATCTGGTCTCACTGAAAACAACTGAAAAAGATTTTGCAACCTAGAGAAAAAAAAATAGTAGGGATATGAATGAAATTAACTTTGACTTGTTTAATAGTAATTAAGTAATTCTAAAGAATAAGAATTTATCTCAAAATTATTCTTTACTGTCCCCCCCCAAATCTGACTCAAACATTCATTAGCTAAATAACTGCTTTAGATTCAGCATTTTGTCCTGAAGATCTAGGAAAATTTAGACTTTGGGGATTTTTGGCCCCTCCAAATTTGTACACCCTAATTTGGTCCAATAATCTTCCAAATACTTTAAATAACTCTTAACTGACCACACAGTAAGCTATATTTTCATGTAAAATTAGTTTAATTTTCCTGACTGTTAATAAAACTATTTAAAGCAACCTTCATTAACATAGCGAAAACAGGTCTATTGGTTGACTTCCTGTTACACAAGTTATCAATTGTCATATATGGGGAGAGGGAAAACCAGTATAGTAAAGAAAAATGCCTAATCAGAAGGAATACATCTAAGATTCAACAAGCAGAGTATCATTTTTTATAAAGCACATCCATCCATAATTCTTCAAATGACTGTAAAGAATTTATAAACTTTTTTAAAATGCAGTTTCAGCTTTTAAAGAGGTTAGTCAGTGAGGCACCTTGCCACTATGCTGCAACCCTCTTGCTGCTTGGTGCCTGCAGACACATTTTTCTGTCCGATTTCATGCTTTTTTCTTCTCCCTCACTTCAGCAGACCACCAGACCACAACCACAGGCACAATGGGGAAATGCTCCTATGATGTGGTTTCTGTGGTTTTGTCTCAGTTTTTCTTTTCTTGGCAAAGGCTTATTCATTTCCATGCTCTATGCCAATCCTGTTCCCAGCAAATGATAGCTGCATGAATACATGTGAGTGCTGAATTCAGCTTTTTGTGTTCATCTGGTTTCACAATGACTTTTTCCGACTCAGAGCTCAATCTGGCAAATAAATTCAAATTCTAGTAAATAGGGTTGCCACGAAGCAAATCTTTTTTTATTAGTAAATAGATTTATTCCTGCTACTTTGATTTTGTTTTCTTTTCCTGTGACATTTAAAATCAAATCTTCATTTTAAGCACCCTCAAGAGTCTACACTAGTTAAATTTTCAGATGTAAGTAACATATTGTTCAACCTCAACAGAGCTCAGTTGTGCCTGGTGTCTACTATAAGCAATTTAAAAAGTTACTTACATGATAAGAACGGTCTTTCAAAAGCAAAAAATAAAATAAAATTATAATTTTTAAACATATCCTTTACAGAATGCAGACACTGACAGTTGTACAAAGGCTATATGATAAAGTAGCTTGGGAGGTCCTTGTTGCAGCCCTGCTGAGCTCTGTGCTGGGGTCGCACTGGGGTGCTCCAATGATGTCAAACAGAACAGGTCCCAGGGCAGATGCACTGGTGGCCCTCCACTGCCACCAGCCTCTAGAGAAACTGCTCTCTGTCCTTTGAGCCCAACCATCTGAACTGCTTTTTAATTATCTGTCCACCCATTCACAGTGTAATGACTCAACTTAGTTCCAAGAATTTTGAAGGAGACTCTGCTGGAAGCCTTGCTAAAGTCAAGGTAAATGACACCCACTGCTGTCAGTTTGGTAAGGTATGATTGATCACTTCGTTTGTTGCCAACCACTTCCTTCTTCAGCTGCCCTAAAATGTCCTTCAAGAGGCCTTGCTCCATGGCTTTCCCTGGGATCAGTGTTCTGGAGATGGCTCTAACTCGTAGAAATTGTTCCAACTTCTATGTAAAATAGATTGCATTGCATGTCCTTCTCTACTACTAGATGGATTTGAAATCTTCAGATTGGATACCACATTTAATTAATCACTGAACTTCATTTTAAGTTGGTGCCTTAAAGAGCCCCATTCATTAAATTCTACTTCTTTTGGAACATCTTTTGTCCTTGTCAGCAAAATTTAAGGCTTATCCCATCAAAGCTGCTTAGATCTATGAACACAGGTGAAACAGACTTTTTCTTTGCTCAGGAGATAAGTGATGTTCATAATTAATTCATTTGAATTCAGTATAAAACAATGCCTTTATTTTCATTTATTATTAGAACGATACATTTATTTGCACACTCTTAACTGTCTGTTGTTAAAGAAACCTGAGTCATGGTTTGAAAACTTAAGCACAAAAAAAGTTAGAAAATATATTGCTCTGTGTATAAAACCTGTGTTTGGGATATATGCCCAGCCCTAGTATGTGAGTGCCTACTAAGGTGTCTGAAAGCTGATTTTACAAGAGAAGTTCACTTGACATTTCCAAATTCCAACTCAGAAAATATATATATATATTTTAGCATATTGCTTCTTGCCTTCTCCTATTATTTTTATTCTGTGATTGCAAACTGACAGGAACTGTTCTTTCTGTTTAGACAGCGCCTGCAGCCCTGGTGAGTGATTGAGGCTCCTGTCAACAGTGAAAGGAAAGGATCTGCAACATATATCCAGTTTGATAAGTTCTGAAACGATTCCAGGTTATGTGTTACCTGTCAAAGCAATTTTGCCATAGCTTTATTTCCTTCCTTCCCTTCTCCATACACATGTAGTTTAATATGATGAAATGGGGATTACGAGTGCCTGGTTTATCTGGGAGACAATTAACAAGAACTCAGCTTTCCTTCTCCCTGCTCCTCCTCTGTATATCATACTTCAGGGAAACACAAATTTTGGGGTTACTGCAGCAGACTTGGAGATTGATCAAATTCCAGTCTTAACTGTATATTTTGGCATTGCATATTGATTCCATTATAAAGAATAACTGGTTTTTGCCTTGGCTTCTGAATCAGCCCAGCCACAGAGTTTCACGGTCTGTGAATATTTCAGCTTGCTATCATAGTCTTTTCTTGTGGTCCATGCATTAAAGAAGGCCAATAGCAGTATGAGGCATTGACATCTCAGCAGAAGCTTACCAGAATTTAACAGGACAAAGAAGAAATATTTCATCAACTATAAGTACTCCTCCTCTCAAAATCCTCCTGCATGTTTATATATATAATGAGTCTTGTAGAAAAATTTGCAATGCTAATAATGCGAAGTGTATAAAAGCCAAGATTCACCTTAGCTTTCAGAGATGTAATCAAGAGTTGCATTCCTTTTGCTATATCAAAACTATCTGCAGAGATATTAACCAAAAATGAGGATGTGCTTTAAGAACTGTGTCCAGTTTTCAACTCCACAATTCAAAAAGACATGCACAGACTAGAATGGGTCTAAATGAGGAGTCAAAGATGATTCAGTTGCTGCAGAATATAACTTACAAGGAAAACTGAAGGAATTAGGCCTTTTCTCTCATGAGAAGACTCATGTGACCTCATCATAATTTTCTAGTACTTAAAGGGCAATTAAAAAGCAGACACAAGGACACACATGGAGAAGACAAGGGACAAACGGCTCAAGCTCCTTAAGGACAGGTTTCATCTTGATATAAGAAATAATTTTTTCACAGTGAGAACAATCAACCATTGGAACAATTTCCCAGTTATGTGATAGCCTTCATCATTTTAGGTTTTTAAGATACCATGGAGTCATTAGGGCTCCCTTTCACAAAAAAGTTTGAACCAGATGAACTTCCTATCTTTTCCAGCTTAGGCTGTTCTATTATTCTGTGACCCATCTACTTTTTGTTAGCATTTGGATATGCATTATTAATCAATTTACTTTTGCCAGGGTTTTTTGGTGAGGTTTTCTTTTCCTTTTTTTTTTCTTTTTTTTTTCTTTAATTCAGGAGTTCCATACAAGCCTGAAATTTAGAAGCAGATGGGACAATTTACCATTTGCTTGTCTAAATATGATAACATCAGAGATCTCTCCAAAATGCTTTATTATCTCCTTTGTCTCATCCTCCTTACAATTCTCCTAGATTCTAAATCAGATTTGATAAATTATTTGAGGATTTGGTTTTGACATGAACAATTGTCCTCTGCCACGGCTCCAATTCATAGTCAGCACTAAAAAAAATGGCTTATCTGTATCACACTACAATTCTTTAGCTGTTTAAAATAGCAAAATTATCAGTGTTGCAGTGACTTTTTCCATGATGAAGGATCATACTGACGTTTTTTAATTTACTAAATTATGTTGAACATCTAAGTTGGTAGGGATAAGAAATTAGAAAAAAAATAATTCTACAGTTGAAAAATCACAGTAAAATGAGAGGAAAGGATTATAAATATCAACGAACAAAATGTAAGTTGTGGTTCAGCTTGCATAGAATTTGTACTATCTTCATTTGACGTAACTTTAAAGAACAAATCCAGCATGGACCCCAAGGATTTAAAAATACATTAAATTCTAGTTATTATGAGAAAATAAAATACTCCAGAGGATATTCTGATTTATTCCTAAAGGCTGGAAAAATTGCATCTTGAGGTCAGAAGTAACTGTCAAAAAAAAAGTTACAAAGGAAAGATCTTGTGTAACTTAAGCCAAGGGTATATCTGCCAAGAAGAAAATCAGGAGTTCCAAGATAAGTGAAGTAATTTTTTTAAATAGCTCATTAGAAGTATTAATACATCATGCCCACCTTGTCACACAAATTTACCAGTCAAATATTGAAATTTGAATAGGAAAATTTAGCTAACCAGTTGAGAATTTTTAAACTACTTTCAAGAAGTAGAAAAACTAAATTAAGAAGTTTGGTGAAGAGTAACAGAAATGGTCAGAAGATTGGGACTAATTATAATGTAAAATTAAAAGTGTTGAATACCTCAAACTTAGCAAGAGGTTGACTGAAGGGTGATGTAACCAGTCACAGATATTTCTTTAAAAATGTCAACCTCAATATGATATGGATAAAGTAAAACTGGAAAAAAATGGGTAAGTATCAGTAAAAATTAAGAATAAGCATCTTCTGGTTTTTGTTATGAAAAATTAAGGAAACTCCATACCATAGGAATATTTGGTATGTGAAATATCTTTGTAAAAGTGCAGATGTATTGTATGAATTAGCTGGCCACTTTCTTACTTTAAAAAATGGGGGTTTTGTGGAAAGAGAGCAGAAGTTCATAATATTGTGATCACTGTAAAGTAATATTCTAATAGCTCAAGAAATATGTCAAGAAAGAGTTTCTTACTGCAGTTTTAGTTACCACTGACTATAACAGTGAACAAATGCTTCGGAGAATGAAGGTGAGCCATGGCATTCCCCTGGATTCCTGGATAAGGTTGCTACAGAAAGAAATTCTGATCAACACAGCCACGGTCTCACGGCCAGTACCAAAACCTCCCTGAAATTACTGGAGTCTTTCCCATGGACTTAAATAGACTCTGACATTCTGCCATAGTGAAATGAACTCATGGCTAGCACCCAAAGTTCAAGAAAGCCCAGAAGACAACATCCTGACCTTTCTATGTCTAACAAAGAGGGGGAAAAAAACCAACCAAAAAACCCCAGTGAAAAACAAAACAAAAAAAACCCAACAATAACAACAAAAATACAAAACAACAAAACAAGAACAACAAAAAACCAAACCAACACAAAAAGAAAAAAAAACCAAAACAAAAAACCAAAAACAACAGTAAGGAATATGGTGGAGGCATAAAGGAGAATAACAACTCTGGGCTATGTAGCTCTTGGAGAAACTGATAGGGACAGGAAGAGAGATGATCAAAAGAAGCTGGATCAAGGAAGAGGGAGGAAGAAGAACCTGGCACAGCAGAGGGAAATGAATAACACAGTTGGCAGCCCCTTAATGGAGCTCTGATTAGAGTTGAAAGGATTCAACGTCCTCCAAGCACCTCTTCCACTTTCCTATTCCTATTGCAAATTCCAACAAAACCAAAAGTAAAAAAGCAAAGAATACAAAGAGGAAAGCTTTTGCATTGGTGGCAAGAAGAAGCAAGTATCACAGAATCACAGAATTTCTAGGTTGGAAGAGACCTTTAAGATCATCGAGTCCAACCTATGTTCTAACACCTCAACTGGATCATGGCACCAAGTGCCACATCCAGGGATGGTGACTCCACCACCTCCCTGGGCAGACCATTCCAGTATTTTACCACTCTTTCTGTGAAAAGTATTCTAGTTATGAGAAAAAAAAAGGGAGAATGTAAATCACAGACCAATAAAATACAGTTTCTTGCATTCATAAGTTAACACTGAAGAGAAGGTTTTAGCTCAGAAAAACACCTTGTGGTTAAAGTGAAAGACACATAATTCAAAAAGATGAATAGCTATGGGCATGGTAAAAATGGTCTTCTGTTACCCATGAGCATGCATGAAGCACAGTGGGTGGCCTTATAAAGGGATTATAAGAAGAGATGGGGAAAAAACAGAACACACACATCAGAAAACTGATGGAATTCATAATAACAATAAGCTTGCATTAGAAATATTTTAACCTAAGACTGAACTAAGAGACCCTTAATTTTTTTTGTCCTTGGAGATGGTGAACAGACCAGCTTTAACTGTTGGTGAAGACACAGTTCCTCACCCAGGCATGGGTCAGGGTGCAGATGGCAGGTGTTTCTCAGAGCTTTCACCAGCAGTGACTTGAGTGGAAGGGTTTTGCCTCTCTTCCCCTGCCAGCCAGTCCAAGCACTAATATTTATTGAAATGGGATAAACACTAGAAATAATTTCTGGAAGAAATAGAAATTCAGTTTATTAGGCTTATGGAAACTCAATGCCAGATATTAAAAAGTATAATCAAGCCACTTAAGTCTAGCCATAACATTTAGATTCTGTTTAATCCTAATGTATTTTCATGACTGATTTTTGAAGAATGAGCCTTTTAAAAGTTTTTACGTAAACTGTTCTTTGGATTTACATGCAAATGCTATCCTTTGTAAACCACAATTTTGGCATAAATTTCTGCTACAGTTTACAAGTAGCCTAATTATTTACCCTTCAGATTATTCCTAGATTTTTTGATGGTAAATAGCATCCAAAGAAAGGAAAGTGCTACCTTTTGGTATATCACTACAATAAATCTTAGATATCACAAAAATCCTTGTATTAACATTCTTGCAAGAAGGCTAATCTGAACCTGATGGGTTAGCTCAATTTTGTTCTGATTGTTTGCTTGACATATGTATTAAGAACAGTTTGGGAAATTATCTACATTATACATGAGCAACTTCAAAAATTGCTAGAGTTGGTCAAAAGTCATGTCATTTTGCAATGTTCCTAAGTTGACCAAGGTGGTATTCTTACCTCCAACCAAAGTGAGACACCTGAATTGCACAAACTTCAAAACAAGCCACAAAACAATCTCTTAAAGACTTGCTGCTCTCCCATACCAGGTCTGCTCTAGAAAAACAGAAAGACTCTTTCTTATCTTATGTGCCCTGCCTGCAACGCTTCTTTAACTTCACAAGACACTTCTACCTACTCCCATAGAAGTTTCCACACTTACATGTTTGCCCTTGTGCTGCAGATATTTTCATCTCTATCCAGTAAACTGGAGTGATCAAAAAAAAGTCAGAGAGGCTATAGAAAACAAAATGTCACAGTCTGAGTTAACAGGATAAAGCAGTGAAACAACAACTTGTCATAGCTAGCTTTAAATATAGTGAAGGGCCCAAAAATGGCCTATTAGAGTGAAAAGTCTCTAACCTCATCTTTTAAGAGGAGCAGAGATTCAAACTTTATCTTGTATCACCTCAGATTTTCAAGAGATCTTCCCACACTCTACATGACAGTGGGTGACAGTGAAAGCTGTAATTTCAGTGTGCAATCATAAATATTAATTCTGCATTTTGGAGCAGTCTATAATTACAAGCTCCTAAAAAGACTTTCAAGTCTACTTAACTTCATTTATGTATTTCTCATAGTAAAGAATCACAAAACACTCCCTCTGAGTAAAAGATCCTGCTTAACATACAGGAATATATACAACTCCGCCAACAACACATTACTACATTAGGCACCACACTGCAGGTCTAACATAATGTCACGCAATTTTAGCTATTCTGTATAAACACCCTCAAATATCATATTTGAAAGGCAAACTTAAAGGATAAGGCATAATGAAATAATATATTATGTATCTATCTAACATAATGTAACACAAAGACAAAACAATATTTTATTTTTCTTATCAGCCAATTAAATCTTGCTCAAATAGGCATTATACATAGTTAGGATTTAAGGAGTGAGACATTTTGAAGAGTTTGGACAAAGCTCTATACAATACTGAAATTTAGATAACAAATGTAACAAGGTTTACCTGGGGACACTTTCAGCTCATTCCCACGTATGTTCTTTAAATGTACTTAGTCCCTTGGTGGTGCAGAAGCAAATTAACAACATGGGAAATCTACTAAGGAAAACAGAAGGTATACATTAATTTCACACCTAATTATTAACTAATTTTCTCAGGCTCTGCCAGAATAATCAGCACTTGAACAGCTTCACTTGTTCCCAATGAGCCTCTGCAGTGCTTGTGTTTAAAATTCCAGGGGGGCACAGTTGCAGCAGGATGAATAGTAATGATTGCAGGGAGCCTGAGTCTGACCACTTTTTCCATGAAGCCTGAATCATATTCCTTGATAGTGCCAAGAATGACTAGGACACTAATGCTAGGGCAGATAGATGTAACTAGGACAGCTATCTTTCTGATAGCTGTGCTACACTAGCATAAAATTGAAGGGGAGGGTGATGCAGGTGAAATAGCTCCACTGGTTTTGTGTTGCTGTAAAATTGTAACAGTATTAAGACAAAGTCTGTGTTATTCACACTGGATAAATTATTCAGAACAAATGAATCTGCATAATGTATTATGAACCAAGGCTTTGGTGCTCTGATACAAACAATATGTAGTGTTGGGAGATGACAGGTTCAACTAACATTAAATAAAACACAAATCATCTTTGACAGACAGATGACGTGAAAGGCTGACAGGAATTTGTCAACATGCTGCCTCTTTTGTAGATATAACTTCTAAACATATAGCACATGTAATCAGTTCCTTATATGTTTGATCCAGATTGCCTTTCACTTCCTTCTGTACCCCATACAGGTTTTAATTTGCTGTAACATCTGTCTGATAAAAAAATCTTACATTTATACAAAATAAGTGAAAATTTGAAAAAAAAACATTATGCTTATATAAAGATACAAATATCTTCCTCATCTTATCTTTATTATGTTATCGTAGGTAACAGAAATTGATATATAACCTGTCATTGACCAAGAAAAAAAAGGCACATGTGAAAAATGGAAGACATTTAGGACCAGATTCAGAAGGTCTGAAACTGAAAGTCACGGTGCAGCCTCCTGTTTAGCTCTGGAGACCCCAAATGCCCGCACACTTCTTTACACTTCAGTCTCACAGTACCCACTGACAGTATCTAACGCAGCTCTAGAAACTGGGAACCCAAAATAAACCTGCTCCTAGGAGAATTTTTTTAGTGGCTGAGAAGAAGGCTAGGCTGAGCAGGGCTTTCCTCTTCTGCTGAAGATCTGTGAACGAGGTCGAGATTTGCTAAAGTGGGAGGGAAAGCCAACAAGTGGAAACTTGACTCTGAAGAGACACTTGGGTAGGAGTGAGTTGTGGGACTGTCTCTATTGTCAGGACTGATGGTCCATTTTACATTAAACAGTGAATGGACTTAATAAAAGAAAAGTACCAACACTCCCACATCAGTACTTAACCACAATGCCACAGTCAAGCTTCATCGCTGTAGGATTTTAATGAATTTGTAATTCCTTTGGGAAAGGAATGCTTTCCTTCCCTTCTCTGTGGAGCTCATAATACGGAAAGCTGAGAGAGGAAGGTTTACCTAAAAAATGCAATTTCAATGGTTCCTTTTGTCTCTTACATCCCATTCTGGAATTAAGCCAACAAAATGAGAGCCACACAGTATATTTCTACTCATCTCATCTCACTAACCTTAGGATCATATCATAGAACAATAGAAAATTTATTTAGTCTCTAAATTTACTCTCTTAGCTAAGTATTTTGTCTTTGATGGATAGGAAGTGGGGTGCTGTGGTTAACATGCAAAAAAAAAAATCTGCATGAGCTAAAAAACACAATAAATGGTTCTGGCCTGCAAAGTGAGATTTTTGGCATCGATTGCCTTCAGAAACAATTGAGAATGTGCAATAATGCTCAAGAGCAATCTTCAAGTAACCTCTGAGGCAAAGCATTACAAATATAAAGTAATTTTAAAAGACAAGTGCAAAAACCATAAAATCCTAGCAGAGCTTATTTACTGTGTTATGCCAAGATCTATGCTTCCATAAAACTTTGTGGAATTGCACCTAATTTACCATGGGTTATTTCTTGAATAAAAACTAGGACAAAAAGGAATAATAATTTCCATATAATTTTATATTATTTTCATCACAGTAGGTAACGTACCTATAATAAAAATCCACCAACTCTGTTTTGTAATACTATGTTTATTGTATTGAGTTATATGTAATATAATACACATCAATACCATATGGTGCATAAGCAGTAAAATAGAGTAGGAAACACAATAGCATTACAATTATTTAGTGCTATAAACACTATAAAGCATCAGCGTAGCTAGCAAAATTATTCTAAAAACTAAGCAGGCATGTATTTTTAAAGCATTCTGAGAGATTTGCCAAGAACTACTCATCTGTGAGTATATCCTCCTTCCTCCTTAAAACTGAGGTTGAATCTTTCACTGGTGTATTTTGATAGATCCATCAGCATAAATCAAGTGAACAAACCTACAACAGTCTATAGTCTACATCCACATGGATTCTTCCCTCTAGCTACTGCATTATACTCCAACGCAAGCCCAGGAACCTCAGTTAGCAAAAAATGAGTGCACCAAAAGGGAATCAGACTTTAAAATAGTAATTATCACATTCTTAGCATGCTTTGCATACCACAGGAGTGCTCTAAAGAATTCTAAGCAGAATAATCAGCCTCCAATCAAATCACAAAAAGTTCATAAAGCCAATCTGACAGATGACAAAGGGATGAAGATTACACTCAGCCTTATCAAAACGAAATGTTCTTCCATTTGCTTTGACTGTAAAGCCTGGTTATGAAGTTCCAACCCCCATCAAGAGGTACTTTTACTCCAGAATCAGAGCTCTTTCCTCCTCAGCAGCACTGACTTGCACACTGCAGGTCTGGTATAGTAAACAAGAGCATTCACAAGTCCAGAAAAATGTTATCTTCCGAATCAAGAGACCTGAGTCTCATTTTGTGCATTCAAACAAACTTCTAACCCAGGAGAACAAGGACTCAGTGTGTGCTTGTTCTGGCAGCTGCCCCACACAGGGGCATAAGCACAATTGCCTGGATGGAGAAGGTAGTTCCCTGAAAAAAAAATAATTGAAAAGATGAATTTTCTGAACTGAAGAGGAGAGATGGAGCAAGGCCAGTTGTCTGAGCTTCAACAAGGCCAAGTGAGAAGTTGTGCCCTTGAGTCACATCAGCCCAGCACTACAGACTGTATGATAAAATATGCATTACAAAATTTGTACCACTGAGTGAGCAGGTGTATCAAAATAAAAAAGTATTTGTCTTATCCCTCAGTGAAAGGAGTTTGACTGAAAAAATCATGTCTCTACTGGAATTTAACTCACATTATGAGGGCACTAAAAATACCAGTGAAATATTAAATATTCTTCTTGTAATTTAGAGATTATTTTTCATATCAGAGAAATCTATTTTCAGATTTACTGAATCAAATTCATCCTTAACACTAAAATTCACTTGAATTATACTGAGATGAGGGTGGCATATTGGTTTCAGTAATGCAAAACTATAACACTTTTTCTTTTTTTTCAAAGAAATTAAATTCATTATCTTAAGGAACGTGTTACTAATAAGATTCTATTGCACAACAGATTCTGTTACACAACAATCTTAAAGTATATTTTTATTAAAAGACATATTTTGTGTATGAATGAAGGCATTCAGGACTGGTGTTCTTCTTTATCCATCTTTCTTTATTTCAGACACTGTATTTGTTCAGAGAATCTCCAAAATCTTTCCTCAGATGTAAAATTTTGTTAGGATCAAAGACATCTAAGCAAAATAAAAGAAAAAGTAAAACCAAGTGTTTTCTGGAATTTAAATAAACAGTATTGTTACCAAGCAATGCTTTTACTATTTCTTTAAAACATCACTTTGAGTAGGAGGTCAGAGTTTGCTAGGACACAAAATATTTGAAAAACAAAGCACACAGTTCAGAAAGTACACAAAAGAATAAAGCATGGCAAAAGACGGGCCAAATTCTGTATTCGTGAGCCTGTCTTATGAAGAGTACAGCTTCAAATGAGCAGCAAAGAGCACGATTTGCTTACTTTTCAAGCATTTTACAACATTCCAAAAATGAACAGAACAAAGTTATCTGTGCGTCACATCTGGCTAGATTAATCTGTACTTGTAGAAGAGAGTCTTACAAGAAGACCATAACTTACATTAACAAGAGAATATAAAACAACAGCTTACACAGCAAATGTCTCCAGCATTTGACTCCCTACAAATATTAAGATTACAGACAGCACTTGGTTGATGATGCAGGAAGGAAACTGTATTGTGTTTGACGCTGGGATTCAGAACTATAGCAGGATAAGCCATTGGGTAAAGGGAGCGGTAGTTTATCTGGACGGGTACAATTTCCAGAAGACAAATGGGAAACAGGAAAGAGAATGTGTGGTGCCCCAACACTTAAACACGAGTAACAAAATCACTTATGCAGGCTTTGTAGCAATAATGGTGTAATAAAGGAAGTGATAGCAATTACACATTTTAGGGAAATCTAAGAGGGAGCAGAAATGTAAAGAAGAATAGCAGTCAGTGTCAGCAAAAAAATACCACATCAGCAGTGATGGTGGGAATGAATTCTGAAATGGCAATGTGACAAGTGCAGGAATTAATGCTGATCTTGAGAGGAAATCTGAAGGAAGTTACTTTAGCAATACTTTACTAAGGATGAACATAAATTGAGCCATTATAAAAATATTCAACTTCAGGATATCAAGGTTTTGATAGGTAGCACAAACAGTCATTGGTAAGGACAAGAATAAAGATGGACAATCCTAAGGCACAGGAATATTCATATACAACTACTAACAATCCTGTGTAACAGGTCAATAGGTTCAAAAGTCAGACATTCATGCAACTCCTGAATATTGCTGCCACCTTCAGGAAACACATGATAAAAAAGGATCAAAATAATAATTGGAAAAGAAATGGAAAATAAAGTAAAGATTAAGATGCCAGGTGCTTATTATGTTGTATTTCTGTGAGATTAATTTTCATTACGGAACATCAAGATAATTTTATTATTCTCAATTTCCAATAAAGATCTGAGTCTGATGCTAGGAGGTCTGCCTAAGGCCAATCAGAGCTGGTAACACATGCCCTTGGCTCCTTGAAGTGTCACCAAAAAGAGTTGTGTGTTGGAAAATTATTTTATTGGCATTTGGATATTTATATAGTCATTGAAGCTTATTTTGTCTTTGATTCTTTGAGGTAGTTACTTAGCATTACAGTACAGAATTTATCACCTCAGTTCCAGTAGTTAATTTTACAACTGCAAGCACAGCATCTATTGAAAACTGCATCATAATATACAGATGGAAAAATCAGTACCTATATATTCACTAAGTCACATTTTTAATCAATAACATTCCTGATTGGTATTGGGCAGGCTGGTTCAGAGTCGGTGCGTTACAATGTTATGTGAGAGTCCTATCGATTTCCTGCCAGTTTCTCACTTTTCAGAAAAAGGAGATCAGGAACAGCAAAGTAAGATCCTCAGTCTTTTTGAAATGTCAGCCTAGCTGAAGTTTCATCACCAAATAAGCAAACTGACCCAATTTATTTTTTTGATTCCTGTAATAGGAATCATGCATCTCATGCATCTCATACCAGCTAAGCTCTTAACAGGAATGTACAAAGTCATCTGATATAACTTTAGATCTGTCAGGACACTTTAATTTTTCCCTTTTATGGAATTGAGGAATTGACATAAATTCTGTTTGCATATGTTTTAACATAAGACTCCTAAGTGCATCTGATAGCATTAGTGCTCCAGCCTGCAACCCTCGTGACCATTTACCCACCAGTTCCTTAGTGTTTGTTTTAACGGAAACATCTATCCAGGGGTTAGTATTTCCCCAGAGTGCACAGGGAGGAAAGGACAGATGGTCTCCAAAACAGAAAATTTCCTTTGGAGGTTATTTAAAAAGATTTTCCCATCAGCAGTAATATTTTAAGCAGTTTCCTTTTTGATATTTATGATTAGATTATGATCTAGTGATGTCTTAAAACATGTTCATTGTTTCTCCAAATTTGGGAAACTGCCATAAATGTGATGTGAGAGGCTAACAAATTCCACAGCATTCATACAAGGGTTGATGAAGTGTACTCATCTTTTATTTGGAGGCTAATGAACTGCTTAAGGGATATCAGTGTGGAGAAAGGTGGTAAAGACTTCTTGTGCTACCTCCAGAACCAGAATCCACACTTATTTCTCCCTTCCTAATTTATTTTTTCCTTTTCATGTTCTAGTCCCAGTTTGGGAAATTCTAAAGTGCAGATACCTTGGTTCCCTCTGACCTTGACTTAGCTCTGAAATGGGAGTATATAAAGTTGCTTTGTTTTGGTTTGGTTGGCTTAGTCAAGTGGAGTTTGCCTTCCCTTTTAGGTCTTTGGTATATACTACTTTGAAAATTTTATCAGCCAAGGAAAGGCTGATAAACTGGAATTTCAATGCATATTGGCTATGCTAAATTTTTTAATCAAATACTAAACCCCAAGTCCTTTAGTAGGTCCTACATACAGAGTTGGTGAAAGTCTTAGCTAAAGAGTCTTGGAGAAACTAACAGCTGTGCATCAACCACATAAAATCAAAATTTCTCCAGACCTTTGTGTGTCATCCAGAAAAAGAGTGGGAAGTTACAGTGAAGGAAAAGAGAAAAGTCAGAAAGAGTAGAAAGTGGGGAGAGAAATTATGTCCCTGTTGTAATGACTTGGGCACCAATGCAATCTGTTTCCACTGCTATCACCAGCTGTAAAGAAGATTCCTTTGTTTTTCAGTTTTCTTTTTTTTCTCATTGGCCACATTGAAGACAGTGCAGAAACACTTTAAATTTACAGGAATTTGGCATAAAATGATAACTCAAATTTTGGGACATGTTTAAGGTATGACGAGAAAATAATATAGATTAAATTAAACTCCTCTATAATACTTAAATTACTCACATTCCTTTAATGTTTCACAGTTTGAAACTCTGCTTACCTTTCATCCTACACACTCTAAGAATTTGTGTATTTGCTGTTTCCTTCAAGTTTCTAAAATGATAGAAGTCAGCACTGTGACTTTCTAACAATGCTGAGATCTTATGAAGAGTTATTTGTACCTCATGCCTTCCTGAACTGGGGTTAGGAGACAGGCTTTCCTGTTTGTACAACTGAGAGAGAACATCTGGAATATTGTTACCAAGAAGAAAGAATTCCTAGAGTAAGAAAGAGTGGAATGTCACTAGTGCAAAATCCACATGAACAATTTCACAGTGATTGCAACCTCTCTCACTTGACAGACATCCATCTCTGTGAACATACTGTACTTCAGAATAGTGTTGTTCACTCTGGAGTATCACCATTGGAGGGTGTCTGCCTGGATGTGATGCATCCTAATAATCATGGCCAATGGCATCTGAGGTCTGCCAGCTTTGCTCACAAGAAAGCCACTACAACTGCAACTTTTCTTATAAGGAGCTTTATGAGATAGGGAAGGCTTGTTAAAATGGAGGCTCTTTAAGTAAGGACTAGGAATGCTGAACACTATGCATACTGATTTTTTTTTCTATTCCTTATCAGCTATGAAATTGAATCAGCGCTTCTGAAGTGATGAAGGAATTAGAAGTGTTGCACCACTGCACCTCTCAGTTGGTATGAGAACAGAAAAGAAGCAAACCATCCTGTTATCTGTGAAGGAAGAGCCCAAGCATGTATGTGGAATAAGCTGCTGTCACTGGTAGTCCATTCCAAAGAGTTCACTTACAAGATGGGGAGAGTGCATGGCCAAGCTAACAGGACTCTGGTCAGTTTACGGGAGCCCCTTTGCAAGCAGCAGTCCGCAGACAATTTTTCCAGATTAATTTTGTGGGTACCTGAGGGCACCAGCCACGTCCAAGCGCTGAAGAGATCCCTGCTAAAGGTATCACAGAAACTTTGTTGCAACGGATCAAAACCTGATTTCTGAGGATTGCCAGTAAGAGAGGTTTGTGTTGCTCCTGAATAGTCCCTTGCAGTTTACAAGCTTAATTCTACTTTGCAAGTGGATCCCCACAGCTAAGTACAGCTCTGTTAACTGAAGGGGCTACAGGTCCCGTTAAAGCAACAAGTCCTCATGGAAGATTAACATTTAAGGGATACATAATCATGAAAGATTGGCATCACCCACCATCAGAATTACAAAAACGTAGGAAGAAAAGAAACTAATACACTATGTAATACCTTGCATGCAAGCACTGACAAACGTAAGCGTTTACGGTAACCAAATTCTGGTTTATTATACCTGACCTAATAGAACTTATTGCATATCAAACTGCTTTTGCTGGTTTTGTGTTATGCGTTTATTTTCTGGGGAGAAAAATACTATTTGATATTTTTGTAACACTTCCTTCATCATAGGAGGGAACAGAGAGTTAAAAAGGACTGAAAAATTCTTTGCCTTTCATTATTTTATTTACTGAGACAGCCTTTACTAACTGAGACAAGTCCCCCGCTGCCGCCGGAGCGGCTCTCCCGGAGCCCTCACAGCGCCCGGCCCCGCGGCAGCTCCATCCCGCGCGGGCGGGGCGCGGGCGGCCCACGCGGCCTCTCGCGATGTTTCCAGGGCCCTGCGAGACTCGGCGACGGCGCCGCGGTTGCCAAGGGCCGCGGCCGCCCAAGGTGAATCCCGGCGGGCCGGGCGGCGGCGCGGGGAGCGGGCAGGGAGGGAGCGCCCTGGGAATTCGGGGCTCCCAGGGCGGGGGGAGCGTGGCGGAGCTGAGCGGGTGCGTGGGGCGAGCGTATCCGAGGCGCCCAGGCAGAGCTCGCCCGCGCTGTCAGCGATAGCTGCGGGAAGCACCTGGGCAGGCGTAGCCTCTCCCGACACTTGGGAAGAGTCCGGCTGCTCTCCTAGTGCGTGGCTTGTCCTGGTTGCTGCCCAGCCCTGGTGCGCGGCCGAAGGACAGGCGGTAAAAGCGCCAGAAAGGGGCAGGGATGCTCGCACTGCTCGCATTCGGGGAGCTGCCCTCACCGTTCTGTTGTTAAAATTGCCTCCCTGCCCAGGCGGAGGCTCGTGTAAGGCTAAATGCTGGCAACAACAGGCTGCTTCTGAATCGTTGCCTGTGCTGTGGGACAGGATTTGCATTTGGGATAGTGCCGGGACCTTTAAAAGACTCCCCAAACTGGGCTTTGGGTAAAGTTGTTATTTAGGGAGGAACCGACCCTTTAAATGTTGCCTAGAAATGAATGGGGGATATGCCTGCTGGGAAATAAACCAAAACCAAGCACAACAAGCTACAAACCTTGGCCAATGAAATGTAAGATATGTATCTTTGTTAGTGATAACGTAAGTCGGGTAAGACCTTTCAAGGCAGACTGGAGGTGAAGCTGCAATATTCTCATTCTTTCTCTCAGTGAATAACCTGAGCAGGGCTTTGCACTGACTGCCAGCCAGTATCAGGATACCTTGCACTTCTAAAAATGCCTAGTTATACTAAATTACTTGGTGAGTTCTGCCCCTCCCCGCCAGGGGATTAGGATATTGTCTGATGTCTAAATAGACCTAAAAGTGCGTTGACTTCTATTAAGTATCTTGAGATTCTGTAAGAAAAGGAGGGCTGCAAATCAGTGAGTTTAGATTATTGCAAAGGATTTCGGTGTTTTGCTTGTTTGCTCTGAGTTTCGTTTAATGAAATTTCTGGTAAGATGATTGAGTTAATATTGAATAATGATAGATCAAAGTAAAATGTTCACCAACTGTGCTACTTACCACAGAAAAGTGCTACCTTGATGATCTGTTACCTTTCATAAAATATAACTCTTCCAGCTGGTGCTGTAAGGCTTTTTCTTCTTGTTTTTTTTTCCCCTTTTTTTTTTTCTTTTTTTTTCCTTTTTTTTCCGTTTGATACTATTTAATTCGTAAACAATAATTTACTATATTGTCTCTGTCAAATGTGTGTGCATTGTTTATTCACAGGTGCTTAGAGAGTCTTTAGTTTCTAATTCAAAAAAGTCAAATATCTCTAATTTTTCCTTAAATAAATGAGAAATATATAATCTATATTTTTAAATATTTTATATATTTATATATTTAATATATATGTATTATATTTCTGGCCTATCGTTTATATACTATAAATCAAACTGCCACTGAGGTTCGAAAGTATTGCATGGCATGTAAAGATTTTTAAGCCATTGATTAATTAAGATCAAAAATGAGCTTGTGTATTTTTTTTTGTGGCTCTTGAAAATTTCACTGAACATCTGTCCTCTGGACTTGACAGATGTTTCCAGCTTCTCAGTGCTTCTTCTCCTCCCAGTTTTTCCCAGCAGTTTCCATTTAATTTGACAGGAGTCTGTCAGGTCACTGCTGTTGATTAGCACAGGGCAATTAAACTATTCTGATAATTCCACCTTGGCCCTCGCAAAAGCTGACAGCGCTTACAGTCATGGGCACAGCAATAGCTCTGAGTAGAGGAATTCCAAAGTCAGAACTGGGTAATAATAGTGGATGAGAAGCAGGTTGGAGACTATTTATAAAGTTTTCTTACCAAGATACAGTCATTATATCTGTAAAAACCTTCATTCCTTTTTATATTTTTAGCTTACCAGATGGTCTTCTGCCTCTGTGATGGGCAAGTACAAATAGGAATATTCAAGCTTTTCTTAATGTAGTATCTCCTTTAAGATTATGCTAAAGGATCAGGAGTTTTAATGAAACAGATTTGTTTTGTTTTCAGTTTGTCTGAAGATAAGCTCTATCAGATATTTCCTGTCTGTGATTGTGTATTTTGGTAGAAAATCCTGTTGATAACAGTTAAACAGTGGCAATTTAAGGGATTTGTGCTTTTCTTAGCATCTTGAGGAGAAACAAAACTACGAGAGTTTCTTATTCTTCTGTTTGTTTTCTACAGATGTCTCACTTTACAAGTGAAGATGAAGCTCTATTACAGTCTATGCTTAGACAGTTGCTGCAGAGTGTGAAGGAAAAAATCACTGGAGCCCCATCAGTAGAATGTGCAGAAGAAATTCTCTTGCATTTNTATCTTTGTTAGTGATAACGTAAGTCGGGTAAGACCTTTCAAGGCAGACTGGAGGTGAAGCTGCAATATTCTCATTCTTTCTCTCAGTGAATAACCTGAGCAGGGCTTTGCACTGACTGCCAGCCAGTATCAGGATACCTTGCACTTCTAAAAATGCCTAGTTATACTAAATTACTTGGTGAGTTCTGCCCCTCCCCGCCAGGGGATTAGGATATTGTCTGATGTCTAAATAGACCTAAAAGTGCGTTGACTTCTATTAAGTATCTTGAGATTCTGTAAGAAAAGGAGGGCTGCAAATCAGTGAGTTTAGATTATTGCAAAGGATTTCGGTGTTTTGCTTGTTTGCTCTGAGTTTCGTTTAATGAAATTTCTGGTAAGATGATTGAGTTAATATTGAATAATGATAGATCAAAGTAAAATGTTCACCAACTGTGCTACTTACCACAGAAAAGTGCTACCTTGATGATCTGTTACCTTTCATAAAATATAACTCTTCCAGCTGGTGCTGTAAGGCTTTTTCTTCTTGTTTTTTTTTCCCCTTTTTTTTTCTTTTTTTTTCCTTTTTTTTCCGTTTGATACTATTTAATTCGTAAACAATAATTTACTATATTGTCTCTGTCAAATGTGTGTGCATTGTTTATTCACAGGTGCTTAGAGAGTCTTTAGTTTCTAATTCAAAAAAGTCAAATATCTCTAATTTTTCCTTAAATAAATGAGAAATATATAATCTATATTTTTAAATATTTTATATATTTATATATTTAATATATATGTATTATATTTCTGGCCTATCGTTTATATACTATAAATCAAACTGCCACTGAGGTTCGAAAGTATTGCATGGCATGTAAAGATTTTTAAGCCATTGATTAATTAAGATCAAAAATGAGCTTGTGTATTTTTTTTTGTGGCTCTTGAAAATTTCACTGAACATCTGTCCTCTGGACTTGACAGATGTTTCCAGCTTCTCAGTGCTTCTTCTCCTCCCAGTTTTTCCCAGCAGTTTCCATTTAATTTGACAGGAGTCTGTCAGGTCACTGCTGTTGATTAGCACAGGGCAATTAAACTATTCTGATAATTCCACCTTGGCCCTCGCAAAAGCTGACAGCGCTTACAGTCATGGGCACAGCAATAGCTCTGAGTAGAGGAATTCCAAAGTCAGAACTGGGTAATAATAGTGGATGAGAAGCAGGTTGGAGACTATTTATAAAGTTTTCTTACCAAGATACAGTCATTATATCTGTAAAAACCTTCATTCCTTTTTATATTTTTAGCTTACCAGATGGTCTTCTGCCTCTGTGATGGGCAAGTACAAATAGGAATATTCAAGCTTTTCTTAATGTAGTATCTCCTTTAAGATTATGCTAAAGGATCAGGAGTTTTAATGAAACAGATTTGTTTTGTTTTCAGTTTGTCTGAAGATAAGCTCTATCAGATATTTCCTGTCTGTGATTGTGTATTTTGGTAGAAAATCCTGTTGATAACAGTTAAACAGTGGCAATTTAAGGGATTTGTGCTTTTCTTAGCATCTTGAGGAGAAACAAAACTACGAGAGTTTCTTATTCTTCTGTTTGTTTTCTACAGATGTCTCACTTTACAAGTGAAGATGAAGCTCTATTACAGTCTATGCTTAGACAGTTGCTGCAGAGTGTGAAGGAAAAAATCACTGGAGCCCCATCAGTAGAATGTGCAGAAGAAATTCTCTTGCATTTGGAGGAAACAGATGAGAATTTCCACAAGTAAAAATAATTTTTTGCTTTTTTTAAGTCTTTTGAAGAAGTTGGTATGTGTTAAACTGTATAATTCCTGGAAAATGTCTACACTTTATATTGCTTTGTAAATGTGTGTGTATTTATACATATATAGATATTCCTGTCACTAATCAACTCTCAGGTGATGCTAATTTAAAGGATAAAATTAATGTTGCCATTTTCTTGGTTTGCTTTTTTTCCCATCCACTCTTGCTAATATATTTTTACTGTAGTAGTAATTCATAAGCTGTTTTTGAGAGAGGAATTTACAAAGCTCTGGTGCATGTGCACACATAATGTGCTAAATGCACACAGGAAAAGGAGCTAGAAGAAGTAGTCACTGAAGACTCTCAGTATATTTGACACCTGCTAGACAGCAGAGTCTTGAGAGTCCTTTTTCAGAGGGCCATTTGGCTTCCATATTTGATTATTCTCTCTGGCCTATATTACTGAACATGTCTATTTTACCTATCTATTCCAATCATTCTTCTTATTTATGTTTTAAGTAAAATAAAAATATATCCCCATTGCACTTCTGTTAAATCAGACAGTGTGACCTCACATGCAATCTAGATTTCCAGATCCCACACTCCTCTTTCTTTTCCATGATGTTATAACTTGATTCTTTTTTTACTACATGGGAGATTTTTAGTACACATTTTATGACAAGCCATGAGAATATCAGGCTGAAATGACCTGAAAACATTTTAATAAGAAACAGAGCTCTGACTTCTTCTGAGAAAGCTGGTTCCCTATCAGTTTTTTCCGAAGTGGTCCTATTTACATTCTTTTAAATTTTAGGTATTAGCATTCCTTTGTTGATGGTAGGAGTTGGGTAAAAGTAAATAAGTGAAATAGAACTTGGGTTTATCTAAAATTTCACTGTAATTTTAAAATCTTGATGCTTGCATGTGTTCTAAAGATTCTTTAAAAGGTATTTTAGCTCAGTTTTAGTTTTTGTTACAAATTGTGTTTGATTACCCTGTTGCTTGTACTCTTGTGAATTTTGAGTAGTAGGTTGCTGGGTGGCAAGCATGAGAGTAAAAGAATTTGGTTGCAAATATGTCAAAGTTGAAAGACACGTAATTCTGAGAGAAAAGCATTATTTCGAGAAGGTATATACAATAAAGCTCATACAGAAAAAAAAAGAAATTATTTCTGTCTTTTTTCTCTGAGAACCTTATAGAATACCTAGGGTGAGAGAGTAAAGTCTGTAGTTGCTTGAAGCACCTCCTATATAGCTTTTCCTTTTACATCAATAAAACCTTGACATCCATTACTCTTTCCTGTATGTTAGAAAATTGGTGATCCTAAAGAGACTTTCTTTTAATGAGAACTGTTTTAATTTACATTTAATGGAAAGTCAAGTAATCTTTAAATTCAGAACGTGAAGATTCCTATCTGGTGCTGTGATATTTCTGGAGGTATTCTTGTCTTGTTTGTGACCGTGGCACTACTGACTGGTTTTTGTGGAAAGTCAGAGAGATCATATGGTCATTTATAAGTGAGGCCCTTAAGAAACTTTCTCCTTAACCTATCCATGCAGATTGCAAGCTCTGTTATTAGTAGTGTGTGCTTTAGGGCTGTCCAGTGCTCTAGTTCAGCTCAGGTTTTTGAGCAGTACTGTTTCTGCCGCTTGCTTATTTTGACACAGTAATTTTACCAGATTTTGTGGCCTTACTTTACCCTTTGTTCCTGCTTTGATGTAGAAGAGACAGAAATACAGGATCCTCAGAAAGCTAATAAAAAGGCAAGTTGAATCAAGTACAAAACTTCTGTGCACTAGTAGACATCAGGATTTTAAACTACATAAGGAGGATGTTTTCTGCTAAATTTAAAGGTATTTTTAACTTCACCCCAAGTGTGATTCCTTTGTAAATCCTACCAGATCAGGCTGAATTGATTCTGCTTGTGAAGAAGTAGTACTGTCATTGCTGAAACACATAATTGTTACAAAACATGTTTAAGGTGGAAGAATAATGCAGAAGATGAAGACTAGAACCTCAGACATAAAAGTAGTGATGTGAATAGCAATGTGGTTACTGTATATTTCAGCGTGAAGGAGTCAATGCAAAAACATGCACCCTGGAAGTCTTGCCCTTATAAAACAAATGGGAGACAGTTTCATGAAAGCTTTCATGCAGTGGAGAGTTGTGTGCAATTTCAAAAATGAAAACAGAAATAAACACATTTTGCATCTTTCTTGAGGTGTATTTCTGTTACTTTCACTGATAACAAGAATGGAAAGGTAGGGGAAAGGAAAAATAGTGACATACTTGATAGAGAAGATTGTTGTTGATATAATGTTGAAAATGTTTCATGGTGAATTAAAGGAGATACTAAATTTCAATTTTGCATATTTCTTGCAGCTATGAGTTCGTGAAATACCTTAGACAATACATAAAAAATACTGTGGGACCTGTGATTGAAGAGGAAACAGAAAAATGTACCTCTGCTCAAAATCAGGGGGAAATATCTGGCTATGACACACTTGTCCAACATCTTACTAAGAAGGCCCGTGAATCGACAGAGTGAGTAATTCACATCTCTATTTCTTCTTTGTCCTAGTCTTCCTTTCATTGTTTCAAAACACATCATGGAAAAGTGAGATCTGAACCAATAACAATTCTGAACCTGTAACCAAAATCAGTGCTAAGAAATTCAGATATTACCACCCTACACTGCAATTTGTCATGCTTTGTCTCACCCTTGAATTAAGGTTGAGAACAGGTGCATAAAAAGAAAGGTCGCAAATATGTGACATTTTTGAGGTATTTAGGATTTTAGGGTCAGTGGTCATTCTTACGCGTGGCAAAATAAAAAAATAGGAAAACAGATGTTAGTATGACCATTTTTCAGATTATGCTGTTTGTATAATCTTGTTTCAAGGATCAGGACCTTAGAGTTTTTTGCTTATTAAAATTAATAGAGGAAATTCCAATGAACTAAATATGTATCTTATATTTTTAATTTGACATGTATGAGGATATTAAAGCACAATATGATAATTTATGTCTTGATGACTGTAAATTAAATAATTTTAGCATTAAAGTAAAAACTAATTTGAAATAAAACATCAACATTTTACAATAGGATGCTTTTCTGAAGCTGTTTTTTATTTTGAAATGCTTCCCTGTGGATATTATTTTTCAATTTGTGGAAATTAGAAAAGCCCTGGTTTTGTTGAAAGACAGTTATTTTGCATGCATGACCTGTACTCAAGATCTTGAATCAGGATGTTTTATTCACTTCTACTGGTTCTGCTCAAGGTTTATAGCAAAAGAAAAATTGGATGTTGAACTACAAGAAACAAACAGTAACAAGGATGAGAACTGGCCTTTTTTCGCAGGGACAAATCCTCCTTTTTGGTGAACTCATGTTGTTCTTTCTTAAGAACATCCCAAAACAGGATTATGATACTGGTATTTAATTGAGTGGTTCTGGAATGGAAAAAAGAATTTTTATTTTAATTTTAGAATATCATTAACTGAAACATGTAAGGTACATATCTGTTTCCTTGCTCAGTTTGGATTTGGATTTGGTATTCATTAATTTCTGTAAATTCAGTGAGTTCAAGTCCAATTAGCATCATGTCATATTCAGTTATTCATGATGTAGCAATTTCTTTTTCTTTTCTTTTTACATAGTGATTTTATGTTCTTGTATATTAAAATCATCTTTACTTTGAAGATACAGAGAAATGATACATGCCTTGAAGAATGTCATGATGGTTGTGGTAGAATCTTTGATTAACAAGTTTGAAGAAGATCGGATGCATGATAAGGAGCTGGCTAGCAAAGCAAAGAAAGAACGTCAGAGTGGCTATTACACAGACAACTGTTCTGACAGTGACTCCTCCTTCAACCAAGTACCATGGGTTTTCTCTCTATGTTATGAGATAAGCATGATACTGCAAAATTGTTACGTTTCTGGCAGTGATTTGGCTCTAGAGAAAGATTGATTTTTCCCATCTTTGTTATATCTTAAACCCAAATTATTTGTTTTTCTTTCAATTTTAAGTACAAAGCTTTGACTAGCTACTTTGACCATCATATGCTAGATTAGATCAATATGATAACCATATGCTCCAAAGTACCTACCCAAATATGGTATAGAAAGATAAAGATAAAATCAGTACATCATTTAACTTTTGTGACTTTAGAAGCCAAATAACGTGCAGTTCATTTCCAGACTACTGTGCTATGCTACATTTCTTGCTGAATAAATTATTATAAGGGATTTTTTGAAGATACAGAAAACTTTGAAGTAAAGCCAACAAAATATGTCATAGTAATTTCATTATCTAAAGTTTAACTTTGAGGAAACAGCAGAAAACATTTGGAATGTTGACTTTATAGTAAAATCAGTATAAATGTTGAAGTACTAATTATTAAAAGTAAATTATGTATCAGAAAGACTAATGATTTTAATCTTCTGCTGTTCAGTTAAATAAAATATACTAATGATCATTTTATAATGTGTATTACAGAGTTATGCATTCATGAGTCAAGAACAATTGCAGCTGCTCACAGAAAGGCTTGACCCTAGTCAGCCCAAGGAAGTAAGTTTAAAAGCAGAAATGAAATATTAATAAAAACGAGTGCTTATGGCATATTGGAGAGCAGCCTGTATGTACATAAGAGTTCTATGTACCTAAGTGGAAACTTGTCTTTGTTGGCTCATCTATCTTACCTTCAATGCAGAAACTACTCTGCAGTGCAATATTTCATTGTTTGTAGCCATCTGGTTCAAAAACAAGAGTTGCAACAAGTACCTATTTTTTTTAGAGACCTATGTACTATAGATTGGCATTTTTAGGTTAAAAAAAATGTTGTTCCATGATAAATAAAGTTACTGAACCTTATTTGTTCTGTATACATGTCCCTTGCCCTTCTTGCTAACTTCTGTGTTGCCCTTTGAGTTAGCTCTGTCAGAAGAGAGAGATGCCTGCTGATTTGCCAACAACCTGCTGCCAAATGGAAAATATAAATCCAAGTTAGGTTTGCTGTCATGTCTGTGGCAGTACTAATTTGTGTCTCTAACCAACAATCAGCAGCAGCTGCTGGTATTTTTGAAGCTTGGGGAAATACCGGTTTGAGTGTGCTGTCTTGATAAGATTTATTGGGGCTTGTCTGGAAGTTGAAAAAGGCATGGTAGGTAGGAGCTGGTACAAACATTGTGATGGAGTTTTATTAGAAAAACAGATAAAAAGTCTGATGCTATTAAATGTTAATAAAATGTCCTACAGTTTCTTTCAGTAAGATGAAATAAATTGCTAGAGATAACAGTTTGTCTATGAATTGAAAAAAAAAGTTACTTGAAATTATTTAGAATGCTAATGAAAATTCAGCAGTAAAACACAATGTCTAATAACTGTGCCTGCTTCTTCTAGCTGAGAGCTTTAGAGAGCTATATTCCCCAACAGCAAAATACTTGATTACAGGCAGAAAGTAGAACATAAACCTTGCATCCAGTATTGAAAACCCATTTAAAATGGTTTTATTGCTTCTTCAAATACATGCATTTTCCCTTCTCAGTGATGTAGTGTCTTGTCTAAAGTAGCTGTAAAAAATATAACAGAAGATAAGTATTTGTTATTCCTTATCTATTCTACAGCCAGGTTCTGTTCCTTCCTGTCCTCCCTCCCTCCCTCTGACTTGTAGTAAATTACATATTTCAGAGGTTGTTGTGAATGGATTTTTGGTGTTTATCTTTTTGACTGTTCCAGGTTCGCCAAGAAGCTTTGCAGACGCTGTGCTTGGCCCCTGCCTCTGATATCCTGAGCTCTGAGAGTTGGCCAAGTCTGCGAAAGCATCTGACCATCTCTCTAGCAGATCCTGATGCAACATTTAGTGTAAGGGAATATTTTTTATCTAATTATGAGATTTGTATCCAAAGAAAGGACTACCAAAGAGGTGTAAGAAGTTACAGACATAAGTAGTCCAGCAGGCTTCAAGACATTTTATTATTGTGTGTTAAACAAATAAACTATTTTTTGAAGTAACAAAAATACAGGATTCCAGTAAATTTTGGTTTAAAGGACTGTAACAGGCTTTCAATAGGATATTTAGACACCAAAGTACTCATTTGCACTTCTTTTAATGGCAGTGAAGACATTTGAATTTCTTTTAGCAACAATGCACATTAAAAAAATGGACAAAACTGTAAAACATGCTCTGTAAAACAGGTCATGTTAATATTTCCTGCTCAAGTCAGGTTTATGCTCTATGGTGAGGAGAAAATGATACATAGTAATATTTCACAGGCAGTGATGAGGAAAAGAAATGACAGCTGCTTAAATGGCTTTTAGATTATTTATTATGTCAATTAAACTTCTTTACTTCTTCAAACTTGAAAGTGATTACCAAATAAATAGGAAAGTTGCCCCAGCTGCTGTCATATATTTCTCTTTCACCTGAGTTCTACAATTTCTTTTAAAACAGTGACAATTACAAGTTACTGATTGTGATTGGAAAAGTAATGTTCCTTGGTCTACCTTGTAACTCAGTGAGGCTCTGCATTGTTGCTGTAGTTCAAGTATTTGAATAAAATTTCCTTTGAAATGGAGATTTCTGTGATCAGAAACTATGTTTTTATAAGAACATGTTTAACATTTGCACAAATGTTTAGATATTAGGAATATTAGGAATAATGATATATTGATTATTTTTCAATTAAAATACACAGTTAATGACTATTTAATACATTGCCTGTTTTTTTCACTCTTAGGAGAAAATTCTGAGGTTTTATGCAAAAACCTTTTCTTCTTCTCCATTTAACATGACGAAAGAAGTCTATACAAGTTTAGGTATGTGCGTTTAATTACATGTCAAACTTCATGGGTCATGTACTTTTTGAAAAGTAAAATTTTGTAATGAAGACTGTATAAGACAGCCTGTTTTGTCATTGTTGTAATGAAGGTGAAGTGTTTTTTTATTGTTGGATTTCTCTTTTTTTTTCTTAGCAAGACACTTGGAGTTGTACTTTCTTTCTGGAGAATATTCTCTTCATATTTCAGCTGGTCTGGATGTATCTAACTCAGATGTAAATCGTTTACTTAAAAAGGTATAAATTAACTTTCTGTACCTTTTCTATCAGTACTGAAACATTATGCAGTAGTTATTTTTTAATTTTAATAATTACGTTTTCAGATTCGCCTTTTAAATGAGTACCAAAAGGAAGCACCATCTTCCTGGATTCGACATCCAGAAAAGTATGTCACCTTCAGGACTCTGTAACTGTTTCTTAGTTTAATAGTTATTCACATAAAATGAGATGCATGTGACTTTAGCAAAGGCTTGATTATAGGATGCATAGTGGCTGGTCAGTGACAGCAGGGGAAATAAAAGTAGAGGGTGGGAAAAATAAAATGGGGAAGTTGCATAGGAGAGTCATATTAAACTCCTTACTTAGGTTTTGGAGTCTTCTAAATGCTTTTGAACAAAAATTAATTTGGATGCAAGTGTAGCAAATGTAATATTTAGCACTTAAAATATGTAATAAGTTAGGAGAACATAGATGCATATTAATTTTATTTGTGGTATTACAAAGAGTTAATGCCCATATGAAGTTAAAGATAATGCTGTTGGTATTTATGATTTATCTGAAAAAAGGTTTTATGAGAAGTTTGTTCTTGGATATTACTGGTGGAAGGACTTCAGTGATTTTTTTGTATTCTGTCAATTTTTTCCCATTTGTGTCATAAGGTACATGGAAGAAGTAGTGGAGAGTACCTTGTCATTTTTGTCATTAAAACACAAGCCTAATCATCCTGCCTCTTCAGATTTCTTGACTCCAGTGCACTTCTTGGCTCTGCTAGATATCAAAGCAGTGTGGTTTAAGAAGTGGACGGTAAGCAAATAACCCACACCCCAACAACACGTCACTTGTTCATGCCAGACATTAATTTTGAAGTTATAGTTCCGACATCATGGACCCATTGTGTCCTATAGCACCCTATACTGAGAACTGTAATTAAGGGAGGGCAGGGTTTTTTTAGAATTTATGTCCACTGCTTTTCAATATTAACTCTACACCTCAATTTTTCTTCAGTTACTTGTTTCCATGAAATTTCTGAATATTTTCTGTGCTTTGTGTCTTCACTTCCTTTGGTAGACAGCCATTAAAAGATGCAAGTATTTTTTTTGGAAGAAGTGATGAGCATGAAAGAACAGTTACATATATTACACACTACACACAACTTGCTATCTTCAGTGGATGTTAGAGCTTTTTCCAGCCTACCATATATAAAATTTAGGATTTACTTGGCGATTTCAAAATGCCTAGTTCAGTATTTCAGTGTACTTACTGGTTTAGTGTTTTAACTACATGTTCTATTACAGTTTGTTCTGATGATGTAGGGGTTTTTTTTTTGTCATAAATGCACTGGAAACAAAAGTCTCAGTTGAGTATAATACTGGCTTACTCGAGCTGGAGTTCAATACGTTGAATATGTACTGTATATGGAATCCCTAATAGAACAGAATCAGAGATTATTTTTACTTTTTAGTTAAAAGCCAGGACATTTCTTTGCAGTTGACATTACATCTTCTTTGTCATTCAAGCATGCATATTACAGCAGAAAAGTGGTATTTAGGCTTCTGGAAAGGAAATATAAATCCTTGGTAAGTACTTCTATTAATATACTTTATTGATTATATATTCAATAATAGTCTGTAAATAAAATTTATTGGTAGAACACAGGGTAATGGCTTGAAACTGAAAGAGGATAGATTTAGATTAGATATTAGGAGGAACTTCTTTTTCTGTGAGGGTGGTGAGACATTGGAAAAAATTGCCCAGAGAAGTTGTGGATACCCCTTCCCTGGAAATGTTCAAGGCCAGGTTAGATGGAGGTGCAAGGCGTCCCTGTCCATGGCATTATTTGGAACTAGATGATCTTTAAGGTCCCTTTCAGCCCTGCCCATTCTATGATACTATGAATCACTGAGGCAAGTTTACTTGCAACTTAGTCTTTTTTGCATGTTGGACAATTTTTTTCCTCTTTTTTGGAGCTATTCCATGTTCTTCAGCTAGATAAACCTTTTGGATTTTTTTTTTTATTTGCTTAAATAGATCATTGATAAATGCAAAGCAGCATATATGGACAGCTCTGATTAAGGGGAATTTGGATATTTTATTGCAGGTGTTACTTAGGATTATAATTTATGAATTTGTTATGTTTCAATAATATTTGGAATTACTTCCAGAAAAGCATAAAAATGACAAATGGAGCATGATAAATACCATCAATACACTGTGCTATATTTGGATTTTTGATGAAAAGAGGCTAAAAAAACTGCCATTGTACTCTCTGAGGCATTAAGGGTTCAAAGTCAGCAAGATGAATCAAACTGGGAAAATATATTTAGTAATATAGCTGTTAATCCTATCATATATTTTGTATAGACAGATCTCTTTACTGGGGTGGAATTTTCATTGTTTTTAATAAGATGACTGTAGATGTGAGATCCATTCATATAAACAGGACTTTTTAAAATAAAGTTTTATAAAATCTTGTCATACAAATGAAATCAAATGTAAAATATATGGGACTGATAAAACCTTACGACGGAGCAAATGACACAGCCAACTATAAGAGACCTTCATCTTTTCTATCTGTGTGCATAGAACAGGGCATAGAATAAAGCATGATCCATGCAACAAAGAGTTTATAATAGAAAGTCCATGAGCAAGGTAGTCTAATCTAATTTATAAGCACAGCGTAAACATCCGATTAAGGTTGGGGTCTTTTTTATCATGTATGTCTTATATTTACACTTGTGAATAAATCTTGGCAGCTCCAAGCTGTAATAAATCTAACTATTCTTTTCAGATCATAAGAAAATAGAAAAAAATTAATTCTATCCCAGCTGAAACCAGGACAATGTGCTTTGTGTTTCCTTTCTACAACCACACTTACAATTTTTAAACTTTCATATACCTTGATCAGATTGCAGTGCTATGACAATCATGCACCACCAAGAACAGCAATAGCTACAGTTTAGTAAGTGTATTCAAGACAAAGCTTTTTACATGTGGAAATATAAAATCTTCCACAGTGATGACAGTAGGGCATTCACAGATTGCTGTTGACTTCTCAAAACACTTCCATGTTCTCTTCACTCTTTTTCATAGACTGTCTTTATGTTTATAGAGCTGGTTGTGGGATAATGTAATAGCAATGATGATATATTTTAATAGCCCTGAAAAATTTTGCCTCCTCTTGGTTAATGCATCCAAAGCACTGAAAAATGAAGTCATTGAAGTGGATATTTAATTTCTTGTGCTAAAAAACAGTACTTGGATACAAGAAAAAAATAGTTTATTGTGAAATATCAGGTACTTGATTATTTTGTGCTTTATTCCACAGATTAATACAGCAGTCCAGCAATGTCTTGATTATTTTGAATTTTGCAAGGCAGCAGTTAATAAAAATTCCAAAGCCACTGACTTTTCCCAGCAGCACTGTAGTGAGTATCTTTGCATGTCTCACATTATATGCACATACATCCAGATTCTTTAGGTTTTTGAGTGTGCTGCCTCAAGAGGAAGACATTCTATCTATTCTGTTTCTTCCCCAAATGTTATATGACTGTTTTTTAAGAGAAAACTAATAGCAGTGGTTAAATACTTCAATTTTCTTTATATACAAAACGATCTGCTTGTGTTGCAGGAAGTACCTAGGTACTGTAAAGAAAACTACAGGAGTAAAGTTTTTTTGTTTTGTTTGTTTAATTGTTACAGGTGATATGCAGAATTTTTCTTACACTGGACCAGAATTACAGTACATCTATTTTGTTCATTCACTGTGCCTCTTAGGAAGATTGTTGATCTATACACAAGGCCAGAATCTCTTTCCAGTACAGCTGAAAAATAAAAAAGGTAGGAGGAGAGTGGAAGAAAATGGAACCTTTTGAGAAAAAGTGTATCCATTCTTGATATATATTTATATATTTTCACTGCAATATTGTGGACATTGAAGAAAAATGCTTTATTTACCAATTCTGGGCCTTATATATATATATGAGCATCTACACATAGGTTTTTTTATTCTTTGATGGATGTGGTTGAATGGATCACTTATGTGTTATATTAATTTCATTTTGAAGGACAGTTGGATCAGTGTGTAAGTGATTTGGTTTTTCTAGATGTGAGTAATAGCTTCTGTCAAACCATTTGATGTAATTGGTTGGAAGAGAGACGTGTCTGGGAAACTGTTTTTCAGGTGTGAAAGAAACATCAGTATTTCAAGCTAATTGCAAATTGAAAACAAGTGCTCTGAGTTTAATCTGTTAATTAAGATAAAAGTAGAAGAAAAATTCTGTACCTGTGGAACAGAGGTGTTAATAGGCACACAGTATATGAAATAGAAAAGCTCTTGGACAGCCAGAGCAATCTACATGGTGCAAGGTTGGGAAACAGAAGTGTGTGAGGGCAGTTGTAGTATTCCATTGCTTTAGTGTTTCTATTAATGCAGAATTCCAAACATTACTGGATACTAGTTTTGTGACTTGTCTTTTGTCCCTCTGGTTAGAGGACCAAGACTTGATAGATGCTATGTAGTGCAGTTGTGACTAAGAAACGTCTACTATTAAAGTGCTTTTGTCATATATACATTACGTGTGTAACACCCTTCCAGCAGAGATTCGGGAATGGTGGTTGAGATTCGGGGATGGTGGTTGCTTTTTCCTTTCCTGTAAAAATGTAACAATCTTGCAATCTCTCTTCTTAATAGTGTCCTTCTCAGCTTCTTAGTGAGAAGTGTTATTCTCAGCTTCAAGAGATGGCAACTCTTACCTCACAGATTGGTTGACTTATTAACATAATTACATTTAACTTGGAGCAGTTGTTCCCATCTTGCATTTAGCTACATTTGTTGTTTTTGTTTCAGACCTGAGAAAGAGTTGTGTGACAGACTCTCTCTTTTCCAGTTGTTTCACTTAATCTAATAGTAATGCTTTTTTTCCACAGTGATCTATATTCAGTATTTTCAAAGGTTGGCTGCCATTTGTTGCAGTGAAAGATGTTGTAAAATTTCAAATGGCTAAATTGAGAGTAAGATCAGTTAAGTTAATCATGAAATACCTTATGTAGAGTCCCAAGGACATGTATGTCCTCTGCTTTATCACTTGTTCATAATTGATTTCCTCTATACAGCAAAGCATTCTTTACATATGTTTACAAAATCCATTTTTTATTTGGAAAATTAAACTTAGTCTTTAATTTACAAAGTATTTTCCTTTTTTTTTTTTTAATAGATAGTGTATCCGTAACTGATGTGTTGGTATTATTTGTTCAACTTATTTATTACTCTCCAAGTTACCCAAAGACAGCTTTGGCAGCAGATACAGGTAAATGCTTTTTTTTTTAACTTATATAGTAGTATATTTAGTTACAATGAGGCATATGATATCTTCTTTCTCAATTTGTAATTTGTGTCTATTATTACTGCAGGTTTTTTTCTTCCCTTCCACCCTTACCCTTTCTTCCTCCCTCTGTGTTGAATCAGCTTTTAACAAAATTAATAATTCAGAAGCAACTACATAAATCATGTAGAGATATTTGTGTAACTTAAAATATAATATATATTTCTTGTGTTCACCAGATAGTTATTCTCCAGAAAGTCTTGTTATGGAGATTCTGCAAGTTTTTTGTGATCAAACAGGATGTGCTGCTGAATGTTTGTATACGGATGCAGTGATAGATGCCCTGCTTCATCCTGTTCAAAGTTTGCTGAGTGGCACAGAGGTTTGTAATAATCTTCCAAATTATTTTTACTTGTATAGAATATTATACTTTTTCCATATTTTCTATGTAGAAGGTTTATTTACTCACATAGTAACGTAGCTTCTGTGGTATCTTATACATTAACTATCATAGTGTGCGTTGGATAGTTCAGTCTGTTACTATGATTGGTGTGACATGGAAGTCTTGTGAATAGCAACAAAAATTGTGCTGTAGTCAGACTGTTTCCTTGGGCAAAAATCACTGCTTAATTTTTTTCATTGGTTTTGGCTTTTTTTTCTGATGTCATTTGTATATTTCTTGGATGAATATTTTCTCTACCTTCTGTTTGAAAGGCCATCTGCTTTTATTTTTAAATTCAGTTGGCAACTTGTAAGTTAGGTGTTCTCAATAACTAGTGTAAGTAAAATATATCATTTTCCATGCAAAGCTATGATTTTCTAGATTGATAAAAGAAAAAGGGTTTTATTGTAGTTTTTTCTATAAGGTTTATGAAAATACTGGTAATTAGTGCCTTTTATGATGAAGATTAGTGTGATGACCTTTGAATATAGGCTGTTAACTTACTATGTTTAAGACATTAAGAAATCATCAGGAAGGTGATCTTCAGGTTCTGCATACCTAAGACAGACTTGAAAAAACAGCTTTCAGAAAAGCATTGAATTTAAAGCTTCCTTTTGTTTTATTCCTCTTCCAAATAGGTGTATATAAACTGTCTTGAAACCACTTTACTTGATGTAGCTGATATTTTGGCAAGGATTGGTGCTTCAGAAGATGGTCTTTCTCTTCTTCTTTATGGAGAAAATGAAAAAACTGCCAAAGACAGGTAAGAGTCCATTAATGAATGGCATTAGTGAGCACTTCAATGAATTACTTTGTTCTTATGAGACTCATTTGCTCATCTTTCATTTACCTATCATGTGATAAGTTTTGCTTTTGTTTGAGTAAAATATCTGACTATAAACTTAAGTAGTGTTTTATAGAATGTATGAGGGAGATATTTATGTGCAGAACCAGGTAAAATGACAATGTAAAGAAATACTTATAATAAGGGAGATTTTCATGTTTTTCTTCTTTTTCTAATTCATGTGTGAGCGTTCTGTTCTCCGAATATAGTTCCATCATATTCATAGTGTTATTTTTCAGACCAAAGACCTTTCCTCTTCAATTTTCTGTGTTTGTTTTTAGAATAAGTATTAAAACCAACCAAATTTATTGAAAGAATAGATTTAATATAGCATTCACATTTCAATACATCTAGTAGAGATCGTGTATAAGAAGCTGCCATGTGTAACACTGTAATTTACTTAGGATCAGTGTGTTCCTATGGGTGAAATATACTTAGCTGATGCTAAAACTTGTAACAGCAGTAAAACCAAGATGAGCCTTTGAAAATAGCTAAGCTGCAGGTCATGAAAATGTTTGGAATGTATGTCTTCTAAGTGGAGAAATCTCAGAATTGTCTTCCCGACTAGACTTCTATAAGACATAGAGTCTGTGTAGTTCATAGTCCTGTGGGCTGTGTGGAAGGCAATGGATATATTTTGCATTGCATAGAACTATTTGCCAAAGTGACATCACTTGCTGTACATTTCTTTTCTTCTGACTGGTGTTACAAGTTATAATATAGTTTGTCCCTCCATAGTGGGTATAGTATCTTTCTATAGTTTCTTTTCCCCTAAAAAATTTTAAAAAGGTTAGTCAGAGGATTTGTTTCAAAGCTTACTACAAAAAAAAATTTAAATATATTTTTTTATTTCTAGTCCTACAGCTGCTCATGTACTTGTTCAGTTCACAAAGAAACTTCTTCATGATGACATTTCTCTTTTATCTGGATCTGAGCTTATGCCAGTTCTTAAAGGAGCTTTCATTTTTGTGTGCCGTCAAATGTACAAAACTTGTGAAGGCCTACAGCTGCTAATTCCTTATGGCTTGCATGAATCTATTGCAGAGGCCTGGAGAAAGGTAAATCTTGCTTTGGGATTGGAAAGAATCTTACTGAGAGAGGTTCAGCTTGTGTAATAGTTGTTCTTACAGGTTAATTATTTTTAAGCAGTTAAGTAGTACTTGAAAATGTTGTAAAATTGAAGTTCTACTTGCAAATCTTCTTTCTGAATGTGAACCTAGCAGAAGTTTAATTTGAGAGTTCTATGCCTAAGATTAAAACAGGAACTCTTGATGCATTGATAGACGTGTCATTCATTGTCCTTGATGGCAGAAATCACTTGATGTCATGGTAACCCCTGACCACCACAGATCTTGCCTTCACTCTTGGTTTGGGCTATTTTGAAAGGAAATACTCCTGCTACGTGCTCTTACTAATTTTTAGTTAGACTGATTTGTGTCAAGTGGGAGATACGGAGAAAAAAAAAAAAGCAGATTGCAATTATTTGTTAAATAGTGAGGTGACACTGAAATATTCTTAAGAGACCATAGTAAGAAGTGCCAGGCAGGAGTTCTTGTCTTACCTGCATACATGGATTTGTTATGACGTTTAGACTCTGTACTTCCACTTCAGTTTGATTGCTAGTCGGGTCTTTTTCCTACATGAAAGAAAGAGCTTGGATCCAACAGTTCTCTGTATTTTGCTTTCTGTTATGACAGAATCACAGAATTAGTAAAATGGGAAGGGACCACAGTGTGTCAACTCATGCAACCTCCTTGCTCAAGCAGGGTAATCCTACAGCACATGGCATGGGATTGTGTCCAGAGAGTTCTTGAGTATCTCCAGTGGGGGAGACTCGCTGGGGAATCTGCTCTAGTGCTCATTCTCCTGCACAGTAAAGAAGTTATTTCGTGTGTTCAGGTGGAACTTTTTGTACATCAGTTTCTGCCCATTGCCTCTTACCCTATTGCTTGGCACCACTGAGAAGAGCCTGAGTCCCTCCTCTTGACACCCTCCTTTCAGATATACTGGCAGATATTGATGAGGTCCCCTCTCAGTTGTCTTCTCAAGACTGAACAGGCCCAGCTCCCTCAGCCTTGCTTCATGAATGATGATGTCCCAGCCCCCTCATCATTGTCAGTTCTGTTTTCGTTGTTCTGATAGTCACGTGCAGCGTAAAATTCTTGTGTATTGTAAAAAATTACTGAAGGTGGAGAAATGACGGCAGATCCTGCAAATGCAGTTTTCAGAAAGTTCCAACATTTGAATCATTACAATAACATTGTCACAGTTTAGATGAACAAATAAATCTTGAGGTAGCAAACAAATCTTTAACTTTTGCTTCCAGGTTAACTGAAAGCATGTTTAAACTGTAGGTATTAAGACTTGTAATGGAAAACCAAAGTCTAGCTGTGTTATTCACTTTGCACTGAAAAATGGGACTATCTTTTTTATATCTTAGAGAGGGATCAGATCAACCTGAAACAAAGAATGGACTAAAAGACTAAATTTGTTTTTTTCTGGAGGCGAGGAAGTGGGAGGGAAAACAAATGCGAGGAAGAAAGAATGGAACAGCTATTTTTCCTTCTTCTTGTATGCTTCTACTGTATGCTGTTATTATGATGAGAGATTTAAAAACACAGTCACAATGTAGACCAAGGCAGAAAATACCAGAAGGGTAGAACATGAATAGAAGATACTTAAATCACCAGTTTGTGGGTGTTTCTCAATGTTTCATATATTAATATTGCCATGAATGCATACATTGTCTTGAAAATAAAAGATATTATCACTTGAAATCATAATTGCATCACAGGAAATTCTTTTTCTCATCAAAGAGTGGTGATTTTAAAACTTATGTTCTTCCTTACCTTGAAAGCTTGAGGATTTTTATTGAATTAAGGAGCTTATTTCACTTGATTCATGCTGTAATTTATGTAGCTCAGCAGTCTTCTTTCTGATGCTTTCCTATTGTGTAACTCTTTGGTCTTACTCAAACTAGCCTGTTACTCTGTTTAATGTTTATCATAGGCAGAGTGTTAAAAACTTTTGATGGGCACTTTCAGTTATTTCCTCTAAGAAAACATGGCATGTACACTTTGTACAAAAGACTTCTTTCCACATTAAAATCCCTTATTATGGTATAGAACATAATTTAGACAAATTGTCTTGACACGAACAAGATAAGTAGACTGAATATGTTGAATAAAAACAAAGTTTACCCTATAAAATGCTATTTCTTCACTTCACTTGGGTAGTCAAATATAAACTGAAGTAGAATAAACAGATTCTTGACTTCAAGAATCAACAAGTTATTACAGGAAAGCCAACTCCATTCTCTTACTACTTTTAAAATTATTTTCTGTCGTTTTTCAATTTTAAAACATCTGAAGTTTATAAAATATCTTACCATTTATAGTGTAGCAAAACCAGTGGATTATGGTGGATTCTTTCCAAGCAGTAGTATGGATTTTTTAATGGCTTGAGTGATAATTTGTATCCTTTTCTTTTACCTGTCTCCTGGAGCTTTGAGACTCATGGAGAAATAAATTCTTTTTATTCTTGGCAGATTCTGATGAAATTCTGAGACAGAACTTATAAAGATGATAATAAAAGGGGAACAACAGATCCAGTGCAGTTGACTAGTTTATTAGAAGAATCTTTTGTTGACTTTGTACATCACATTTATAAGGCAGTATATTAATAAATGCTCGCTTCTATTTCAATGGTGTAATTTGCTTTTTATCCCATAAACATAAAGCAACTCTAATAATTAATTTTAAATATGCAGGTTTTCATGCCACTTATTTTCAAATAGAATTAAAATGATCAAATATAAAAATTTGTATTTATATGTCATATATTTATGTCTGTGACTCTAATGATATCCATACCAATATAAATTTATATAATTTATAAAAAAATAAAAATTATTATCAGAATGATACAGAATTAATCAGTAAGTTTGGTATAGTGATTCCAGTGGCTGTTATTTCCATTACCTGAGACAGAAACGGAATAAAGAGTTCTGTTACAGTTTTTCCTTTTTTTTCCTTTTTTTCTTTTAAATGCGAATTTTTGGGAGTCTTCAGTTGGAAAGTAAAGAAGTTTATTTAAGAATTCTAATAAAAACATTTAAAATGTACTAGCTTTAAAACTGTTTATACCCACGGAAGAAGTAAAAATTAAGCTTTTCTGGAATAAAAATTATGTAGCAGAATAGCATGTTCTGTGCCAAAGACTAGCATACAACCTGATAGCTGTGGTTTTTTTTCTTTTGGATATAACAAGAGAAAGAAAAAGATCTGAAATTTAAAAATTGTGTAAATAGACATTAAGAAGGTGTTATTTACATTTTGCAGATAAGTTTGCTTTCAGAAAGAGTACCTACTCCTGTAACTGATGCAGACTCCACTTCATCAATAAGTCAAGAATCAAAAAACAGGTAACTTGGTACTTAATTTATGCACCTTGATAAGTGTGAACACACGGTGCTGCTTTAACTACAATTGAAACTTCTTGTAATCCCATGTCTTTGTTGTAGCTTGATTCCAGCTGGCAACTGAACATAGCACAGCCATTTGCATCTCTATGGCATGGGGAAGAGAATCAGGAAAAAAAAAATTATGGGTTGAGATACGAACAGTCTAATAATTGAAACACAGTAAAATATAGTAGTAGTAATACTAACAATCATAATAATACTACTATGGTAATAATAATGGTAATAATAATAGTAATGAAAAGGAGAGAAAGAGAGAGAAGTAACACACAGGAGAAACAAGTGACACACAACTCAGTTGCTCATCACTCTGGCAGATGCCCAGCTCATCCCTTAACAGTGATTTTCAGCCAACTCTGGGCAACTCCNTAAAAGATATTATCACTTGAAATCATAATTGCATCACAGGAAATTCTTTTTCTCATCAAAGAGTGGTGGTTTTAAAACTTATGTTCTTCCTTACCTTGAAAGCTTGAGGATTTTTATTGAATTAAGGAGCTTATTTCACTTGATTCATGCTGTAATTTATGTAGCTCAGCAGTCTTCTTTCTGATGCTTTCCTATTGTGTAACTCTTTGGTCTTACTCAAACTAGCCTGTTACTCTGTTTAATGTTTATCATAGGCAGAGTGTTAAAAACTTTTGATGGGCACTTTCAGTTATTTCCTCTAAGAAAACATGGCATGTACACTTTGTACAAAAGACTTCTTTCCACATTAAAATCCCTTATTATGGTATAGAACATAATTTAGACAAATTGTCTTGACACGAACAAGATAAGTAGACTGAATATGTTGAATAAAAACAAAGTTTACCCTATAAAATGCTATTTCTTCACTTCACTTGGGTAGTCAAATATAAACTGAAGTAGAATAAACAGATTCTTGACTTCAAGAATCAACAAGTTATTACAGGAAAGCCAACTCCATTCTCTTACTACTTTTAAAATTATTTTCTGTCGTTTTTCAATTTTAAAACATCTGAAGTTTATAAAATATCTTACCATTTATAGTGTAGCAAAACCAGTGGATTATGGTGGATTCTTTCCAAGCAGTAGTATGGATTTTTTAATGGCTTGAGTGATAATTTGTATCCTTTTCTTTTACCTGTCTCCTGGAGCTTTGAGACTCATGGAGAAATAAATTCTTTTTATTCTTGGCAGATTCTGATGAAATTCTGAGACAGAACTTATAAAGATGATAATAAAAGGGGAACAACAGATCCAGTGCAGTTGACTAGTTTATTAGAAGAATCTTTTGTTGACTTTGTACATCACATTTATAAGGCAGTATATTAATAAATGCTCGCTTCTATTTCAATGGTGTAATTTGCTTTTTATCCCATAAACATAAAGCAACTCTAATAATTAATTTTAAATATGTAGGCTTTCATGCCACTTATTTTCAAATAGAATTAAAATGATCAAATATAAAAATTTGTATTTATATGTCATATATTTATGTCTGTGACTCTAATGATATCCATACCAATATAAATTTATATAATTTATAAAAAAATAAAAATTATTATCAGAATGATACAGAATTAATCAGTAAGTTTGGTATAGTGATTCCAGTGGCTGTTATTTCCATTACCTGAGACAGAAACGGAATAAAGAGTTCTGTTACAGTTTTTCCTTTTTTTTCCTTTTTTTCTTTTAAATGCGAATTTTTGGGAGTCTTCAGTTGGAAAGTAAAGAAGTTTATTTAAGAATTCTAATAAAAACATTTAAAATGTACTAGCTTTAAAACTGTTTATACCCACGGAAGAAGTAAAAATTAAGCTTTTCTGGAATAAAAATTATGTAGCAGAATAGCGTGTTCTGTGCCAAAGACTAGCATACAACCTGATCGCTGTGGTTTTTTTTCTTTTGTATATAACAAGAGAAAGAAAAAGATCTGAAATTTAAAAATTGTGTAAATAGACATTAAGAAGGTGTTATTTACATTTTGCAGATAAGTTTGCTTTCAGAAAGAGTACCTACTCCTGTAACTGATGCAGACTCCACTTCATCAATAAGTCAAGAATCAAAAAACAGGTAACTTGGTACTTAATTTATGCACCTTGATAAGTGTGAACACACGGTGCTGCTTTAACTACAATTGAAACTTCTTGTAATCCCATGTCTTTGTTGTAGCTTGATTCCAGCTGGCAACTGAACATAGCACAGCCATTTGCATCTCTATGGCATGGGGAAGAGAATCAGGAAAAAAAAAAAATTATGGGTTGAGATACGAACAGTCTAATAATTGAAACAAAGTAAAATATAGTAGTAGTAATACTAATAATCATAATAATACTACTAATGGTAATAATAATGGTAATGAAAAGGAGAGAAAGAGAGAGAAGTAACACACAGGAGAAACAAGTGACACACAACTCAGTTGCTCATCACTCTGGCAGATGCCCAGCTCATCCCTTAACAGTGATTTTCAGCCAACTCTGGGCAACTCCCTGCAGTTTATATACTAAGCATGGCTTCCCATCCTATGGAATATCCTCTTGGCCGGTTTGGCTTGGCTCTCCTGGCTGTGCTCTCATGGTTTCTTGTGAAGTTCTGCTCACTTGCATAGCATGGAAAACTGGGAAGTTCTTGCCTTTCATAAGCACTACTTGGAAACAACTAAAATGCCAGTATGTTACCAACATTATTCTCATCCTAAATCCAAAAAACAGCATTTTACTGGCTACTTAGAAGAAAATGCATGCTATCCCAGCCAAACCCAGGACAGTCTTTTTGCCAAAAGGTCAGTGGTAGGTAGAGAAACTGCAGTAGCATAGGTCTCAGTAGAGCTACAAAATTCTTCCTGACCTTTGAGAACTGTCTTGGCTTAGAGAGTGGTGTCTGATCTATGTAAAAATGACTTATAGTTGATTCTCTCTGACTAAAGAATTTTTTTGGAGGAAAATGTGAATTAGAAAGCACAGAACAAAATAGCTGTCTGTTTATTTTATGCCTTTGATGTGGTGCTAATTTAAAATGCTGTTCTGCTGAATCATATTTACACCTTCAAAATACTTTGTAGCAAGATGGGCAGCATTTTGGCTGAAAGCCTCCTGATACATACCAAGTGAAAGGTGTCCTTCCTTTTATACTGAAAGTTAATGTCCCTTTATAGAAGTTTATATCCATTAAGGTGAAAAGTACACAAGTATTTGGGAATCTGAAAATTCAGAGCAATGCTGATGTTCCATTGTCTTCTTTTAGTATGTGAAGCTATTGTGTAAATATAGCACCTTTCTTCACAATTCTGTACCAATTGCTTGCAGGAACCTTCAGCTCCTCAAATGTGAGTTCCTCATAGTGTTTTTACATTGTTGAGAAATTCTGTGCCTGTTTTGCCAACATTTAACTGCCATGCTAGTATCTTAAGACTGTATGGAGTCAGATGGCAAGTCATACATATGTTTAAGGGTAGCACAGGTCTTTTGGGCTCCCCATTACATCATCCCTGACTTCTGTGTTCCTACCTAACCTTAGTTTTGCCACAGAGTTTGAATGTTCACACAAAATGCAATCTAGTATATTATCTTTTTTTCCCAAATCTTTTTTAATCTAACATAATCTTATAAATTAAGCATAGAGTCCAGTGAGTAAAGTACTGTTGTTTTTCAAAGTTAGGAATTGTACTTTTTCTTTTTTGCCATGCTTTTTCACATATAGTTTTTTAATTACTGTTTTGTTACTCTTGCAGTTTGTTATGGGAAGAGACTTTGTTAGATGCCTTGCTAAATTTTTCTACAACACCCAAAGGACTATTGCTGCTTCACAGTACAGGTGCCATGAATGACTGTGTGAACTTCATGTTTAACAGTTTATCAAAAAAAATCCAGGTAAGCATTGCAGAGTCTTTATATATACTTTTTACTGTAAATTTTGAAATGCTAGAAAAAAATTTTCTTCTAAGTGCAGTTTTTTTAGACAATTGTGGTAGATCATGTTGAAATCTAAATATGCTAGACAAAGCCTGAAATATAAACAAGAATCAGATAATGTACATTTTTAGGACAAAAGAAATAATTGCCAATGCCATCCTACTGAATGTGTGTAAAAACATTATAATACTAATGGTTTCATTTGCTCATATTGCATGTTTCAACCACAGTATTTTGTGTTTAAATTTTTATAAGATACCTGGCAAAGTTGTTTAATTAGGAATCTGACCCTGATAAGTCTGTAGAGGATAGTATCTATGAACTGTTCAAGTCTAAATATAAAGTGAATTAAATTCTGTTAACAAGTGTAAGAAAGATCAGTATTTAAGAGATGATTTGAGAGTTTCAGTCTTCTAAATAACTAACACTGCACTTTTTTGCTTCTTATAAACAGACAAATGAATATGAAGATGTTGGTAATAGAATAATTGTTACACAAATGGCAACAACACCAATGGCTGCAGTAGCTCTGCAGAATTCAGGTAAATTGAAGAATGATGTTATTATGAATAATTGCATGCTATAGGCTTTCATTTTGGAAAAAGTGAGAAAGATGTTAAAAAAGTTCAACTGTTTAAAATAATTACACAGTATTAAAAAAACCTAAATATTAGCTAATTTCTTCTTGATGGAAATTAATTCTCTTCAGCTTACAAGTCATTCATTAATCTTGATGCAGCATTTTAGGGATTTTTTTGGGTTTTTTTTTTTCTTCTGATATTATATAAAACCTTTACTTCACTAGTTTGGATTTCCAGAAATTTCCTGCATATGTGTGAAGACATTTGTACTTTTTAAAAATAAGTTTGTGGGTGCTTCTTATTGATCTGCAGATCAGAATTAATAACTGTTAGTGTCTGTAATTTGTATGTACATTTCCATGGTTAATGACTGCTCAAAGGGTGAGAAACTGCATGGGCCTAAATGTCACTGGTGCAGTTACACATTAGTGAGATGTAAATGAGATTATGCTATGAGAAGAATTGTCAATTCAGACAAAATCTCTCCAGAATCAATCTCAGATAACCCAACTGTAACCATATCACCAACAGTCCAGGTGGCCATTATATTAAAACTGGAATCTCATCAATAAAATGAAGGTGATGTCTTACGTTGCTAAGGAAGTCCATGAGGTACAAAAGTTGCAAATTATCTCTCTCACTATATAGAAGTGGCTGGTGTTGACTGAAAGACTGTCAGAAAGGCATTTAAATACTGCCAGTCAAGGAAACTGATCAGTTTCTTAGTTACTAGTTATGCCTCAGGGATTTTTCACAAAGCAGGGAGCAGATCTACTGAGGAGTTACCCATCTGTCCTGTTGTAAGATTTTGCTTCTTATGGCCCTATTATGCCCTTTGGCATCAAGAGACAAATGATAAGCCAAAAATAATCAGCACTGATTTTCAACCTTTACATTTGAAGATTTCAGTTAGATGGCTCTTTCCTCCTCTATTTAAATATTTAACATTATAAATCTTAACAGCATAAAGTCAGCTACTAGTGCTTCTTTTAAAGTTGGGATTTTTCTAGTCCTTTTCACCATGGTATGTTTTAATTTATTAATGAGTTATAGTGAATCTGTATTTTTAGAACCACAGAGACAATACTAGCTAAGCCTTGATCCATTGCAGTTAACTTACTAAAGAAGGTTAGAAGCTCATTTACATAGAGCTACAAGATACATAAATATAATCCTACTCTAGTGCAATAGTCTTTGGAAACCATTGTTGCATATTGTAGAGAGAACATAAGCAGATTGCTCTAGAAAGGTAGTTTAGACAAAAGGATTGAGAAACCAGGGATAGTAACCCTAAGGCAATCTGTTTTGTGTAATTTCAGCCTTCAGTATAGAGAATTTTGTGAATCTTGGTTAGAGTTGTGGTGTAAAATATTTCTAATATGAAACTCATTATTAGTACAAACATTTGTTTTAGGCTTTATAAAGGCACTTGTAACTGAATTATGGGCTCTTTTGGAGTGTGGGAAAGATGATTTGAGAATAACACAACCCAAATCTACTCCAGTTGACCCTATTGACCAAAGTTGTCAGAAGGTGAGAAATTATTTAATCTTATGTTTTTGTATGGAAAGGAACAGCACTGAGATTCAGATAGGATGATACATACCTTTCTGTAAATTGCTATTACAACCATACCTGCTTCTTGGCACATGTGTCAAAAGTGGTATAATACACTAGTTGAATGATGACTGATTCTTGTGTTGCATGGCAGTTCACAATGCCAGGGGTTAACTATGAAATAATGAATAGCAATCATGACAAAACTAGGTCTTAAATGCTGGCCATCAGTTTATGTCCCGATTAGTGTAATAAAATCAGGAAGAGTGATGTGCTTTAGAGTATTTTTTGTCTCTAGATTTTAGAATTATGTGGTAATGAAATATGGTAATTTTAAAAATTGCTTGTTCAATTTGATAGATAATAGATATTTCAGACACTACTGCCCTTTTAGATTGCATAGATGCCTACCAGGGTATGCAGTCTTACTTTGGGCAGGTCTGTTTAGGTTAAGCTCAGCTTGTAAAGGATAAGAACAAAGTTACCATAAGTGACAAATAATTCCTAACACTTACTTGGTTGTCTTAACTGATTAATATTCCTTGTTGCCCCTCCTTTTTTTCCTTCTCTAGTCTTTTCTGTTTCTGATAAATTTGCTCACTTACCCAGCAGTTTCTGAGCTCCTGAGTAAACAAGATATACCAAATAAACCCATGTACTCATTCCGTGAAGTACCCACAGATATAATTGTAAGTATTTTGAAAGAAAAATATGTCTCTGAAGACATTTTTCCCTGAGAAAATGTTATTGTTATAAAAGAGTAAGTTTTTTTCTAATTGAAAGATTCTGAATTTTTCTGCATTTTGTATTATATACAGCATGAGGGCAGTATATGCACATATCACCTCATAATAACCTAAATTTTCATTTTGAGATCTTAAAGGTTACTTTAACTTGTGTTGGAATTGTGTTTTTCCACAGAAAAAAAGTAACATAAATATATACATTTGGATGTGCATACAATTACATACGGGAAAATGTTGGAAGAAAAGTATATTATAAAAGTGTATTTTATACAGCATTGCTCTATCACACTATCTGTAGGTTTAGAAATAAGAAAAGAAAAAAAACAAAATGAAAACACAGAAGCCCCATACCTCCGGCTATTTTTTAATAGGAAGCATGATTCACACAAAGGAGAAAATCAGTAATTGGAAACCTACTGATTAAGACATACTTCAGAAAAATAGCTTCACCATTTCTGTATTTAGTATTATTTTGTATTCAATCATTCTACTGTAGTCAATTGCAGCTTTTTTTCTCATCTACAAAGCACAGACAAGTAATTTGTGACCTTGTGTGGCAGGTAAAATCAGATTTTTTTTTCTAATGAGTTAGCACTTTAAATTGCTGTTATATTGAAGTGTTTAGCACAGGCTCTGGATTGGTGATATTCTAAGTTGTTTAGACAGTTTATCATAATAGTGTATCTTATGTTTGGAAGGGATTTTTTGAGTTATTTTTTGTAATACTGTTTTGATGATTTCAGGAGGAAATTACATGATTAATTTCATTTTTCCAATCTACTCAATGCTAGTGTGTTCCCCAATTGATAGCTTTGTTCAGTTACCAACTTTTTTAAGGAACTGGAAGTGAGCAAGATAGATGTATGCTGAAGATGATAAGTATTTGAGAGAATTCAAATTGTGGTAGATCTCAAGAATGATTTTTGTAACTTTTGAAAACCAATGTTATTTTAGCTTTTGGGGCACTTGAATGTTTTTATGAAATTTTCTAGGTTTCTAGAAATGCCAATACTGATACAATTGTTCAGAGTTCCCCGAGGAGAAAGATGTTTCGGATGAGGCTTGTCTGACTTAGCTACTATGCAGCAGTGGGTTTTGTTGGCCTAGCCAACATAGATGTATCCAAGATACATCTAGCTATGCAAAATAGACCTCCAAGGTTATGTAGGTAACAGAAAGGAAATAGTCAGATCCTATAATGTTAATTTAACCTATCATGGCTCAGTCTAAGTCCTCAGAAAACTTCTGAAGAGAAGTTAAGAGATATAGGCTTGTTATAACCTTGCTTTTGGGAAGCTATTGCAGAAAGCAAAAGATAAAACATTTTGACCAGATATAACTACAGGAAGCAAAGTAAAAGCAACATCTGTGCCACTAGAAGATTTGATTGGGAGATCTAACTACTTAGTGTGCCTTATTTTTTCTCTGTTTCTGAATTGTGTCACATTACCACAGAATGACTTGTTTATGCTAAACTATATTTGCTAATATACAGAACTTGATAATTTTGTATATCCTTTATTTCTGGAATAGATTTAAACATTTTTACCTCCTCTGTATTTTTATCTGACTAGCTGTATCATTGACTGAACAGATTATCAGTTGAGGTTTTATAGCTTTTAACGGTAGACTAATCAGGTTTTTATTTGTTCCCTTAGGAATTTTTTTTTCTTAATATATGCAAGATTTTTCTTTACTGTGTTTGGCATGTAAAATTATTTTAGAAAATGGAACACATAAATGAGGGTTCTTCTGCCTGCCTCCAGTCTCTGAGGGTTTTTGCAGTGTATATATTCAGGGGGAATCTAGTCTGGAAGGTACCCTCTAGACCTGTAGTGTTGAAAGGCATTAGAACAGATTATTTTTCTTCAGTAATTCTGGAGAATCATAGATGGTTTGTCTTAGGTATTCAAAGTAGATGACACCTGACCTGTAATATTTAAGCTAGGCTCTGTAGCTGAGCAGTGCAGATTTATCCAGACATTTTTTGGATGTAATCCTGTGTTAGACCTTGTTCATTATCTTCCTTCCTAAAATCCCAAATCAGAGCTTAGTCTTCTTTTCGAGCAGTCCTCTCACTGTGCCTGCTCTTCATATTCTTTTGCAGCTCCCAGCTTTGATTTATAAATGAGAGGAGGTTGATGCCAGAGGAATATCCCTTAGCATTTAACTTTTTGTATGTATAAATATATAAAAAATTCTTAAATCCCAAACAAATAAATTGCTTGCATTCTCAATTTTATGAAAAGCCTTGAGGTCCAAGTTGAGTTTTTTAATTGAGAATTTTTTTGTAAATATACTATGTGGAAAAAGCGGTCTTCCCCACTACCCCAAAAATCTAATAGGAAAAATATGCTTTCACTGTATTTAAAATAAGAGTACATTATATGAAGACAGTGTACTTTGAAAAGTTCTAGACATTTTTCCTACTATTCTGAGTTTTACTCATGATTTTTACTTTTCCCTGTTGAAAACCAGAGCTTTTGTTGAGTTCATGAAAGTATGGGTGTCAACATTATTGAAATGACTCATTGATCTAATTAGGTGAATAATAACTCCCTCTGCTGCTTCTGAAACTGTACTTCTAAATTGTGGAGAAAATAAAAATTTGTATTTAATCAAGATTAAATAAAGCTCATAGGGTATTGTAATCTGTTTCTTCTGACCATAGCACAGCAATCTGCCTCTGACACACAACATCACTGAATGTTTTTTTTCCTTAGTTTTTTTTTTTTTTTTAATGAAATAATTTCTTCAGAAGCAGTTTGCATATGCAGTGAGCCAGAGGGGAAGATAATTAGGTTGGTTTTGTGGAAGAAGTGGGAAGCAGCCACAAGTCATTGTCTGTTACATGAGATGCTCTGAGATGAAAGGTGTAAGCCTCAATATCTGAGCCAAGACTTGCTAAACTGAGACTAAATGGCTATCTTGAAGCATGTTGTACTAACCAGTGTGAGAAAGGGTTATTATACTAAAGGATTAGCTGTTCTCTTCATTAAAATAGATATGTACACACTTCAAACATACAAAAAACATTTTAACTTTTTTTGTGGTTTAATACTAAAGAAGAACTAGGAGAGTTGATATGCAACGATCTTCTTGTATGTTTATGTTTTTAATAATTTTTTCCTAACCTTCTACAGGGTTAGGAAATTTTTTGCAATTTTTGCCTTCGTTTTTGCCATTGACTTGTGTGGAAAACACCTCCAGTTACAGAAATAATTTCAGTGTATGTTTTAACAATAGCTTTCATTCAATAATAAATATCCTTGTGTAACTATGATGTGCATAAATTATAAAAGCATACATGTTTTTTTACATTTCTGTTCCTTTGACAGGATATCATTGACAGGCTTATAATTTTGAACTCAGAAGCTAAAATTCATTCCTTATTCAATTATGAACAATCCCATATATTTGGCCTGAGGTAAGATGCATGTTTTTTATTCTCTGGTCGCATTAACTGAATAGAATATAATATGCTTGGATGTGTTACTTCTGACAAGATAAGATTGTTTGGGTTTTATTATATATGAAGCTAAATTTCCCCCTTTTTTACATAAGAAGATTAAATGAAAAATGGCCTAGAAAATGAGAACAGTGATGAGTCTAATCTTATTGTCTGTAAAAAGATATATTGTAGTATGAGAAGCAGTGATAGAAATTGCATGTTATTTTGCCTACTTAACTGTAAAAAACAAGTTGTGTATCCACTGTACACCAAAATACTAAAATTATTTTTACTATGTTTATGTCAGTTTGGTTTATGTAGTCTCTCTGTGCTTTAAATTGTTTTTTTAAGTATTAGTTTAATTATCACCTATTTTACAGAAGCTTAATTTGAGCATTATAGCATTTGATTCCAAGTATTTCTAGAACCTGAAGGTACATTTAAAAGATGCTCACAGTGTAATGCTCATGTATTGGATATATATATGTGTGTATATATATATATATATATATATATATATATTCAGTGCTTTATAATTTTAACATGGAAATTAGTTTCTGCATTTTTATTATTTTTTCCAATGATGAATGTATAAATCCTTGAATTTATGTTTGTTAGGAACATATGTTAGACAGTTGAAATAAAAATCTATTGGATTGTACTTCATAATATGGAAAACTTTGATATCCTTGCCTGAGAATGAATTAAGTTCTGAAACATTAACTTTTTTCAGCCATACTTCTACTTTGATGTCACAGTAAAATTATTTCATACTATATAAGATAACCATAAGAAACAGTGTAATTTGTTGATAAGGATGACCATAGAGGAGATGAACAATAGCAGAGATTGGATTTGGGAGAGAAATTATTTTGATGTATAAATCAGAAATTATAATTGCTGCTTTGGAGGAAATCACTAGTTTATATAGGAATGAGAAGTCTAAAGGTGAAATTTGAAAAATAAAATATTGTTCTTCATTTAAGATTACACTGACTCCATAGAACACTTGACAGAATTTTCAATGATTTAATTAGGATTAAGTGAAAATGAGATGTTTTACAGTTTAAAATAAAGGGTGGGCACTGAAACAGTCTCCCCAGGGAAGTGGTCAAAGCACCAAGCCTGACAAGAGTCCAAAAAAGCATTTGGACAACACTCTCAGCCACACGGTGCGATTCTTGTGGTGCAGGGCCAGGAGTTGGACTACATCCTGATGGATCCCTTCTAACTCAGGATTCACAGTATTAAGACTTATTTAGATTATTAAGACTTGCAAGAATTGTGGCCTGTATTACCTGAACATGAGAGGTCTGCAGTTAATTTTAAAGCTCTGTGATCTTTGCTGTGAATGTTGCTGACTGACATCCATGTTTTGTAAAATGAACCTTGTCTTATGTAGTTGGTTCGCTCCTTGACCAAATTCCACCAGGAGTTCTAAGTTCAGCAGGAGTTAGATCAAGTAATATTAGATCCTTTCAGATCTGAAAATGTAGAAATTAGAACAAAAGATCTACATTTCTCTTTGCTTTTATGTAGAAATAAAATATTTAGGTGTTTATGATAACTGCAGCATTGAAAAACTGTATTATTTTGTGAGGCATTTTTCTAGAAACATTTCTGCTAGACTTAGTACCAATAAGTCCAGCCAAACCCACATTCTTTTAATTGTTCACAGATCTATGCAGCCATACAATATATTTATACATGTGGCCCACCCAGAGCTGAGTGCTGAAGTTCAGATATGTTTAACTTACAGGTTACAGTGTAAGGGCCTGCTTTTGTTGTTCAAAACAGTTACACATTTAGTTAAACAATTTATTGTTAAACAATTTCTGCAGTTTAGAACTGTGTTTTCCTTTGTGTGTATACTGAGTTTCAGTGTCTTAAATTATTTTGCTTATTAGCTGTGTAATTGCATATAAAACATAAAAGGCATAGGTATTTCCAGTCTGTTTAAGCCAAAATGCACAGATGTATATATTTATGTTTGCAGTATTGTTATGGCATTCTCTGGTGGATAGTTTTCTTCATTTTGAATGCGTATGAATTCTGAATAACAATTTTGAAGGACAGTCTGGTAGGGGCTCTGCTGTCAACTTCCCTTTTCAAGCTTAACCACTCTGTAAAGTGGTGTGCATGCAGCAGAAATCAAAAGGAAAACAGGGAAGCTAGATATGGTGTGCATAGCCAATATCTCTTAGTCTTTAAAGAATACCCCCTATGGTGCATTCATATAGACCAGGGTTTGTGTGGTCAAGGGTAAAATAATCTGTTGCGCTGCAAGCTGTAGCTAATTTCAAGTCTCTGGTTCCTTTGGTTTTCTTGTTATTGTTTGGTTTTGTTAGCTGTTTTTGTTCGTTTAGTCTGTGGGTTTTTGGTTTGGTTTGTTTTTTTGTTTGTTTGTTTTTAAGTTCTTGGAACTATCTTGGCCTAGGATGGTTCTTCAGTAGTTTCAAAGACAGTGATCGGGTGTTCCATTAACTGCATCTGATTTGTGTTTCGGTGATGAGATTTGTTCACTTGAAGATCCTTTAAAACTAACTGTGAAAAAAATAAGTGTTATTATCATTATTATTACTATTATTTATTTATTAAAGGGAAACCTTAGGCAAGATGTTGGAGATAGGAATAGAAAAATGTAAGTATATAGACAGTTCATGATTTGTGTATAGAATGATTTTCAAACTGTCAGCTCAGCTTTCAGCTTCAAAGTAGATTTACACTTATTTAGAATCGAGAAGTCTCCCAGTTGGCCAATATCAGTTGATAAAAGAGCACAGAAGGCTGTCTCAGGCACTTCTTTTGTAGAGGCTGAAAATCTGGATGCACCGGAACTAATACAGAAATTCTCAGTGGTCTTTCTGTTGTAGAAGGTTCTGAACTTGCCATCAGAGCACAAATCCTACAGAAAGGAAATTCAGAGCAGTAATTAAAGCAATATTTTTTAACATACTAAACACATAGTATTTTCTTAATTTAATGATCAGCTTTATTTATCTGATACAAGTGTACCCATCAATCTGATTTTAAATTATACCGCATGTGAGAAATAACAGTTTTCTTGAAAAGTGACACTGGAAGTCTTCACCACCTCCCTTTTAAGGCCAAGCTCTTTGAATCTCTATCTTATTAATAAAGGAATATTTCAGATTGATTTTGTATATTATCAACACCATTTTTCTAGTATTTCAGTGCAGTAAATACATTCATGGGTTTTGAATTTTTACAGCCCGCCAAGAAAATATAGGCATAATATATATATTTTCAAAGTCTTTGCCTGAAGCATTATTCAGGCATTTAAATATTGCTGTTCTCTCTATTCAAAAAGTAAGTTTTCTGTGAATGTTAGTGACACGGTTTCATTTGCGGGACTTAAGTTTGGTGGAGTAAAAATTTCTACCTTTGATAATCAGGTTCCTGTCTCTAAACAGTATCAACATCCCAAAATGAATTCAAAGATACTCAATTAGTGTTGGTTTGAGTAAAAAACAGAAGGAGAAACAACATTACTGGAATACGCATAGATTGTGGGCAGTGGGAAGGGATTAGAGCTGGTTTACAGACAGCTTTGCAAAAATTCTCTTTACTTAATAGAGTACTTTTGTAACACACTGTTCCTGGAATCTCTTTTTTGTGGATATATGATAATATGACAGTAAGGGGCATTTGAATACTTAAAAGAGGAAAACTAGACATTTTCTTTCTTTGGCTATCTTATTTTTTCCCCAGTGGCTTATTTTGACCATAAGTCAGTAGAATTCCTAAATATTGTGAAGTCAAAAGATCTTTTGTATGTAGATTCTGAATCAAAAGTACCTTTGTTAGCTCTACACGTGTTCACTGAGGTGCCTCCTGCTAGTGAGCATCAAGTGACAGGGAGAGCATGCTCTGTTAAAGAGTTTGGCCTTCTGCAGGGAAATACCTGGAAAATTCTGAGGGTAAATCCTTTTCCTTCAGATATGCAAATTTTGACTGTTTAATTTTAAAGACACAATGTGTTTGCCTATCATTAGACATATCTGAAGATAACCCATTTTGTAGAAGTATAATTTGAACTGCAATGAAAAATAGATTTATTTTAGGCTTCTGTAAGGCAAGGCTGAAACCCAGTATTTATTAAAATGCTCTGTGTGAATAAATGCATTTCTGTTTCTGTGAAATTATAGAAAATTGTAAATATTAGTCTAAGTCATATGCTCATCTGTATCAGCCTCAGGATTGTAAAGCTATTGTCTGCTGCAAATAGAAAAAGAATATTGGCTTGTTATTTTCAGGTTTGTGTAATAAAGATTTTGACATCGTTAGGTCACATTTTCTTTGTCATATAAAATATCATGGTGAATATGTTTTTATTTATGTTTTCTTGCTTACCAAATGAATGCAGAAAATGACAAAAATGTCTTGTATCTATTTCTGTGGCCCAAAAAAACTCGCAGAGGAAGATTTAGGAAATAAAATTTAAATGGCTTATATTATACTGACATCAAAACCAATCAGTATCTTGAAATGTGCCTTAGAGCAGTATGCATCTATGAAAACTTCATTTAGAGCACTCACTCCAGTGAGATCCAGGTGAATGAATTAAATGAAAAAAAAAAGATAGGCTAAAGATAACTTTGTAAGTTTAGGAAATACAAATAATAAACACATTCTTCTCCATTACTTTTGTCAACTGCATTGTAAACACCCCCCTTTTATAACTGCATTTTAATAGTGAGGTGGTCTCAGCTTAGGAAATAGATAATTCCTTAATTGTGCTTGCATTATGTGTATTAATTAAAAGAATGTGTGATTTTAATGATTGCAACACAATGCTGTTTATATTTAGTCTCTGTCCTTTCTCTTTATTAAAAAGCATTATGAGTAGAAGAATCTAAAGGTAGAAGGGGACAGGGTCTGGATTAGCAGTGACTACTAGTGATGGGAATTTGCAACAGGAGAATGCTTCCACATTATCAGTGATCATGTAGTTATGCATTAGTTTTGCTAATTTATACACTGATAGAAGTTTATTAGATTTATTCATCTGAAACAAATAATTATTAATAAAATATGAATAGTAGATCTGTGATCAGATGTCACTTGTTAGTTGACTTTTTTTTCTTGACTTAACTGAAGGAAATTAAAACCCTTCCCTTCTGAGTCCCTCTAGGTTGGCAAGTGATGCTCATGAAAAGCGTTTCTGCTTAGCTAGGGAAACTTCTTATCATTAGCAACCACATTGCATGTCATTTGTAGGCACTTTAGGTAGCTGAAGTAGTGTAGGTGTGCTTTTGAAAATCTTTTCATGTGGAAAACGTTGTAAGGAATACATTAGTCCCTAAGTTGTCTTTCTGGGAGAAACATGACTGCTGTGGTGTAGTAGCTTCCAGCAGCCCAGGCACCAAAGGTGTAAGTTCTGTATCCAGAAACTCGTGTTAAAAAAAAAAAAAAATTTGTTGCCCTCAGGAGAACAATTAGAAGCCTCGATCCTTGAGCTAGACCAAGTGCAGAGGCATCCTATATCTGCTCATTGCTAATGCCTTTTGTTCAGTTTGCAGAGGCAGTGTGCAAAGCTTTGATTGGCTGAAGCTTCCAAATGCCCTTTGTGCTCCATCACTGATTGAATGGCTTTTGACTTCTTTTGGGGTTTTTTGTTAATCATTGCCTTTGTCTGCTGGTCTGGTACCTGATAATAATTGCCATTCACCCTTTGGATCCAGGTTCTCTTTGAAATTTAGGCTCTTACTCAAAGAGTAAAAAAGAATCAATCAAATTGTTAATGTAAGCTCTGGTGTTAAATGTTTTGAGACTGTCCCTCATGATGATGGCACTGAAATTGTTTATTGTAAGTTGGCTTTGGATGTCACTTTTGTTGTACATACTCATTTAGTGGAAAGGAGGTCCTCTTACTGCAAAGAGGTTCCAGTCCTTGTTTTATTGCTCTTCAATTTTTTAATATTTATTCCTGAGAGATAAAAAGAAAAGCACCTTACCTTGTCCCACAGCTGAGCTCTCTAGAAACATCATGCTATGTTTTTTTGCACTGGCCTGATTCAGCCATGCCTATATCTGCAGAAGGCAGTAACTACAAGCCAAAACAAAACCTTTATCTAAAGACCAGTTTAGTCCTCTATTTCAACATCATGTCACTGTCTATAGCAGAGATGTAAGCATTTTGTGTTTAGTTGGCCATTTTATGCTGCATGCAGACGTCTATTACTGAGATTGTAGTATGGTTTACTTTGGATGAGCTGCTTTCATTTTTGTATATGGTGGAAATTTCATGCTGCTTATAGCATTACATTTTATCTTGTTTCACTGGACTACATACGCACTGGGGTTAAGTTTTTTAATAGCACCCCACATGGGTGCTGTGTTTTGAATTTGGGACTAAAAGAACATTGATAACACAGCACGTTTCCACAGACACTGTGCAAGCAACTGCTCAGCAACAGGGCTCTCTTCTTTTTTATCAATATTGCCCAGCAAGTAGGCTAGGAATGTGCAAGAGGCCGGGAATGAAAACAATTGACCATATAGCATCCCTCTCAGTAATAAAAACTGAGGGACTTGGAGGTTGGTCTTGCAGATCTCCATGGTCAGAGACTGGCCAGGCCCTGGTGGTGAGGGACTGAGCAGCAGGGAGGGTGCTTAGTTGCTGTGGTATCAACCCACCGCAGACTGTCACAGCTGCTGTGTTCAAGAATAGTATCTTGCATCTTTCACCACCAGCTGAGCAGTAGCAGATATGCTTGAAGTGAGGGCAGAATGTCAGAGTGGCTTTGGAAAGAACATATATTACGAAAGTAAGGAAGAATAGTATTAGGTGGTGTTGTGGGAACTGTAGAAAAATAGAATTGGGTTTATGATAGCAAAGGTTCTGTTTGAGTGAAACATGCTTTGACATTGGGAAAAGGAACAAAGGACATACTGTTATGTATTCTTAAAAGGAACTCACAGAAAAAATACTGAGATGTTAATAATTATCCTTATAATACGTGTTTTTAGCAACTCAGAGTAAATAATGGACCGTTTAATTATATTATTTTCAGTCAAAAAAATTTAGGGACCCAACATAAAAATTAGCAATGTTTGTTTACAGCTGATTTATATCCCACAAAGGACTTTTCGTTGTGTCATAATTAAAGAAGTCATTACAATTCCACATACCAAAACCAAGGAGATAGCCTGTGGAACAAAATACTAGAATGCTTTCTTTTAGATTAGGAATTTCTACAGTGAAGTATTAGTTGTGAAATTGTAGTTGAAGCAGTAGAATCCAGGGAGCACCTTTCAAGAAAGACTGATAGGGTAGGAAATGCAGAATTCAGAGCAAAATTACTAATTCCTATTTTCACAACTATGATATGTATTTTGGTATTTCAGAATTTCTTTACCATTACTCTTCTATAAAGGACTACCTTCAGATAATCTTTTATTTTATATGCATTGCAGTTTTTTCCTGGGGATATGGTTTATCTTAATAGTACTGATCACAGAATTATATAACCAGAGATGGAAGATTGTGTAGTACAACTGCTCTGCTCAAAGAGGGTTCAACTACAGAGCATTACTCAGGGCTTTGTCCAGTCTGGTTTAGGATTTTGTCAAGGCTCGTGATCCTGCAGCATCTCTGGGCAATTTGTTCCACTATTTTACCACCGTCACAGTATATTAAAATGGAGTTTCTTGTCTTTCAATTCATGCCCATTGCATCTAGTCCTTTCACTGAGTATCACTGAGAAGAGTCTAACTCAATTTTGAAAGCTTTCTGTTTGATATTTATACACACTGACAGGATTTCCCCTGAGGATCCTCTTCTCCAGGCTGAGCAGTCTCAGCTCTCTCAGCTTTTCTCTATGTCTGATGGCCTAAGCCTTAATCATCTTCTTGGCCTTTAGCTGGACCTGCTCCAGTGCATCCATACCATGCAGTTAGTGGGGACCCCAGAACTAGACCCAACACTCCAGGTATGGCTTTACCAGAACCAACAGAGGGCAGAGTCCCCTCCCTCAGCAACTTTTGGCAGCACTCTTCATTACACAGCCCAGGATGGTGTTGGCCCTCAAGGGCATGTTTCTGGCTCATGCTCAACCTACTGACCATCAGGATACCCCGGTCCTTGTCTGCAAACCTGCTTTCTGACTGATTGGTCCCCAGCCTGTACTGTTGCATTGGGTTCTTCCCAGGTACAAGAACTTCATCAAAATGAATCTTCTGATTTTCAGCAGTATTCAGATTGGGAATTCTGTGTTCTGCTTTCCAAAGAAAATTTTGAAACATATGTCAAAAAGATATGCTTTGATCTTATTGTGTTATATCTGTTAAGGTTTTATACATTCTCATAAGCATGTACTTCTTATAGATGAGATACTGAGATGGGTAGTCTGATCCAATTCTCATGTTCCAAATGTAATTAAAAACAAAAAAAAAAAAAGAAAAAAGCTCCATAGCTGTATTCAAGCATGGTTACCAATATACACACTATAAAATGTGTTCTTTTTTTATTGTAAACTTTTGCGTATACATTTATGACTTTGGAAGGTAATTAATGGAATATTAAATTTATCCAATCAATAAGAACATTTATAAATGTATTGTTCTGTATATGGTGAAAATTTCATTTGAATGCCCAAGCAGCTCACACTAGATCTTGTATATTTTGTCATTTATTCTACCACTGTTCCATCTACCTAATTTCATTTGCTCATGGTTGGTTGGTCTTGGCTTTTTTTTTTTTTCTGTGCCTTGCAAAAGCAAAAAAAAAGCATTCTCAGCTACAAGTCTTCTCCCAAGTGGTTTTTAACTGCTGGAAACAGGTCTTTGCCATTTATTGTACTCAGCAGAAAAATTTATCCATCTTCATAGTGGTTTCAGTGCTCTTTTCTGGTTTTCTGTTTCTAAATAATTATAAAAATATAATTTCTTTCTTCTTCTTTCCTTCATTTCTTTTTCCATAGTTTAGAAAAGTACTGAGAACAAATTGATGTCACAAAATAGTTAATGTAAAAGAAATAAAGTTGAAGAATACTGAAACTGAACAGATGAAGTTTTTTGAAAAACAACAGGAAAAAAACCGAGACATAAACTCATCTTGACTGTTTAATCCTTGGCCACAGCTGTATGAATTTGCAGGTGTTAAATTATTGAGAGAATGTTACAAATTTTTGCTATTGTCAGTAGAAGCATATTGGTAATCATAGGGAAGAAAATATGCTTTGACTAACAGACTGAATTTAAACCAGTGTATTTTCTAGTTCGTATCAAACCCTATGTGAATGCAGGATATAATGCTGATCAGCCTTAATTTATGTTGCATTTTATGACTGTGTTAAAACATGAAATAAAACAAGTAACAAGAATGTTTAGTTACATTATTTTCCTTTAACTGGAAGCCCTCAATGAAATTATTATGTTGTGGTCTTAGAGTAAGTAGATTAGTTAAAAGAAAGAGTAATATGATTTGGATTGCTTTACTTCAGATTTGTATGAAAATATATTGGAATACTTTGCTAATTTGCCCCAAAGTTATGAAAGAAAATTATATATGATGTATTGTCTTGTGCACTTGTTATTATTAATTTCGTTTGCCATTTGTGTTTCTCTGAAAAAACCCCAACCCAGCAAATCTGTTGGTTATGTTACATGTTAAGTCCTTTATTGCTTTTGAACTGTATTAAATTTGATTATACAGAAGGGCTTAAATGCCTCTTTTCTAAAGGAAGGATTTTTTTTTTTACCTCCCTGCCTGCCTCCCCTTTCATAAAACCTAATTCTGAGTTGCTTTACCAGCCTATTATTGTATAATTTCGTTACATTTCACATGGAATGTCTTACTAAGCCTGCATCATTTTTGTTACACTGTGATGTAAACTCAAAAGCTGACTGAGCTGATCAGTGGGTATTTTCTCTGGTTGTTCAGTGCACACAAAAAATCTGTTGGGAACCATTCTATGTTTGCTTAAGGTTGTGCCACTTGAGTGGTTAAAAAGGATTATAAAAGAGTGTTCCTGACCCAGTTGTATCTGGGTTTTTTTCAGGCACTTCAAGTGGGTTTTTTTGTTGTTTTTTCCTCCCCTCCCTTTCCATTGCCAGATCTCATATACATGTTCACCCTTGTCTTTCTGTGTGTTACTGGAGTCCTGACTGATGTGCTATCACTTCAATGTGTCCTTCTGCAGGCTGTTAAATGTGCTGTGCTGTGAGCTCAATACCCTTTTACTTTTGGAGACTCAGTATAAAGTGTCACAAGTTTTACTAACTGCTCAGGAGGAAAATGTCACAGAAACTTCAGAAGGACCCGGGTAAGAAGTGATTGATATAAATGTTATTTTAACTATCAAACTCTTTGAGAACAAATGCATTTATGCCTTAGTAGCTTTAAGCACACAAATGCTTTCACTTGAGCTGGCTTCTAATGTCCATAATTTTCCTTACATGCGGGTTTGTCAGCAGTTTTAAATTATGAAAACTTACAATGGTCTTCTCCTTCTCCCGTGTTCACCCCAAAAGCATAAGAAATAAAAAGCAATTATTTGTATTACTTTTAAGTTGTTTCTTAAATAAAAAACGTTTAAAACTTGTCGATGTAAGTACATCTTTTAATTTTGGGGTTTTTTTTTAATGGTATGTATTTATATAAAATCAGGGTATTGTTTTAATGTTACTTAATTAAAGGCATCATCACTACTTTGGGGTTTTTATGGGGGAGTGTTTTTGTTATTGTTGTTATTGTTTGGTTTGTAACTTTGTCAACTCTCCAGCTTCTGTGACTTTCCACTGCTGTCTTCTAAATGAAATTGCACAGCACATCCTTTCAAAAGGAAAAAAGTATCTTTGGGACAGAAGCAGACAGTCATTTAGTTACTGACATTTTTTCCTTTCTCCTGGCATGCTGAGTTCTAAGTATTTTGCTCTTACTGTTTGTTGTATGGGACCATTACAGAATGTAAGTCAAACGGTATGGGTGAGGATGATAGTTATTTACTGTTTGAAGATGAAACCTGCTATTTCTCTACTAAGGCAAAACTTTTATTAAGAAACTTGGTGAATAAAAAATGGATTTTACTGCTTTCAAAATTTTTGAACCTTGAGCGGCACAGTGACTTGAGACAGCAAGTTGGCTGTGTTTCAAATAATTATTAACTCTGCTTATTTGTGAGCAGAAATATACTGGTAGGCCAAATAAGGAGCAAATTTTGATGGTCCATTAACTGTCACTGCCCTAATTATATCATTTTTATGTGACAGAACAAAACTTGTGAGATTTTCTACTCTTTTGAGTCCAGTAATTGCACAAATGTTTCTAATCAGTAGTAGATAGAGAAGCACAAATTTAGAACAATGCTTGGAGACATCTGAAGATGTTTCATGTTTTTGTTTATTTATGCCTTTGCATATTCCAGGTTGTGTTTTAACTCCAGTGTGTTTCTCAAAATATCCTTGCTTATTAAGATTTTCTGAATCAAACAGTCAGTAAATCAAAGTGGTTCTAATTTTTATATGTTTCTTGTGTTCTGTTTGGGTTTTTTCCCCAAGAGTTTTTATAATTGATGGTCTGTCAGTGGAGAGAAACCATGTTCTTGTAAGGATGAATCTGATTGGAGGACCACAGGAAAGGATTTTGCCTTTGAGGGAATTAGATAAGGTTAGAACCTAAAGTTTCTCTTTCTGCAACTTCTGCCTTCATTATTGCTGATAATTTGGCATGTGAAAAATTATTTAAGAAATACCAGATCAAGTTTAGCTTTATGAATTGTTAACATTTTGAAGAAGTGATACATTGAAAAAATATATTGCTCCCACTATCTGGGGATTGTCATGTACCTAGGACATACTGTGTTCAGATGACATGTTTATTGTGCTCCATTTTAATGTTACTTTTAAACAATTACAATTTGTTTGGGGTTTTTTTTTTTACATTTATATTTCTGTATTTTCTTTACTAGCTTTCCATTTATCTTCCTTTTATTTGATATTTTTCCATGCTTGGCTTTTCATATGCAGTATCTAATACCTGGAGCTCTCATCAATGTTGTAACAATGGAGTGTTTGTTAAGCAACTTCTTTAAATGTTCTACTTCTCACTGGCTGTCAGTCTCAAAAAAATGAAATGCAGATTACTGTCAGCACAACAAAGACATCTAAACCAATGTGTACAAGCTGTAAATACAGTTTAGTAGGCTGTTGGGGGTTTTTTTATAATTTTTATAAAACTTGCAATTTCCTTTGTGGTTGAAAAAAGGAACTGTAAAATCAAGACTGTCAGTGATACACACACCATAAAAATTATATTCTCAAATGTTTTTTGGATTTTCTAACTGTTTTTTTAGTTATGGAACATGTCATTGGAAATTGTAGTATCAAGCAAAATTTTGGTGGATAGGAAGTAATTCTGGGAACTGTACCTTTGTGTGTTAATCGAGAAAAAGCTATTAATTTTTATGATAAATTAACTTATTCTGGTCCTGTTTCTAGGACAGTGGTCTGTATCCTTGGCCAATGTTTTCATCATTCCCTGTGCCAAAGTGCTATCTTGCAGAAATTCCTAGGAAAGCTGAATTCAGACAAGGTAGGTAGAGAGCATGAAAGCAGTGTAGATTTCATGTAAGTATCTCAGTGAATTTTAAAAACTCCTTTTTCTGTCCTCCCTTGCACTCTGCTCCCCGCCCTCTCATCCCACAGATTATAATCTCATTAAGTATTTAAGGTTATTTCAGTGTTGGCTGCAATTGTAGCTAAATAAATTGATTTGGTTTTGCTTGTCTGGCTTTGTGCAACTGTCAATCTGCAAAGCTCTGTTTGGTAATCTAATTCTTATGCAAACTTCAAGATTAACCTCCTGGCTTGTCTCTGGTGGCTGACTCATAAGGTACATTTATATCATCTCTCTAGTAACTGAAGCAAGACAGTTTGCTTAAACTGCAGAGTTTTCTGTACACTATTTTCGTGATTCACATCCCTGTGTTTACAGAGCTTGGTGGTGTGTGAAATAGACAGCGTTTAGGATAGTTGATTTCCACATTGAACATCAATTTGGAATGTGAGCAGACTGAAGAATCCTTTGAAGAACTACCTAGGCACAGCAGTTTAATTTGCACAGAGAAACTGTTTTAAGGTTTTCGTTTGCATAGACAATGCAAAAGAATCTGGTGAATGGCTTGGTAAATAAATAATTCATTGTATTTGTTCATGTTTACTATATCCCTGAGATGAATTTATTAGAAATTATTTGTGAATTTCCTTAGCAGAGACAAATTTACAGAAGTGATAGAAATTCTACATTAATTGTGGACTATAAAGTAGACTGCTGATATATATCTGGGGAAAAAAAATTTAAAAGGTGATTTTCTACTCTGACCAGAGGACAGGTCATATAGTTATAAAAGAAGGGAGTTTTCTGTATCTTAGCTTTTTTAATACTGTTCCAGGCTTTCCAAGGCAAGTTTCATAAGACAGCAATCAGATAATGGTAAAGTGAGTGTCTTCAAGGAGGCAGTAGTATCACTCTTGGGTTGGAAAAGCATATTGTATTATTATTATTAATATTCTCAGAACATGTTCAAAGGATCCCTCTGCTCTCTTGTTCAGAATAATTCTGTTGCTTTTCATTACCCAGTGGGATAATGAAATAGATATTACAGTTGTCACTTTTGTGGATAAGAGACAACTAAGAAAATTTGGGTAAAACTTTGGCTAACAGTAAATTTGCTGAAATGAAGTTTCAAAGGTTTGCGAATGAGTTCAATGAAGATTTGAAATCAAAGAAATATTTAAATTAGGGATGGCATTTTGATGTTAAAGGTAACTGAAGTAAACTGCAAAATGAACATAACATTTGGTAGTGGAGTCAAAATATTTTGTGTTTGTTGTTTGAAAATAAAAGGGAAATAAACCATTGAAAGTGTTCTATTTCAGTACTAGATTAATAAAAAACCAAACAACCACTGAAGTGTGAACATATGATTTGCCAGACTGAAGCCTTCAGGACGTGTTAATTATTTAGTAAGAAAGCATTAGAATAAATAGATCAAAAATTAAAATAATGAAAGTCATAAATTGCTATTGAAGGATGTCACTGCTACACGAAAGAACAGCACGACACAGCAATCACGAGGGAAAAGAAAAGAAGAAAGTCTTTAATAAATTCGGGGTTCTTATATACAGGAAAAGGAAAAAGTTCTAATTGGGTGAGAAAATTCCCACCTCTACTCACACACTGGCTAATACACATGCTTGTCAAGGAAATCCATCCCACTGAGAAGAATGTAAACATCCAAGCCAGTTAGAAAACAACACCTGTTATTTACATGAAAAGCCATGGGAAAACTGACTCCAACCTACAACTCATCAGAAGGCTTAAAATTCAGGGTGACAGTAGTGCTTGCAAAAAAAGAAATCAAGAGTATGAATAGAAAATGGAGAATATCTGAACTGTATTTTTAAGCACTATGATATGGCAGATCTAGAAGTTTTCTTTCACAAGGGAGTTTAAAAATACAATTATAAGATGGAGCCATGAGTTACATTTATACAAGATCTTAAAACTTCTTTGTTGTGAATATTCAGAATTCAATCTGTGTGTTACTCAGATTGCTTGGATTTTAGAAAGACTTGTTTTCATTCTGCTTTTGTGCAAGGAGATAGACACGGTTCAACACAGACTTTTGACCGGCAAGAGTTCTGCAGCCATTGTGTGAGTGGGAATGCATGACTGCTTCATTGTATCTGTTGACATGGATCAAAGGCCAGCACAATGTCTCTGGTTCCCTGAACCTGTCAGTGTTCAGATTTCATGCTGTGGTGTTTCATTATATAACCTGGGAGGTATCATTCCAGTCCTCTTATTTTGGGTGTTTCTATGACGTGAATTATTAAGACGAGTAGATTCTTAGTACTGTTAAAGAACGTATAGCTTCTTTGGCTGGAAAAGCTTTAACTGTAGATTTTATTCTGTCCTGACCTCTTATTTGTGTCCTCTTTTATTGCTCAAGAGACATGGACAACTCAAGAGAAACTTACCTTTTCTTTGTACTTTGAAAATGTATCCTATATCCATCAATCATTGTGATGGCAGGTGTAAAAACATAACCTGAGTTAATTTTTAATTTTTTTATATAGTATATATTGGAGATGGCTGGTGAGAGTTAAAAAAAAAGAAAAAAGCATTTACAGATGTGCTCGTGAATATGATACTGCTAATTCTTCTGTTTCTAACCCCCATCAGATGGAGTTGAATGACAGATACCATAACAGAACATTTTGGAATTAGTGTGGCCAAACTGAGGTCAGGGAAAAGGAAGCTACATTTCCAGATCTCTGGACTTCATTTATCCTGTGACTGTATCTGGTATAATGGAAACCATGGATAAAACTGAAAGTAGTTTATGAGGGGTGGTTAGTAGAAAGGACTTGTTCACACTAAGTTTTCTATCATGAAAACCCAAGAAGTGGATAGGGTTTTTATTTTATAAATTCCTTTGAAGGACAGTGCTAAATGTGCAACACTGACACCTTATGGTTCAGTTTGGGATGCAAAGGGAGCAGAACTAATGAGCTGTAAGAAAAAGCAGAACAGTGGTTAACTCTGACAGGGTATGGAACATGTTTCCCAGCACTAAGGCCTGAAGGCTGTATATAACACAACTCTTTTTTAACCCTCTTGCTCTTATTCTGTGTTATTATAGTGATCACAGACACTGGCGAGTGGATATTTTGACTCACTGAATGAAAAAGGACTCTCTTGTAGTTTATGATGGTAAATTTAGTAACTGCATTGGAGTAGTGGAATCTCTTCCATTTCAAAAGGACAGTTTGAGGCTCATGCAAAAATATATTTGTATTTGACAAAAACTTGTAGTGTGTTATTGTTTCCAAATATCTGTCCTGGTTTTGCAGATGTTAGGTATTTGTGGTATATGGGTCTGCAGGAAAGGATTTATGGAAAAATAAGTTTGGTTGATTGTATATTAATATGCTCCAATCATTTCAGCCAGTAGTTAGAATTTGAAAACTATTGGATAGCAGTATATTAATGATTCACTTCTGTGAAAGATAATTTATAGTGAAACTTCAGATGATTTATGTGGATGATTATTTAAATGTGAAAATTAATTATGCCATTTCTGCCTGTTTACACTGCAGCAAGATACTCTGTTGCTTTTCTTGTTTTAATTGTTCAATTATTATTTCATTAAGGTAATTTGAGGATGAACTATAAAGTGATTTTCAAAGAGTGATGTAGTCCTTTTATACAACTGTGAAAAGATTCTTTTTTACTTGTAATATTAACTATAGTGTAGATTATTAAAAGTTAAACTCTTTAGGAGGCTATTAAACTGTAATATTCACTCTTCTATTTGCACAGAATATATTTTTCTTTTCTTGTCCTAGCTCTGCAGTTAGGACAGTTGGAAATAACTGTGGCTGAAGAATATTTTCTGTAAATGTCCTGCAATGATGCACTCACTGCTTAGCATTTCCCTAAACTTGGGTACCCCACCATGCATTAATCTTATCTTCTGAACTCATACAGTAAAGAATTTATTCCAAAAATCTGTGATTATTTCTTATCAAAAGTATTTTGATAATTTATCTCAGCCACTGTTCTCCGAGTTCTTTGCTTTATACTTCTAACTTGAATGGGAACTTACTGGCATGTTTCAGGTTTGGTTTCATTGATGGTTTCTTGTTTGTTTGTTTGTTTGCTTATTTGTTTTGCTTGGTTTTGTTTCCTAAAAATTATTTCAGCCAGTTTTTATAGGCTGAAAGAGACTGCTATTAGCAGTCTCTTTTAATTTTTTTCTAAACTTTCTGTCAAAGGATCAGCTGCATTATCTTTCCTGTTATCCCTTATAATGTCACAGAAATGCTTCTGTCACCTAAATTTCTTTGACTTGTCCTCCTTTTTATATTTGTCTTGGTATTCATGTATGAATCTGTTGCCTTTTGCTTTTAAGTCCACTCAATTGAAAAAAGATGAAAAAGTAGTAAGGTCTATGAGAAATGCACATGAGGTTTCCTAAATTATATATCTCTATATCGATTTGTTTCTATGTACTAGTCAAATAAATTGCAGTCAGGTTATTCATCTCTCAATTTAGATTTTGAGTAAGATGAGCATGGTTTACAGATCTTAGTTATTAATCACAGAAAAACACCTCTGCCACAAAGCACAGTCAGATGAGAAGGGGCTTGTTGCATTTCTTATGTTTTCTAAAACATTGATGAATTTTTCTGGCTCTTACTTGCTTTAGAAGAGCTAAACCAGCTAGCTGAGGAATTATTTGAAGAATTATAAAGCAGCATCTTTTAGAAAAGGAACATCAATTTAAACTTGCTATTATGATGTAGTGGTTCAGATTTCATACATGCATGTAAGAGTAGCTCATCTATAGTGCAATTTCAGAGTTCATAAACTAGTAAATGTATGGTCTTTGGGTTTTTTTATTGCATGGGATTACACAGGACGACCAATGCTAGCACCAAGTAAGTACAAGTAAGGGAGGAAATGGCAAAACATAACCACATATGAAGAAGATAGCTGTAGTGCAGCAGATTCTTTTCAATCATGACCATATTTAAAACCTTGCTAGCATCAGTAGAGAAAGGTCTTAGTCATTTTCTTCCTCATATTTTCTCATCTTTCTAGTTTTTTTCTCCATCCCCTGTTCCCTCACCTTCTATCTTTCACATCATTCAGCAGGTCTAGTGTTTTTTCAGGAAAAAAATAAAATTCAAGTAATTAATTTGTGATAACTAGTGAACTCATCTAGTGACAAATCAGAAAAAAGAAGAAATAAAAGCAGGACTTCTGTTTCTTGGTATTGGTCTGTTTAGAATACCTCTAGTGGTAGTGGTAGTGTGACAGCCTGCCCTTAGTAACACGGAATGTGCATAGCCAGAACTGTGTTGCTGCTTAAGGTTCAGCTGCAAGGTAATACGGCTGGGCAAGTTATAGTTGCCTAGTAAATTGTGAAAGTGAGCTGGCATTTTTTTGATATCATGAGTTTTTGTAAACAATTGTCATTCTAAAAAATCCCCAAGGTTCTGTTCTTTTTCTGTTTTGTACTGTGATGACCTGCTGGCAGAAGTGATAGTCCACATTAAATGACAAGTTAAGGGAAGCAGGTGGTTTCCCTGGAAGAAAATAAGCTGCAGTAAGTTTCCACAATATGATACCAGTTACAGGTTGTAATGGATATATTAAATACATGACTGCACCCCAGTATCTTGGTTGCATGGGTCTCTAGTACACTGACTGATTAAATCTCAGCTTGTAGTCTCTGATCCTTGTCTGCCAAACTGAATTACTACAATCCTTGAGGAAGTAAAAGAACTGTTTAACTTGTATCGAGGAGTGTTTCTTTGCAGTTCTAAGATTTTCTTCAATACTCACCTGTTTCAGAAATAACAAGAAAGGGCAGAGAAAGAACTAGAAAGCATACTGGTAATACTGTAAGAGTTAAATCCTTCTTCACAATAAATTTTCATAAGTTAAGCTGTTCTAAGCATCACTGCATGTTATTTGGAAAGAAACTGAGGACTTATTTATTTCAGGATAACAAAGAAATTTCAGACTAATTAATTTGGGGTTATTAATGATAATAATTATGTTACTATAATAAGATTGTTTTGAAATGTTATGTATTGTATAATAAATTCCAATGACAAGGATACAATCTACTAATTAGAAATCATTAAGGTCTTTAGATGAGCTTAAAATAAATTACATGCAAAATCATAATTCTCTTGAAAATATTCTAATAATCTTAAAAGAATAAGATCATTTGAAAAGATTATTTTAAAATAGAAATGCTCTAAAGAAGTAAAAGTAACAACAAATATGCTAAATATCATGGACTGGCTCAAACAATTGTTGATGCTTGTCCTGGTTTAGGGCCAATTTGGGAAGAAACTTCCAAAGGTGACCCCTCTAGAAAGCAGATACGAGCAGCCCCTCCACCCAGTTCAGGAGAAAAAATCTCCTTCGAGAAAAGTGGGAAAATCTGTTTCTTTAACAAGCAAAGTACTCACAAACATGAAAAAAATGAATAATATTAAACAATGGAATCTCTCATTGTTCTGAAGAAATGGCAAATTCAGAGAGAGAGTCCTTTTTCGTAGGGTGTAGCTCAGCTCATTCAGTCTTTTATCAGTCCACCTTGCACTAGAAAATGCAGTGTCCTGGGCCCTGGTGGGACACAGGTGTGAACTCCCAGTGTTTGTCTGGGTTTTTCAGTCATAAGTGGGGCTGAACAGTTCCAAGCAATAGAAAAGCCACAGTCTGAGGAACTTCTCTGTCTCCACAGAGGCTAAAAATTAACTAAAAGCAAAGGAGGTCTCTCTCCTGCTGTCTGTGCTGCAGACAACACTGTCCATGAGAGGGAATGTTGGAGGAGTGAGTGCAGTTTCTGCTAACAAACTGTACAATTCTTCCTCCTTTCACTCTTGGAACCTGTGTGAAAGGTGCAGAACTTAATATCCAGCATAAACAGAGCAGACGGTTGGGGATACAAGCATCATAAAGTCACCCCAGGATAACGCTTTAATGACAAGTCACTTTTCGTGGCAGCATTAATTTCTGTAGTGTCCAAACTGTAGAAACAGAAAAGAGGAGATCTTGCGAGGTATGAAGAATGTTCCTCAATCACCCTAGCGAATGCTTAGTAATAGTGTAGGTTACAATCCTTTCATATGATAGGAACTACATGTTCCAAGTGCAGAGGGATTGTGCACAGCTGGAGTAAATGCATGTGCATTTGCCTTGTCTCAGGTACTATCTTCTTTTTTCCCCTCAAGGCCAGAAAGTATTTCATAGCAGCATCAAGTACTCTGGGAGCCAAGTAACCTGGTAGTTGTCAAGTGCCCTGGCAGCCAGGAGGGCCAGCTGTGTCCTGGGGACATCAGGCATAGCATTGTCAAGCTGGGCAAGGAGGGGATTGTCCTGCTCTGCTCTGCACTGGGGTGGCCTCACCTCGAGTCCTGGGGGCAGTTTTGGGCACCAAAACATAAAAAAGACATTAAGTTATTAGAGTGTCCCGAAGAGGGCAGCAAGGATGGTGAAGGTCTGAAGGGGAAGCCTTATGTGGAGTGGCCGAGGTCACTTGGTCTGTTCAGCCTGGAGCAGACTGAGGAGAGACCTCACTGTGGTCTTCAGCATCCTCACAAGTGGAAGTAGAGCAGGAAGCACTCTTCTTTTCACGTGTGTGATTAGTGACAGGACTTCAGGAAATGGTATAATGCTGAGTCAGGGGAGGTTTAGATTAGTTTTCAGGAAAACCTTATTCATCCAGAGGGTGGCTGGGCACTGGTACAGGCTTCCCAGGGAAGTGGTCACACCAACAAACCTTTATGAGTTCAAGAAGTGGTTGGACAACACTCTCAGGCACATGGTGTGACCTTTGGGGTGCCCAGCATAGGACCAGGAGTTGAACTCGATGATCCTGATGGGTCCCTTCCAACTCGGCATATTCTGTGATTGTATAATAGAAAAGCAAAAGCCATGCACATAGAAGAAGCAAACCAAGGAATTAATTCACTGCATCCTGGTGGCTGGCAGGTGTTCAGCCATCTGCAGGAGAGCAGGACCCCATCAGCTGTAATGGTTACTTAGAGAGACAAATCACAGTCACAGAATCAGTTAGGTTTGAAAAGACCTCAGATTTCATCGAGTCCAGCCTTTGACTGAACACCATCATGTCAACTGTCATAATATCAACATCACTCAGAATGTTCCTCCCTTTCCTTTTTCTTCCCCCTTCTTTATTTACTGAGCATATCATACGGTGTAAAATGTCCCTTCAATCAGCTTGGGTCAGCTGTCCTGGCTGTGTCTCCTCCCAATTTCCCATGCAACCCCAGCTTCCTTGCCAGGATAGCAGTGTGAAAGATAAAAGGCCAGATCTGTGTAAGCCCTGCTTAAACAGATCTCTAGAACATCTCTAGATTATCAGCTCTGTGTTCAGCACAAATCTAAAACATAGCCCTTTATGAAGAAAGTGAATTCTACCCCTGCCAAAATAAGCACAAAAACCCCATCAGTAAGTAGAATGCATATTTCTGTTTTGTATAAAGCACAATGTCATCAGCTTTAAGACTACTTTCCCAGTTTAATTGTCTTAGGAAAAGGCAGTATTTCTTTATGAGGGCTGCCAAAAATATACGTGGCAATGGAGTTGGGGTATGTGATCTTTGAGGTCCCTTTCAACTCAAACTGTTCTGTCAGTGTATGATCATTATAGAATAATGCTGATTCTTCTTTTCTTCTAGATAAAGATCTTGACAAGCTCTTAAAACTCTTAAAAAGTCCAGACAAGCCAACCATGTGGGCAGAAATTTGTAGGAAACAGTTCCGCAAAGTCATGAAAACCAGACCAGATAGCATCAGTGGACCAAGTGAGTATGACTTCAGAAGTTTAACAAAGAAAGCAGGCAAAAGACCACTAGTAAGCAAATCTTATGTGCATTATCTATACAAGTAGTCCATAATTTTGTGTTGATTTTGAAAACTATTTAAATGGGATTTTCCCAAGAAAACAAGGTTTATGCTTTGATGTCCTATTTTTCTCTTTACTACTGTTATCCCTCTATGTTGTCAGTGAAATTTGACAGAAAAAGAGGGCTCAAATACAATTGGTTCAAATACAGTTTGAGATTTGTTCCAGATCTCTGAAGGGTACATTATTGAGATGCTGAGAAAACGAAAAAGAAAGTCTGAAAGAAAACAGACATTTCTCAGATATTAGTGAAAGAGTTAACATGGGTTGGGAAATTATACTGATGGTCAATTTGAGTAAAAAAATGTCAGAATTAAGCCATACTAAACATCAATGAACCTGTTCATTCAGGTTTTTCTTAATTTTCACATGCATTTCTAATGAATGAATTTCTAATGATCATACAGGAGCATTGCTATAGCTCAGTTAAAAAACCAGAGCAGCCAAAGCAAAATCAGAGATCATCCAACATATGACATAAATTAGCAGAAGACTTAGTAATTCCCTTGTGATGTCATATAAACTTGTGTAAAGGGGCAAGGGGTTCTTGGAACTTGCTTCCACTCCCATAGGAATTCTGATTATGGTCAGATGGTCAGTATATAGTCTAGCTTGTTGTTTACAGGTGTCTAAGGTTTCCCTTTATATTTTTTAGATAAGTAGTTAATACAACTGGCTGTTGCAAAGCTCTTCAGATGTTCTGTATCTGCTTGGAGATATTTCAGAAGCAGCAAAATATCTGCAGCTCTGTGGTTTGAGAACATCATGTTCACTGAATCCATCTTATGAGAGACAGCTGTTCTGCTGTGTATCTTGTGCAGCATGTGAAGCTCTCCCAAATTCCAGAGGAGTGAGAGATTTCAGTCCAGATGCCCAGAAATCAAAGTTTTTTCTATAGTTACAGATGGAGCAATCTCCATGGTTTACAGAATAAAGATGCATGCTTGTGCTTTTTGTACTGAGCCCATTCTAAAGGGGACTGACATTAGCAGGAGTCAAACCAGAATGTAATGAGCAAAGACAACATTAGATTCAAGGACTGTATAGTGTAATGTGTATTGGTTTGTTTAAAATAGTCTATGATCTGGTGTCAGGATTACCAGATGTGGAATCTATGGAACCTGCTTGAACTCCATGAATAAATTCTTGAGCAAACTGTATAGTATCAATATCTCTGATTCACCTTTCCCATGTTGATTACTGTCCTGTCGACTTGGTCAATACTTTCGTGCTAAATGCTCTAGTAATGCATGGCTTTAGGGATGTCCTTAGACTGGTGTTTTCTCTGCTAAGCATCACCTCTGACTGTAGCTTTTAAGTAATTTCTGTGCTCAGACATCAAGATCTAGTTTTGAAAGGCTTTATTGAACTGCTAAAAGGAGATACAAACTTTCCTCAGACTTGCATGTCTTTTAATGTGTCAGGACTGAAAGTCTGGCATTTTTCTTGGTCTCCCAAAAGCAAAACACATTGTAGACACCCAGCTCCTACAATCTGTTGTTCTAAACACAGTAAGCTATTACAAAGACATTCTTCCAGTCATTCCTTCCATTAAGGTGCCACAGATTTGAGGGTGCTAGGGTGTATAGCTCCTTGTTTTCTTTGGATCACTTATCAGCTGGAGAACCATGGGCAGAGCCTTTGGTCAGGTTATGTCTTGGATTCTTTTGGACTATTCTTTACAGTACTTGTGACCTCCCTGAAGTGTCTTTAGTACATCTAGAAAAGAGCTTTCTGTATATTAGCATCTAAGCTTTGGCAGAAAAAGAAGCGGGCAAATCAACTCCTCTGAACAATAGCTTAGATTTATGTGAAAAAGTATTACAGTATTACTCTGTGTGACTAGACTTAGTATAGTGCATGTTCAAATAGTTCACATGACTGAGAGGTGGCTTGGTGTTTTTTTCTCTTTAACTGGAATCCTATCTTGACTATTTTAGCCATGCCTTTTTCAATTATCTCCTCCTTTTTGTTCTTCAGGTATGGCAGAAGGCATTTCTGTTGTTTCCAATTCCAGCAACTTCTCTTTTCATCTGTTCCCAGTTAATGTATTAGTAACTGACTTCTGGGCAGATTCAACATCCTTACTCCTCTCCCTTTTTGGGAGACTTTAAACCCAAAACAAAATAAATTAAGGTTGTTGCAGAGATCATATCAATTATATGCTAGCATTCTTCCCTTCAGAATGAGATATTTCATCCCCAGATCCTATTCTCAAGTTCTTTATTCATAAACGATGTGGATAGGGCGAGTAAATTCAGCTAAAATTACTTGCTCCATAGAGTCTTTCAGATTTTCCATCACCTGTCTCCCCTAGGATCTGGATTTAGATCTCCAGCATTCTTTAGAGCCTATTAATTTACTTCCAAATAGTTTTTTCTTAATAAAAACCAACCAACCAAGAAAAGAAAAGATAGTGGCTCTTGAACTTGCATGTGAGAACTTACTGTAAATCACAGGAATTTTCTTCAGCTGTTTTAAGTGAAATGTTTGATGGAAGCAGAGTGGTTACAGGCAACACAGTGTTCTGTAATATTTTAATATTTTGTGAGTTCTGCATCATCTGAGATAACTCTATCAAAACATGTTGACAAAAAATACAATGAGCCTTTGAGGTAGTGTCATTGTTTGTGATGTATGTGTGCTGCAGCCTTCGGCAATTGCAACAAAAAGTTGAAACTAACTGCAGGACTTTCCTCATAGGATAAAGAACCCATGACTGTTGTGTGCTGTAGTAGTGTTTTTAGTTCAGGATAACAAAATGCTGATGCTGTATTTGCAAAAGTAATTTTTAGAATAATACAAAGTAGATGTTTACTTTTTATTTCCTTGATTTTCCAAGGAAGCTTGTGTCAGAATCCAAGTGGAATGGTTCTTTATGTTACACAGAAAGAACAATTGCAGATCAGAAATTCTTTCTTCTGTCCCCCAAATCAGTTTGGAGCCACTGTAAGCAGTGTGAGTGCATGTAAATGTTTGTGCAGGTCTCCAAAGATTTTGTTTGGTTTTGAAGGGCTTTTTTTTCCATTAATAAAGAAAATACTTGCATATTGATATAACATATGCAATGTTCATCTCTAATGGAAGCACTGCCAGAATTTTTATTATCTTGTTTTCTTCTTTTCAGAAAAAATGTAGGTTGTTCATTTGTCATTTTTAATGTACAGTAATTCAAAGTCCTCCTCGTTGTTGCCATCAGTAATGGAATTGCTAACTCTCTTTCATGTACTTAGTTAACTGCAGTATGGTTGATGGAGTTGAAAATTTCTGACACCCCTCTTGCACAAAAGTAACCTTTCCAAGACTTTCACTCTTGAATTTCTAGCCTCTAACAGAAGTTACAGAATCACAGAATCAGCTGAGTTAGAAGGGACCATCAAGGATCATCGAGTCCAACTCCTGGCCCTGCACAGGACAATTCCAAAAAGTCACACCTTCTCCTTGAGAGCAGAACTGCTGTTTAAAGAATCCTCTGTATTTTCTTTTAAACTCCTCTGAAACATCTGGATCATATAATATGATCCAGTAACACTAATTATATTTGAGGATTTTAAAAAGTCTGATGCTTTTTGCATTTTTTGATCTTTTTGGTTTAAAACTTTCAGAGTAGGAATTAGGTTAGTGCTAGTGGTTGTTACCTATTAAAACAGTTTTAACCACGTGTTTTTTGTAAAGCAGTGTTTTTATGCTGTTTCAGTTACCTTCCTTTTATACACTACTTCTTCAATTTAAGAAATTTAAAAACATTTCCATTTATTCTGTATATGATTACTTACACCTGAATTCTTTTTAGTTTGTGAGTAAGAATTAAATTTCCATGAGATGATTGCTCGACTCTTAACTTTGATGTTAATACAGCCAAGCCACCACATTTTAAGAAAATTAACATTTTCACTGTGTTGGTAGGCCACATAAACTTTGCCTGAAAATTTGGGCTTTTTGTCAGTACAGCAATATTGACTGTACTGTATCATGAACCTGCCTAAATGTCTTTTGTCTAGTTTTCCAGTTAAATGAAGAATGACTGAACCAGTTTCTACAGTGGTGTCCAAATGGCTACAAAATTATTTAGTATTAAAAGACAAAAATTAAAATAGCTAGTTGTCATTTCAAATGGACATTCATTTGGAAAAGGCAGTGTCCTGTGAAAACCTTCTATTTATGTATTAACCACGTGTGTTTTGAGACACATTCTTGTGTGTCTTTGTCTCTCAAACTTGATTAGAATATTTTCAAAGATCCTGTTAGGCACTTAGATAAATACTTTCAAATGATGGAAATCAATTTAGTGCTTGAGTTTCAAAATACTGCTTAGCAGTTGAACTGTCACTTCTCCTATTAACTCAAGCACTGAATTGAAGTATTCACCTGCTAGGTCAAGCATGTTAATGCCTTATGACAAAAAGTGAAGAAATGTATAAAGTCCCAAATTGGTTTTAAATTTTCTGAATGATGGAATATTTTAGTCTTAACATAGTTCCTGTTTATTAATACAGTATGGCATATTTCCGTGATCACCATAATCATACAGTAAATATATAGCTAGTTCTAAATTTAGTCTAATTTGTGCTTTTTGCTCTCTACAGTTTGAGGAAGAGAAATTTGCTTATTTTACACAAATATTTTTATATTGTTTGTAGGCCAAATTCTACTAAGCATACTAGTGAGGATTAGTGAGTTTGTATATTCTTCAAAAAAGAATAAATTGTTCCTCTTCTGTAAAGTAAATTGCTTTTTTTAGCCCCATGTGTTTTGTTAACCACGATTAATGCTATGTTGTATTTAATACCAGTTTCTTTTCACTAAAGGAGTGTATAAGATTATAAATTACTCATATAGGTTTTTAGTTTTATTTTCATAGTCCTTTGCAATGCAAAATTAATTTTGTTACTGTTGGAGTTGGAACTCTAACGGTAAATTCATGTTTAGCTTTTGTAGTGAAACTTCTTTAGCATTACCAAAATGCAACCTTTTAAAAACTTCTTTGGACTCATTCCGTGTAAATTAGTTTCTGTAAATGTTTTAGGCAGCTAATCAAGACAAAAGAATTGTGTCTTAATGTCGGTATGTTAGCTTAAAATAATTGGAAGAAGAATTAATTGTCTTTATTATATCTTTTTCTTCACTGTTTTTCTGGCATAACAAGAATCAGACTGTGGGTGGAGGTTCTGTCTTTCTCCTCCTTATTCCCAAAAGAGCTTGCTCTGCAATTGCTTATGTCAGTTTTCCTGTCATCATGGCTAGCTCAAGAGGTTTCTAGCTTTCTCCATTGCCACCTCCAGCATGTGTTGTTGCTCTGCCTCACTTGTGCTGCTGCAGCTGCTCCTGACACTGTCTGCTTAAACAGTGTAGTGATGCTGAGTGCTCTTTATGGTCCCTTCCAACCCATGCCATTCTGTGATTCTATGAACTATTCAGTTTCAAACTAGCAAACCCACCTGGGCAGTGGGTGCCTGGAATTATGTACAAGAACGGGGAACAGGACTTGAAGCTTCCTTGCTGTTAACAGGAAGTGCTACCAGGGAAATGGTAAGATAGTCTTTAAGCAGGAAATCCCACAGGTAGCAGCAGTTGTTACTCTCTAAATACGTTCCCTTGCTTTGCATTCTTGTGATTAGAAGTATCAGTATGCGTCTCTGTATGCTTTATATCCTTTTGATGGAGCCAACAGCAGCTGTTTTACTCATAAAAAAAGTTCATTTTTGTTATCCTAAATTCCTAATATGGCTTACCTCATCTGGGCCTCCTCCATGCAGTGTGTGTAAAGGCTTCCTCATAACCTTTGTTTAAACTTGTATGATGTCTTGTGTTCAGTTGCCATAGCCTAAGACTTGCTGAATTGAGAAATCAGGGACAGTTTGGATGATTATTTATCACCAAGAGTTCTTGCTAACTTCCTGGCTAACATCCTGTTAAGGTGGGAGATAAGATTCCCTCCATAATGAACAGATGTCAGCATTGGACTTAGCTATGTAGTATCTGCAGACTCAAAGTTCCATAGCAAGAACTGAAGATTAACATTATAGTCATCATTAAATACAGAACTTCCCAAAAGAAATACTTCCATTGCATAAATTTAAATGAATAATTTTTAACTTGGGATGGCATGGGTGGTTTTATATTGAGGTTTTTTTGGAAACAGCCCTTAAACTTCATGTGCTTTTGTTAGCATAATTTTGGGATGGTGTCAGCTTTTTGTTCTAGGTAAGTTGTTGGATTTATTTGGGGTTTTTAGTTGGCTGGTTTTGTGGATTGTTTGTTTTATTATTTTCCTTTCCTGTCTCCATACACAGACAAATGTGGTAGGATATTATAGTTTAATTATAGTTAATTTCCATTTCATATTGAAACCATGTAACAAATTCTGAAGTAATCCTTGGAGGATATAAAGATAATATAAGATTCTCTGTCTGTTTACACTGAATATATTCTCAGTAAAGCTATTAAAATTTAATTTAAGTTAGGAATGGTGTTAGGAATATAAAAATCCAATGCATGTTTTGAGTTGTTCCTCCATAAAAATATGAATAAATATGCAGGAATTTAAATAGCCTTACTTTCCCAGATATTGTCATTTAGTTAAGTGACGTAGTTCCCATATTTTGTTTGTTGCCTCTAACGTTTTAATGGGGTCTTGCTTCTTGCAGTTTTGGCACAATTAATTGAAAAGTTCGTGTCACATCTTTCTGAAAGCAGAACAGATTGTTATTTCAGCACAGGAAGCTATAAAGGTCAGTCTCCTAATAATTTATTGCAGCCTCTTCATATTTAAATTGCCTTTCTTCTAAATGTATCTGTTTCATTTTGGGGGTTGTTTAACATGTTCCTTAACAGCTCAGAAATTCATGATTTAACTGGTGGGAAATTCCTCACTTTGGAGAAGAAAATTATGTGCTTGAGTGAACAGAACAGTTAATTATTAGTATGGGCTTTCACAGTTCTGTGTGTATAATGGAGAGATGAAGATGCAGAACAGGTGAGGGTGTGATTCAGAGTATTTGTTGACATCTCTTATGGATGATTTGCAAAGCTGGTGGCATAAATATTTAAGGTGGTATAAGCAATCTGGCTCACCTTTTGAAAGCCCCACAAAGGTATACACTTTATAGTGTATTAAAGGATATGTATTAAAGAACTGCTATTGTCAGAGTAATCTGAGTGTTAGTTTTGTACAGATATCATGTTTACAACACAAAGAATGAATTATAAAGTTGATTTATTCTGAGTGTAAAGTAATGTGTTTTAATACTTTGAAGCACTGATAAAGTTAGAAGATTTAGAACTAATGTTATTATCTGCTGGAAAATGCACTTTCATTCTTCACTGTTTGTTCACAACCCTTCTCTCAGGTTGTAGGTCAGCCATTTAGAGTACTTATTCTGTTACTAACTGTGGAGAATCAAGCCTGCTTTGGGGAGAGTCTGTTATTTATGCTGATATTTTACTCTCCTGTCCGTAGGATGCAAATGTGGTATCCTTGGAGACTTGGGGCCTGCCTTTGAAGTTTCAAAGCATAAAACCTCTTTAGAAATTTTAGAAGCTGTCTTTCTTTTTATGTAGTGGTCTTTACCTTCCAAAAGCTTGCTAACAGGATCCCCTTAATTTCATTTGAGAATCTGTCTCTTTGCTTTATGAAGTGAGTTGTTAATGGAACAGTTATTTCTATCACAGTTTTATTTTTTCTTAAAAGATACTGGAAGTGTTTTGTGTTGTCCTGTATTACTTTTCAACTTCCCACGAGGCATAATGAGCAATAAAATAATTCCATGGATTCACAAGGCTTGCTAATTACATATTTCTGAAACTTCCTAGTTCAAATAATTATTTTGGTTGTTCCTTTAAAAGCTCAAATTGCAAAAACTAACTAGAGGAAGAACAAATGTCTGACTGTGCATTCTCAAAAAGGATGCCTTGCCCAGCAAAGACAGAAATCCTTCTCTTCCTTAATTATGACAGCTTAGTGCTTCCATCCAATGTAAAAGATCTCTAAAGAGAAACAGTCGGCCTTACTCCATTCACTTAGTCATCAAGTACCTTACTACCAATCCACTTCTCTCAGCCTTAAAGTCAAATGTATTTTAATCTAATACATTCAGGAAGGTTGAACTTAGATTTTCTATTTAATTGATTTCACCATGAACCACCGATTAGATGGAGGTGGCATTAACACTGCATTATTTATCTAAAATTTAATGTCAACTTTGAAGAAAGACCAAGTTTGAAAATTCTGTGACAATTGCATGTATTTAATTAATTATCTAGAATGAAAAATCCAAAAGAATAGATAAACAAAGATAACATAGTGAAAACCTCAGTTCTTGTTTTTTTTAAGCCTTAAAGATTTTCTTGTAATGATAAACGAACTGAGTCTGCCTAGTATTTCTTCCTGTATTTTATGAATGAGGGGATTTTTTGGGTCTTACAGAGGCACTATTGGGCATTAATTCTGAATAAGTTTGACTGTTCAGTTACCAAATAAAGGCTACAACATTTAAAGTGTTGTCTGATGAGCAGTCTTCTTGTGCAAATGTTTTTGATATTCCGTGTGCTTTAATAAAGACAAGGTGAAATGGGAGAATAAGAAGTCTTCTCAAGCATAGTCAGTAATCTGGTGGTAAGAGGTAGGCAAAGGACTGGTGGTGCATTACTGAGTTCTTTCCCTGTCAGCAACAACATTATCACAGACTTCTTTTGTTAAGAGTTCTCCAGCCCAGGAAAGAGTGTTGCTCAGGCAAATAGCACATTTCATCAAAGGTTTCTTTTAACTTTTATAGGAAAATAGTTATTAAAACTTTATAGCACCTTTTTCAGACAGATGTAGCAATAAGGGATAACCAGGGAAGTTAATTTAGGCCAATAAATTCATGCTGATTGACATGAAACGAAAGTCTGGCTCTAAAACTGAGTCTGTGATCATATTCTTATTCTACTCTGAAACAGTAAAAGGGCGTGATTTTAAAAATTAGTTAAATAAGCTAAATTTACGTTCATTTTGGGTTCTTTTTTGCATCATAAAATAAACAGTATGGCCTTTCAATGAAGGGAAGGTAATGTGCTTTGAGAACCCAGGGATGCATTGTGCTTCCTATGTTTGTACCAAAGGGACAACAAAACATACTCAAGTCTTTATCAGACCTTATTTGTTTAAAATTAGATTTCTCCGATGGAATAATGATTGACCAGATTTCTCTACATTTCCCTAGGTCTTCTGGTAGTCTTTATGAAGCCTTGCAATTTCTTCAAGGACAATTATTGAATGCCATGTTATTTCACAGTATCTTTTTCATATACTCCTGTAAGACCCATCTAACCTAAATCCTAAAACTACTGACAGTAGAGACATTTTTCTGTAAGAGGTAAAGCTAATGAGTTGTTAGAAGGTAATACCTTTCTAAGCTCCACATCTAAGCCAGCATGAACTTGGCAATTGTGTGTGTCCACCATTCTCTTAAATAAATTTGGATCGGAAGAACTGAAAACCATTTTCTAATAGTTTTTCCATTTCAATGAAGAAAAGACATTTTTCATGAAAGTGGATTCAGTACAGCACATAGATATTCAGCCTTTATCATGTTTCCTGAAATGAGAATTTGATTATCTTAAAAAAATGGCAGTTTTGTAAACCTGTAGCTTGTTATAATTAGAATAACACAGTCATCCATCTGCTGTGGAACCCCTCAGGATTTCAGTCTCTTATAAAATTTGCAAATATGAAAAAATTAAATTAGATTGGGTTGTTACCATTTTCAAGATAAGAAAGAAGGAAAAATATCTGATTAAACACAATGCAGTTGCAATGTTCAATTATAAACAGTTACACAAATCTTACATGAAGTTTACTTTCTGCTAACAGCAGTGGTACTGCTGTGATGTTTATTCAGATGACTGAATGTGTGTGTATGTTACTGTTCTCTGTCTGTCCCCTTTCCTAGAATTAATAGTTTCTAGTTTGATTTTATTTTTTCTTTCTCCTTTTTAAACCCTAAAACACTGAAAACCAAATCATTGGTGTCTAGCTATAGTAGGTAATAAAATGGCAAGAAACTGAAATTTCCTGTAGTAATAAAATACCATGCATTGTATATCAGGGATGCGAAGTTCCTAAAATAGCCTCTTGCTCTTTCTGTTAGCAAATTCCAGTTCAATGTAACAGAAACACTTAGTGAAAATGTCATCATTTTCTCAAGCTTTCAACAAACCCATTTATCAGAGAAGTGCAAAGCCGTCTAATGTATTGGTGTCTGTGCTTCTTAATTGATCTCCCTGATGCGTTGCAGACTCCCCAAACTTGGGACTGTTGCAATGTTTTGTGATCAGCAGGAAGCTCTGCTTTTGCAAATGACCTTGCAGTCAAATCCTCTGCCGTGTACTGCCAAAGGGACAGAACCTCAGGGATTTTAGATCTTGGCCATAAAACTCAAATGTCATGGTTTGTTCCTTCTCCTAGATGAGCCTTAGTTCTCTGAACAAAATCTCATAGGAGCTTTCTGCCATTTAATGAGCTCTTAATCCTTGAAGGGTCAGGTAGATCAAGTAACAAACTGTGAAATTTTAAAAATACCAGTGGGAAGGTATCAGTATAGAGCTGTTCAGAAGGAGCAACAAATGAAAAATACAGGATTACAACCTGAAATGGGGCTGAAAGGGAAGGAGAAGGAAGGGAATCCTTCTATTCTTTCTGCATCATTTGATAAATGCACTTTTTCAAACTGCCCACCATTTTTAAGATTCTGTTATCAGAAAGCATTTTACCCATTGCCAGTTTAGGTAACTGGACTGAAAATGTGGTTCATTCTTAATGAAGCTGTTGCCAGAACACTTGAGCATTTGTGATGATCATTACATAATGAAGTTCTAGATATGAATATTTTTGTCTTGCATTGTTATGAAATGAGTACTGATGACATAACAGATACTTTTGATAGTCAAGGTAGAATTGCACATAAGATTACCTCTGAGAAGCCATCAACATTCTCCAGCATTTACTCTTGTATCTTGTTTACATTGTCTCCATTCCCGGTTCAAATCCAACAAAAGTAATACTTTTCTTTGAAAAAATACATTTTTAATAGACAATTCTAACAATGAATATGAGGTCAGACTGTCAGAAGTGTTCTAGATGAGTGGCCTAGTGAAGGAGATGACATCATGACGAAACTAGCAAAATGGCAGAACAGAATATGGAGAGAAACTCATAAATTTTGCTCTGCCACAAGTCCAAATAATGTTTAAAATAGAAAACTTTCATAAGAACATAAGAATGAGAAAGGATAATTACTGACAAAGCATAAAGATTAATATTAACTGCTTGGGTATCTGCCAATGGACAGGGTCAGTGTTTAGGTATTTGTTGAAAAGTAAGTGAAAACCTGCTGTTTGTTAACAAAAATAATAAATCATAGGAAAAAATTATGACTTCCACAGTTTATATGGACAAACCCATGGAACAGAAATCTGATAGCAAATATACCTATATACTTCTAAGTATTTTAAAGCATTTGTGTGAAGTATGCAGGTGGCTCTGGCTCTCATGGTATTTTCAGCTGTATGCAGAACCTTTGCTTAAATATTTTCTTTGAATCAAAAGTCTTTTTCATCCATAGCAAGAAACCTAATCTTTCTTATCATCACTGAAGTTAAAATATAGTATCTGTTAGCAAATTCCAAAGATTATTTATATAGACATAAAACCATTTGGCCTGGGCACCAGGAAGTGAAAGAGCTAAACCAATAATGTGAGTGACAGCTTTAGTAATGTTCTTTACTTAAGACAGAAGGGAAACCAGCAGTGTCTTTGGTGTAACAGCATTTTAAACAGGGAAATAAATATTATCCAAAGACCATACAAGTTACATGAAATATGCAGTAAAGCAGTTTCAGCTTGGCATCCTGTCATTTCAGTATGAATGCAATGTAGCCCATTTTCTGACTTAAACACATAAAAGCTTTGGCATGATAAGAGGGAAAATGAATAAGAAAGCAATCTTTCATATAAATTGTAAAGTTAATTGAAGTGTAGGCGGATCAGAAAGAATGCCACAGGACTATGCATGGCAGTTAACTTGCACTGGAGTGTTTATAGCTATAGACTGAGTTTAATAATACTACATAGTTGCCTTTGGAAATCATGCCTCATAGGAGTCTCTTTTTGTACTCCTGAATGCTACCAACATTTTGAAAGTGCTGCCCATTGAGGTGCTTTCTAAGAACTTTCTTAAATTGTAAATCAGCTCCTAGAGAATTCCAATATCCTTCAAGTCACTAGTTTAATTTTGGCTTCTGTTTTACAGTGTTTTTTATTTTTAAAAGAAAGAAGTGTGAAATATCTGTTCAACATAGATTTTTTGTGCTTTAAGATAAATAAAAGGAAGCTGCCGAAGTATGCTGTTCATTCCATTTAATAATAGCCAGAGTGCTGTATCATATTATTAATTCACTGTTCAGAGAGGTGGTCTGGCCTTTGAGGATGAATGGCATTCTTATTTAGAGAACTGATTATTCTCCATGCCTTTTTGTTATGAAACCTTTTGTGTTTCAAGACAGTTACATCAGGTGTATTGAAAAATATTTGTCAAAAAGTTTTGTGTAAAATTAATTCAGTGCATTAAATCAGATGTATGGGCATCATCACAATAGTACAGCTTTTTGTCCGTGGATTGCAATCTGCAGTATTTAAATATTCCTCTTGTTTTTCATAGCATTTTTCTAAGTTTAATGGAGCATTTAAAGTTTCTAGGTCAAGTTTTTAATCAGTGGGAAGTAGTCCTTTGTGTATTCTAAACGACTTCACAATGTTCTTAGGCCTAGTCTTCCCAGTTTGGTAAGTGATAAACAAAAGGGAAAATAAAAATTTTTGACCCAGGACAAAGAAGCACAATTTGTGGATTAGCAGAGTACAGAGCTGTGATTATGTTGAATACAGTGGTGTCTGAAAGCAAGAGGTTTTGCCTTGATAAGGCACTGTGTGATAGGGAATTATTATTCAATCCAGACTTCAAGTTAATTTTATATTCCTGCACAATACAGAGGAAAATATCAGAAGGAAGTGTGGTGGGCAAAAAAAGCCCTTTTCAGCCACTAAGAAATTATTACAACAGAGAAGAAAAGTCCATGAAAATCAGTGAAGTCAGCTGTGTTCTTTTAATGGACAATGAGCATTCAATACTTATTGTAAAATGTTACAGAATGGACTCTGGGCTCACACTTTGGGCTGTGATACAGCTTTTCCTCATTACACCTTTGTTGGGCTGGGAGACCTGCATTGTCACCCACAAGAGGATCCACCTCAAAATGGAAGCAGGACTGCATTGGAGTTTAGAGGTTATTGCTCTCCTTGCCCTCTGCTTCCATTAAACATGGTGGTGTTAGAACTGAATTAGTCATTAGCCGCAGCCAACTCATTCAAAATCCCCCTATTTTCTAGGATGTATGTGTGCCTCTTGCCTTCCCACTTGCACATAAAAACTTGAAAATTAATTGACTTAGTATGGCGATTGCAGCCTGAGTGAACAGGTAACTTGGAACAGGAACTGTAAAAAGTTATGAATATTTCAGTTATCTCTGTGGGGTTTTAACTGAAGTGCCCTGTGAATTTATATGCATTCTTGCAAAGATTGCACTGCTGGTGTGCTATGGAAAAGATATTTGAACTTCTGTTCTTTGGATTGCAGAAAACGTCTCTGATGTGGGTTTACTGTTTCCCATCAGATTATTGAATAAGATTATTTTACATTACAGTGCAGGTTCTTTTTCTTGTTCTTCCAAGGTCAGGATGAATGATTCATGGGAAACAAAAGTTCGGGTTTGGACATGGTGATTTATTATATCTTCTCTATTTACAGATTATTTACAGACTCACGAGCCATGAGCTCTAACTAGCAAGCTGGAAAATCGTGGCAAAATGGCTGCTACTAATTTTTTTCCCAGGGTTTTTAAGCACTATTTTCCCAATAATGAGATAACACCTATATTATTTATATTTTTGACCCAATGATGACCACTAAAGGTCTGCAGTGCTGACTGTTTCACCCAATTACAGAAAACCACCTAAACCTAGGAAGAAGAAGGTAAAAAAGAAAGTCTTTAGACAACACCCTAAATCTTGGCTCGCACACATTACTATGGACTAAAATCTTAAAACCCTACGTTTTTCACCCTGTGAGATCACACACTTCTAATCAAACTACACACCCCCAACCCCTTTGCTGTCACTCAATCTCAGGAGCCTGTCCAAAGGCCTCAAGTCAAATGTGGTCCTTGTTTGAGGGTCAGCATCTTTTAACATAGAAAAACTAAAATTTTCAGCTTCCAGGGTTCCAACACCCAAAGACCAGTTGATTTTTGTTATGTATAAATATATTATCAAAGGTAAAAGGTTAATTTCTCACAACTGTAACAGTTAAACTATTATTTTCTGTTAAAGTTATAAAACTGAGTGGGGTTTTATTCTTGCCATACTTCCTCTGTTGAATTTTATTGCTTCACGGTGGAGTGTAATTTTTCTGTATTATTTTCTTCACAAAAATTTTAACCTACCTCATTTCATATGAGCTGACGGAATCTTCTTTTTGTTAGGTGTTTTTTTTGTTTGGGTTTTTTGGGGGTTTTTTGATGGGTTTGTTTGTTTTTGTTTAATTTTTTCCCCTTTAGTCCTTTCCTCCCTGAACTTGTAACTATTTTATCTTTAATACCTTAGTCCCTGTTTGTGTGCCAGGAACATGGAGTGTTTAGCTACATGAATAGCCAGGGATTGCATTTGGATTCCTCTGTTTGTCTGAGGATATAGAAAAAATACGTAGGGAGTTACTTTGTGATCTGCTCCATTAGATTTTTACATTTATCATTTACATTAATATACTTTAACTTCTGCTGCCATATCTATTATTTACATTTTTAACAAATGTCAGTTAATAAGGGTTTTCATTTGTTTGATTTCTTGCTGTTTTTAAGTAGCACTATCAAAGAAGTATATTAAAGGTTTATTCCCTCAGCTTTGTAACACATAATATTATTAGACTGCAATTTTTTTTCTATGGTATAGTTATCTTAGATGATAACATGTGCTTGTTAGGGAAAATTCCCAATTAAAATTCAATTTAGAATTTAAAATCTTGAGGAAATTCTACAGCAGTGGTTGTTTAAATCATTATTAATTTTTCTAGCTTGGATTTTTAATTTAACAACTGCAGAAAATGGAGTATCTTTTACTGTATGAAAAAATGCATGTAAATATAGGATTTAATTAATTTTTAAATCCATAAGTTTTAAAGTTTTCTGTAATTCATATTGAAACAGATTTTTTTGTTAATAAAGTTGGAATTACAACTAGGAAGTTTTAAAGCCTCTGGAATGAAAGAAAGTGGATCAGAAAAGGCTGCCTTGTCTCATTTCTAGGCTGGAAAGGATAAAGTTCTACTAAGATATGGGCTGAAAAAGATGTTGCTTTCTGTAAATCTAATAATAACTGTCATGTTAACCATACTGACCATGAAGACCAAGAAATTACCAAGAAGGTAATTTTCATTTTAGAAAAAGTCTGTGAAGAATGCAGATTCTTTATTAATCCTTCCTAAACACTACCAAAATAATTTTGAATAAGAGGCAGTTCTCCAGAATTGGTATTCATACACAGGAAGAGCTTTGCATTAGCATTCAGTTCAAATCATATTTCTTATAATACTTTATTTAATTAATTTTCTTTTGTTTTAGCCATGGATGCAGATGTGAAGAAAGAAAACCTTTCATCTGTGCAGCAGCTTGGTGTTGAAATGACAGTCAGGTACATGGTATTAAAATATTTCCCTAGAGTATTTCTAGGATTTGCTTGATTTTCATGAAATGACTTTAATAATGCCTAATCTCTCAACTCATTGCTTTGTACCATTTAAATCTAAGATAAACTTTAAGAAAATGAATTCTAAGTGGAATTGAAAAAGGTATTAGTATATAATTAAATTATCTTTACAGTTTATGTATGTTATTATCCTCTATTTTTGTAAAGACTAATTATAACGTTCTGCTAAGATTTACCATAAAATTGCATTATCCTGAATTATGTATCTTTTTTTCCCTTGCATTACTTCTCTAAATGGTTCTGTTTAGCTAAGCTTAGCTATATGCCATCTAAACATTTTGTTTGGCTGGTAATTTGCAGAGTTGTGATGACAGAAAAGCTTAGATGTCTGTATTTCCACAGATTGCTATCTTTAGCATTAATGTTTGAATTCTGATTATAATAATTACACGTACAATAATTATATCTAATTCTGAATATTGTACGGGAAGAAACTGAGCTGTGTTAGACTACTTGCTCCTCCCCAACACAGTCTCTAAAACTGAACTAAAGGGAATTTGAGTGAGGATCTGTAACAATGAGCAGCAGATGTTTGCTGTGTATCCTTTCTAAGTAGAGCATGGAAGGTTTTATTTAATCATTTATGTATTTATCTACAGCATACTTTTAGTGATGAAAAATTTATGACAGCTTAACTTCTAAATAAAGGTTTATTAAGTATGAGTTCTTTCTTTTTAGGAATTTAAAAATATTTTAAAAGAGTTTTTTTTAACTTTTTGAAATAGGTATGGAAAATACTTAAACTTGCTAAAAGAAGATGCTGAAAATGGGCTATGTTTTGTGTTAATGAATTGTGAGGAATTTCTGAAACAACAGCGAAGAACTGTGGTACCTTCACTTCGTATCCTTTCCTGATGGTAAAAGTTATATAGTTCAAAAATTTCAGTAGAATTTGAACTCCTGGTTTGTATTTTAATAGAGGTGTAGTTGTGTAATATTTTATGGAAAGAAAAAAATTTTAAAAGACCCCTTTTACTTTGAAATTCTATTAAGTTAAATGCATACCCAATGCACTCAAGAAAATGAGCGCATTTCCTTTTGTTCCCATACTTGGTTAGAAGTGCAAATCTCATTTACTTTTGTCGTCAACTGCTTTTGGAGTGGGATCATTTTTGAATGTGATAAAGAGCCTGCAGCAATTCACCTCAGAACATTAATGAGTATTTGTGGTACTCCCAAAATACCAACACTATTAATGATACTGCCCATGTAGTGATAAGTGTGATAAGTAGATGTAGTCTGATCAACAGGAGTGGTTAGACTTTCGGATCTACTGTGTAACTTGTAAGAAAATTAAAACCGGTAACAGCTTTTCAAAAAGCTTTGCTATGTTCTTTTCTGTTAGATATACATACCACTGTTAATCTGGTGTATTTGTCAGAATGTGCCAAATCTCATTTTTAAGGCTCTTCTTTTACTTTTTTTTTTCTGATAATTTTAACTCCCATTTTATTCCTCCACTATTCTCCTTTCTTGCACTTTATAAGCACACTCATTTTGATGCATTTACTTGCTTTCTGTTTACTTGTATTGATTTAACTTGACTACTTACGGACTGAAAAAAATCAGTTAATGGGGAAAACAGCTTAAATTGTTTCTCTTAATTCCATTTGAGAGACAACTGTGCCTTGATGCTGCCTTCTGTGCAGCTTTGTGCCCCTTGGCCATGTCTGACAAGCCAGCTCCCAGCTCTGTGAGCATGGGCTTGGGAAGGAGGAGAGCTGTGGTTCCTGCAGGAGAGTGAGGAGGTGATCTCTACCCAAGTTCCTTAACCTTCCCATTCAGGCTGCTTGCAGGAGCACTATGCTGGTTATGACTGGTTTGCATCTTCCATCTTCCTCATAATGTCGGGAGACAGGGAGAAGACACTGATGTTTCTTCAGCAATTTTCTTGTCTTCTTGTTTCAGCATTTCTCTGGCTACCCAGACTACATTTATCTGTAAGAATTTATAACCTGTTTCTTTCTGAAAGGCTCCTTTGAAAGTTTACAAATGAGACTTTATTAATCTCCTTAGTTTGGTTTTTTCCTTGGTTTTTTTTTTTTTGTTTTGGGGTTTTTTTTTGTTTTTTTTTTTTTAGTTTGTTTGTTGTGGTTTTTTGTTTTTGTTGGTTTGCTTGTTTGTTTATTTGTTTCCTAATGCATTATATTTTCCTTAAGGCTCCCTAGCTAAATACATGACCCTGAAAAATTCATGGAAAAATGCAGATCTGATATTTGCTCAAATTTTTGTTTAAAAGGAGAGAACTAGCAGGTGGACTGATAGTGGACAAAATGTTAATGAATTTTAAAACTGGCAGCAAAACAAACTTTATTAGCAGCATTAAATTCTGTGTGAAGACTGTGATACTGCTGAAGGCCCATTTTTTTAATTGTTGGAGTCCAGTAAGAGAGCAAGTCCATACATCTGATTTTTTGTTTTTTTTAGTGACAGTTTTGAAATTTACTTAATACCTTTGAGTATATTTACTAAATTTAAAAAAATTATTGCTGCACAGATACTGCATGATTGACAATTTTAAATTGTCAGTATTCTGGATTGAAGTTGTAATACAGGAAACATCATTTCTATCTTTCATTATAGGTGTTCCCAGCTATTTAAAATAAAATCCTTTGTTGTCTTGAATGTTTTGAACATAAACCCTAAACTGCAGTCTTTACCAGAGAGCTCTTAGAGTACAAGAAACAGAGATTAGATTCTGTACTTCTTCTGCATGGAAGCTCCTGTAGCAGTACCAAGTAATCTGTCTTGTCACCAGAAGGGTTGAGGTATCAGTCCATTGAGCACTGAGTCTGGCCAGAGGTTGTTCTGGCGTAATGACATTTGTGCTGAAATTTGCTCCAGTGTGCAAGTGCTGAAAAACCACTGGTGCCAAGGATTCATTAACTGGAACTGGGCATTGATATCCAGAGCCTTCCACAGTGATAAAACTTCTGCACCTTTTGCAGTTCCTACATCCCTGTTTTGACAGTTAAAGCCTGTATATAAGGAGAACTAGGCTGCTAATGCACAATAACAATCAGGACATTGACACTTCTCTTTAGTTACCTCCACGTTTTTCTTGATGGAAGTACAACCTATTTTGTTTATCCTGTTTCCTGTCTCTAAAATAATCAGAATTACTTATCTTACATATAAAAGTGTATCTTTTTATATATTGTTCTCAGCAAGGCATTAAAAACCAACACAATTCTGTAGTCTGTAATCCTGTTTCTCAATTTTGTTGTTGATGATGATGTTGTTGTTGCTCTTGTTAACCAGATGCACCTGCCTGTTACAACAGTGGAGTATGGCATCCATCCAGTCTATTTTTGCAGTGCTCACCACATTGAAATGTTGCTGAAAGCTGAGTTGCCCCTTGTCTATGCAGCCTTCCACATGTCTGGTTTCACTCCATCCCAGGTAACTGATCAGAGTGTGTTAAAGTATCATCAACCTAATGATTTTAATCTACAAAATCAAGAACACTGAGGAACTGCTGGCCATGTTTTCTAAATGGCACTTGTGGGGTGGTTACAAAACTGAGGGTAAGAGATGAGAACACATAGTGAGTTAGAGCATCTGAAAATAGAAAGTAACTGACTCATAGTCATACCAGTGTACCAGAGCTGATGACCTTTTATTACATGTTCATGCAGAAAAAGATAAAAATAATATATGCTAAATCCTCAGATTTAGCATTTGAACAGAATATCTTATTCCCTGGAATAATTATCTAAATTTTCCGTGGGAGAGATACGGGTAATTTGCAGTAGTTAAATACTAGGAAGCAGTTCATGTGATAGTAGACAAAAATTAACTTTATATGAGCTACTATAACTATTACAATCAGTTAACACACTATTCTTTCATATTAAAGAGATACTACAACAGAAGAATAATTTTCTGTAATGCCAGCTTTCATTTTGCTTACAAAAATCTGTTTGGTAGTATGGAAAGCTATGGATGAAGCATTGTTTGTAAAAATTGCAATCATGATGAATGGTAAAGAGCTCCATGCAGTGAGTTAGATTGTCTGTGCAGAGGACATCTCACCAGAGTGAGAAAGCCTATTGCTGTGCCAAGGCAAGAAAAATACTTTCCATCTTAAAACTTCAAAATTCCTTTTTGCTCTGAGTTTTGCAGATGAAGAGACTTTTTAATGGGAGCAGATGCCAGTGTGGTACAAACATTGCTTAAAGTCAGCCTGGGGTTTGGTTTTTGAGGAGAGAAGAGTAGCAGATGAAAGAATTTATCTCAGCATAGGAGTAAGGTGCTTGTAATAAGGTTCCTGGTTTTGGATGAGGAAAACAAATGGGGAGAGTCACTTCTTCAGCTATTCTTGTGCAAGTTACACTATTTCCTTTTTTTAATTGCGTGCACTCAGTAATAGACTCTTCTAAACTGCTAACAAGGATTTTTTCATTTTATTTAATGAGTAGCTGAAATGCATTCGTGGGTGCTGCTGTATCCTCTGTGTGATTTTTCAGTTCTACTGCAGCATTAAAAACAAACTCTGAACTGTGGAAACAGTTCTGATGTATTTAAGTGATTGTGTGCCTCAGTAAATACCCCAGAACAGATTTACTGCCAGATTATGGTTGTTGTCATCTAATTAGAATTGTGGTAATCCGGCTGCATATTTTTAAACAGTAAGGAATGATTAGCAGGAGATTTGTGGTCTAGAACCAAATGGAATGTGCATTATCCCTTTGAATACACTGTAAGTTAGAATAGGGCAAAGGAGTCACTGTGTTCATACTCACTTCATTAAATGAAAGTGTGTCTTAGGGAAGGGCCTAACATTCATTTATAATGCAGAGAACTTCTTCAGTTCTTCAGAAAGGAAAACCCACACTCAACATGCCTTCATAATTGTCATTACCCTTTAAGCCACATTTAAAACAAAATCTTGAAAAAAAAATCACTTTTTCTTTCACTGGACTTGGAGTTTCCATCTCAGGAGGTGCCAGAAGGTACTTGTACAAGTGGCATGCATGGATACAGGGTGTTGTGTTTAGTCAAACTCACTAGGAGTCTGTTGAGAGGCTGTGCATTAAAAAACGGTGAATCTTGGCTTCTTTTGTACTTTATTCCTTTTATTTTCACAGCTGGGGTAATGTTACAGAGAAAAGGTGCTCTAGAATAGAAAAGAGATAAAGCTGATCAATTATGACTGAATGTATAGAATGATTTAATTACATATAATTTCATTCTCATCTAGATCTGTCTGCAGTGGATAACTCAGTGTTTCTGGAATTACATGGACTGGAGCGAGATCTGTCACTACATTGCCATATGTATTTTCCTTGGTCCTGATTATCAAATCTATTTTTGCATTTCTGTGTTCAGACACCTACAGCAACACATTCTGAAGCACACAGAAGCCCGAGATCTTCAGGTTTTTCTGAAAGTAAGGGTTTCTTAATTTTTCAGCTGCTGAGGAGAAGCAAAGCTATGAATACAGAGGAAATATACATTACTTAATCTGAAATTCTTACTGAATTTTACTTAGTCATTTTAAATGAGTGAAATAATACTTTAATTTTATTTGTTCCCCGGCAGGAAATTGTATATAGTATTTTACAGAAAATAGATTTCCTGCATTTTGTATTGAGCAATTTCCCTCATGAGCAAAGAAAATAGGCACATTAAGTCATGAGAGCATTTGATTGAGTTCTCTGTATGTGGGCTCAATCTCACTGAACAAGGTGCTCTCCAGAAAGGTGGGTTTGCACTGTGGTCTATTGCTGAGGCTTGTAGAGATGTGGCACGAAGCTGAGCAAGCTGGTAGTTTGAAGAAATACCAATTTCTATACATCCAGCCTCGCAATTTCATATTCTTTCCCAATTATAAATTATGTTTGTGTTTGGGGTTTTTTGCAGGGTAGTACATAGCTATAGCTGCAGTCATAGACACAGTATCTTACTCTTCCTCACGGGGGCATTTCTGTCTTTTTCTCCAGTCTTCTTTCACCTGTCAAAATTTTTTTTGAAGAACTAGATATCTGCATCTTAGATTTTCCTAAGAATAATAGTTTTCTGACTGATTTGCATCCAGTGTACATATTCTTAAATATCTCAGCCCAATCAGCTTCCTTTAAAATGTTTGGTACACAGCCTAATGAATGTATTGTTTTGTTTTCCCTGGTTTTGGACAACATGTCTTTAAAACTATCTTGATGGCATTATTGGACAGAATACGTAAAATATAGAAGAGAGCATTCATATGTTGCCACATGCATTATAATAAACTAAAGGTTTAATGCTGTTGAATTAATGAGAAAAGAATGTAAATTAATGCAGTACTGGAATATCTGCAATTTATTGAGTGACCACTGCTGAAAAAAAGAGCATACTTAATTTGTACTCCTGCTATTGATGAATCTTAATTAATTGAAAAAAAAAAATTGAACTTTAGAATGGTTTGGGTTGGAAGGAAACTTAAACATTATCCAGTTTCAATCCATCTTCCACTACACCATTGAACCTGACCTTGAACACATCCAGAGTGTTCTACAACTTCTTTTCAGTGCCTCACCATCCTCACAGATAGATAGATAGAATTTTATATTCCACCATAGTCAGCCTTCTCACAGTGCATAAGGAGCAACTTGGAAGGTAAAATCTTACTTTCACTTTGTTTCTGTGTAGAGGAGAAGAAATATAAAGACTATTTGAATTCCTGCTCTGATACCAAAGTGCAGTTTTCCAAGCCTGAGTAGATGTTCTCAGGAGAATTCTACTTAGCAAAGATTTACAGTTAATACACCAGAGGTACAGCTTATGTCCACAGAGACTGGCTCCAGAGAGTTTTTTACAGGACATGCTGCCAACAGTGGTAATACTGATTAGCTGATGATGAGTACACAACAGCAAAAAATTAACCCTTTTTATCTAACCATTCTTTAGGATCCTGTGTTCTGTGGTGCATCCTCCTTATCCCTCCATTGTAGTAGCCATGAGATGGAACATTATCTGTTAATTTCTGTTTGCTGAGGGCACTTTCTTTTACTCTGTGTTTTGTAATTAGTAAGAATTATTCACTTTTAGTGGTGCAAAATAGTTTATTCTGTTTTTATTTAAGCACTTCATAATGATCTTCTTTTATCATTGATTTAAAAAATACACATCTACTGTTTTTCCTTAGAATCTAGCTGAATATAAAAGCCACACTTACAAACATATGCCATGTGCCAGTGTAGAAATCTTCGTACAAAAGAATATTTTACTACCTGGCTTTCCCTTCTTAAAGCTTACTTTGTTTTTCTTAAAAATCTTCAATGAAATACTCTCCAAAAATGAGGTAAACAATGTCTCCATGGAATAAAATTCTTTGATACCAGGTGTGTAATTAGGAAAAAACTGTCTGCAAGCAGATATTGCCAAATCTGTATTTCTAAATAAAACATAATAAAATCTATTATAAACACGCAGGCTCTGACAATCAGAACAAAATGAGCTATCTTTAGAAGCTTGGAATTAATTAAATTTGAGTTGTACTTTTTTTTTTCCCCTAGCTAATAAATGCTTTCTATGTGTATTTGTGCAGGAGGAAGCACTGCATGGATTTCGAGTGAGTGATTACTTAGATTACATGGAAAGCTTGGAGGAGATGTACAGACCAATGCTGCTGAAAGACATGAGGACCATAAGAGCACAGAATACATAGATGAAGCAAACAAGCACTTTAGTTTTGATTACATCCTTTAAAAGGATGCTGATTGATTGATTAATTGATTTTATACATCAGTCCCACCTAAAATCAGCCAGGCTGTTGAAATGTACATACTGTAAAATAAATAAAAAGGGTTTTCAGAATATAGTTTTTCAGTAAGTCATAACCTACTTTTGATAGCCAGATTTTCCCAAACAGGTTATGTGTACAGCCTCATTTTCAGTTGGCAGAAGGCAGCTTCAGAAGCCGCCTGTAGGATGCTGAAATGTCTTTATAAAGCCTTGAACCTGTTCTCAACTCATTGTCTCTTTGTCATCTCCCTGTAGCACCATCCCAAAGCCTTCATATTTTGCTCAGGTCTGACAAAGAGTTTTTTAATATTTAGAAACAACTGCTATTGTATATTCATGTGCATGAAAAATCAACAAATGAAAACCAAATTCTTTGTTCCAACTGTGTGGATAATGTTGAGAAATCAGTATGTTCGAGTACATGCAATGAAAAAAAGCTTTATATTCCTCTTTAAAAAAATAAATAAAATTTATGTAATAAAGCATTATTAGCCTTTGCTCTGAATGTAATTAGAATCTTTAAAAATTATTATTTGTCTACAGAAGAGGGGAAAATACTATGTTTTGTCAACACATGCAATAACATTTTCTTTACAGAATATCTGGAATCTCAAAATATTTTTATTAGAAATTAATGATATAGTAAGTGTTTTGGAAGTCCAGGGGAAACCACAGATGTGGAATTTAGATTTATCCAATATCATTTCCACATTCCTGGGAGACAAACTAAACATTACTGCAAAGTTCCTGAAAAACAACTTTGCTAGATAAAATGGGCATATATACACATTGAGCACATACTCTAATTCAATTTATAAAACACATTAGAACCTGCAGTGAAATTTCTGAAATTGTATGCAACCTAGGAGTGAACATTGACAAAGGTTTTGCCACTAATTTCTACTTTCCTGACTGTGCATTTCATAAGTTCACAAGTTTAACTTTTTTTCCTGTCTAACAAAGATGTATTTTAAATATTTTTGCACTTTTGTGAACTGTGTTAGCTCACCTATATGAATAAAAGAAGCTGGCAAGTATGAGGAAGGAATTATGACAAGAACTGATAGAACCAAGTGTTTACCTGACACTGAGGCCAGTGAATGTTATGACTCACATGATACTAACCTATTCTTTTAACCTTAATAGCATTTTCTCTTTTCTTAAATAACCTTGTTTTGGCACATATCTCAAGCTAAGAAACAACAAATAACTAACATCCAAGTGGTGAATAACACTCAAACACTAATATGTACATGTTTCTAGATAGACCATGGTTGATTAAATATCCATTATTAAGTAAGTCATCAGTTCCTTTAGCAGAAGCAGAATTTTTTCAGGAAAACAGGCCTTGGTGACAGGCATATGAGTGACCCAGGGACTCTTGCCATATAAATAACTGTCATTGTGTATTCCTTGTCCTCCGACAAAGAAGAGAGAGGTACTGCAGGGCTGACCTTCAGTATTAACAACTTTCATCACTATTGCATCAATTTAATTCAAAGAGATCCAGTGCACAGTAACCAGAAAGAAAAGTCAAATACAAGTAGTAAAAAGCAAACAGCCTGACTACCAAGCAGTACTACTTATAAAAAGAATTTTTGCATTACTTCCAGCAATGCAATCAACTGCAGTCTTCCCATCTGCAAAACAGCTACATTTTCATATGGTCCATATATGCTGAGATGATTAATTAGAGAGCATTCATAAAACAGTGCATGAAAATTTTATGTAAATGCTAAATCTTAATACCTGGTAATAATTTAAAGTCGTTCCATTGTGCCCTATGGCAGAAACAGGACATTGACAGCTATTACAAGTAGACTGAAATAAAGCTTGAAGTGATGGGGAAACCAATGGCATCTTCTTTAGATCAGTGACAGTCTGAAAAAATGACTCATTTAGCAACAGATAGCTGAAGACATGCTTACATTCTATATTACCTCCAGTCTGAAAACTCCCTTATCCAGCTTTGCTGGTTTATATATAAATTTCTCCATTCAGCTCCCTATTTTCTTTCAGGGAGCTATTCTACTGAGATGTAGACAGTTTCTATCTCAAAATCTATTTGTGTTTTTCTGGTTTCCTCTTCCAGCTGCTTCTTCCTTGCTTTCCATCATGATAGTATTTACCTCTGCCAGGCTTTTTCTCTCTGTTATTTTCAGCTGTCTCATTGTTCCCAATCCCCAGTGACAGCCCAGGCAATAAAGGATAAGAAGTATTTCCTTACTTGTACCTAAAATGCGTAACTAAACTTGATTTAAAATAAACATAATGGTGCAAACCCCCCCAAAAAAGACACTAGATAAATCCCCAATTTGGAAAAACTGAGAAGTAGGTTGTAGGAGGACATAACCCTCCCAAATATGCTGTCAGCAATCCTGACCCTGTCTCCTTCTGGAGGCAACTGAGCACTGCTGAACAGTGCTGCCTCTTCATGTCTGCCCAGTTGCCTTTTGCCAAATTACTTTATTTCTGGAAACTTTGAGTACCTTCCTAAACAAAACAAAAAAAAAAGTACAAAAAATTTTTTTTTTTTTGTAAAAATGACAGTCCTGCAGGTGAAAATATTTTCTCCATTACTATATATAATGTTCATGCAACAGGAGAAATACTGAAAATGAAAGCAACCAGAAACTTTTTTTATTTAACTAATTTTATTTTAGATGGAATAGGAAAAAAATAGATCAATAGTAAACAGTTCACTCAATCTCTGGGTTTGACTGTTTTAGTATGTTCAGCTCAATCACTAGAACAACAGATAAAAAACGCCTCAGCTTTTCTAAACCATTTTGTGTTGTCTTAAAGTACTTTTTAGCTAATCCATAGCAATTGTCCATAGATTCAAGAATAGATGGTGATTTCAGCATTTTCCCTTTCAAATTATAATAGCTATCTATATATACACTGATCTAGAACTGAAGATTAAATTTTTCCTAGTTTGAGCAGATAAAAATTAAAAACGTGTTTAAAATGTAACAGTATATTTGTGCCAGAAGAAGTAACTATAATTTATTTCCCTCGAGGAAGTCATTTGGGGAGCTGCAGTGTATGTACTGTTTCTGCAAATCTATGAACTATATTTGTGACATTTCTTCTGGCATTTTGTTTATTAACTGATAATACATAAGTAGACATAGATATGACTCTTCCAAGCTAGATTACTCAAGGTAGTCACCAGTAATTTAAAATGACACATCCATATACACAGATCCTGTCCTTTTAGAGTTTATTTTTATTCAACATCTAAGCTAAAGGAGAACAATTCTTTACATTTCAGATCATGAATGAGGTACCAGTTATATTACTTCACCTAGCAAGAACTGATTCAAAAAGTTTTGCATACTCAACAGTATATCAGGGAAAACACATCTTCCCTGTTCCTCTGATGCCAAAACACCAGTAAATAAAAAAATCCCAGCAGCTCTAGAGCATAATGTTGTTTCATTCTGTTTCATCACAAAAAACAAAAGGCCTTAAAGCAAAATATACAGAGCAGTGGTGCATAGGGAGGTTTCAGCATGGTTTGAAAAATTAGTTTAGATGATGTTAAATCAGGAACTGACACCTGACTAATATTTCACAAGGTCAGCTTCCTGTTCAGAAATAGAACAAGACAAGCAGAATACATAAAATTCACTTGAAATGATGAATGAGGAAAGCAGGCTTTTTTGGAGCAGGTTTTCAAGGAAACAAACACCACAGGAATAAAAACTCCAAGGGAAATTAACCATTTAAAAGAAATTATTGTTTACTCCCTCAAAAGATTTCATCTGCTCTTGGTATTTTCTCTGCTCTAACTCAAAGCCTGTCATGGAATCAGATTCATCCATGTGGGAATTAACTCCTTTAAAATTTGACTCAGCTTTTAAAATGCTGCTTAGTTTTAATACGAGCATTCACAAGCACAACAATTCAACTAAACTTTCCTCAAAATTTTTGATGGTTTAGATACAGTAAATTTTTTGAGTTATCCAGGCTATCTACTGCCACACAATTTTCACTTAGAAGGCAAATTACAAGTGTTTTTTTCAGATCAATCTTTTCTTGATTTGTAAAACCCACTGTTGTGAACAATGCCAATAATTACTGTCATAATTTCTGTTATGGATTTTCTAGATAAAGATTTCATCTCCAAAAACTTATTCCCCATGTTGATTCAAGATGGTGTTTGGTTATAATGTCCTTTTTCCTCTAGCTCTAAATCAACAGAGAAAAGCCTCCTGTTAGAAAATAGGAAACCAAAGTTTGGAACAAATACAATTTTGGCAAGGAATTCCTTCTGAGGGAAATTATAGACCCATTAAGCCAGTTAGACCATCTGTCTAAATCACTTTGGAATCATTCAGGTATTTGTTGAAATTTAATTTTGTACAGAATCTGGAAGTGAGAGGAAACCATGGTCTCTAGATATTCCAACCCATTCAGACTCCCATGAAAATTAAATTTGATGAATTTTCTGCCAAGTCACTTGGAGCCATGCAACTTTCTCCCTTAGAGAAACTAATTTTATGTCCTGAATAATTGCCTTGACCTTCAAATGCAATAGACTTGAAGCTTCCAAAACATCCTGAACTGAAGGAGTGGGAGAATATCAGTGTAGTGTTTAACAATTATTGTTCTGTTTTTAGCCTGCAACACTGTTGCAGCTGCCACTCTGGCTATTCTTAGTGCCAGTTGTTTCTCACAGCTATGGACAACGTCATGCAATAGTAGCATGCTATGCTGAGGAAAACAGGGATGTTTCCCCCCGCCTGAATCAGCTAGCTCATCCTCTATTGTGAATAATAATGGGACAGTTTGCCTCAACAGAATTTTGACAACAGATTTCATAATTTTTTTTTTCCAAAAGCACAGCGATTCTTTTAAAAGTGGTGAATCCTTTTAAATGTCTCTCATAAAAAAGTAGTCCCCCTCTCCATCAGTGCTGCTCCCCAAAATCACACGGAATTATTTAAAATATAATACTCATGACAGAAAAATGGTAATAACTCCAGGAACAGGCAGTTTCACGGAGCTAAAACAATTTAACAAGCTGCTACCTTCTATAATCCCTGCCTCTGTGATAAATACTCTCACTGCTTGCACCACCCTGATTCTTACCAGATCCTTTCACTATCTGGTTTATGTAATTGAAACAGCAGAAGGGCATAATCTTATTTTGTGAGGGTTGTTTTCTAGATGCTCAGGTGGGGTGTGGGAGCCCCATCAGGGTTGCAAGGTGAACCTGTAACATGACAGTGTGCGCATGGAAAAATATCTTCTCTACTTGTGTCGCAAGCACTTAAACGATCATTTGTTCCAGTAGAGAAGATGAAAGTATCAAAATCTCAAAATAAGAATAGCTTGTTTCCCCCAACACGAGCTTATTTCTACTGTAAATTTCAGCCACTGAAGAAGTTTGAAAGATTTAAAGAAATACAGAAACATTCTTTATCATCATGTTCTGGATTGTGAGCAGGCAGTTTGACTTGACTTTGAAGAGCAGAGGAGGTAAATATCTGAACCGGTCTTCCAAATGATTCTTTCAGAAAATAAAAATGGACCAGAAACTTGAAAAAACCCAAGTTTGATTCTAATTCCTGGTTTAGGGCAAATTTAGGGAGGAAATCTCTGAAAGGGTCCTTCTAGAAAGCACATTCAAGGTGCCCCTCCACCAACCGGTTCAGGAGGCAGAAATCCCCTAAGAAAAAAGTGGAAAAAAACTATTTAACAAGCAAAGTACTCACAAACATGGAAAAATGAATAATAGTAAACAATGGAACCTCTTGCTGTTCTGAAGAGATGTCAAATTCAGAAAGTCCTTTTTGTGAGGTGTAGCTCAGCTTGCTCAGTCTCTTATCAATCCCTTCTGTCCTGGAAAATGCCATGTTCCAACCCCAGTCTTTTTCTGCATTTTTGGTCCAGAGCAGGGTCAACCAGTTCCAAGAAAAAGAAAAGCTGCAGTCTGGGGAGCTTCTCTGCCTGAGCTAGCTAAAAACTAACTAAAAAGCAAAGGAGAGCTCTCTCCTGCTGTCCATGCTGCAGACAACACTGTCCATGAGAGGGAAAGCTGAAGGTCTTTTCTCCATGTTTTTAAATACAGCCCTCTCAGACATTCCACTGTTCCTCTTTCTCCTCCACTTCACCCTCAGATCTAGTTTGAAAGGTGCAAAATTTATTTCTGGGCTAAACAAATGCATGGAGATACAATTCAGCATCATAAAATCACCGCCCCAGGACACTAAGAAAACAAGCTCAGCTCCTACAACCAAACAAGTTTTGCTCTGGGAAAACCCTGCTAAAACCCTCAGGAGATTTTCTTTGGCACACAGTTTTTATTTCAGCTTGCAGATTGAACTGTCCCTTTCCTCCACTGTATCCCTCCTATATAGCTGCCAGTGTCTATCCCTACGGTCCTTGTGTACCCATGTCACCTACACCTTTTTAAAAAACAAGAAGAAAGTTACACAACAATTGCAATAGTAGAAGATAAAGTCATCTTAGGGGTACTTAAAGGGACAAACTCTAAAGGAGTACTTAAACCATTGCTTGCAAATTCCAGGTTGATGACAATACGGTCAACTTAGACTGATTTTGGACTCTCATAATGTGGTTTTGGATCAGCAAAGATTAGCTTTTCCCCAGCCTGACACTAACTAGCCACAGCCTCTTCACACAAGGGTTTGTTCAACTTGCTACTCTTTAAAAGTTGTCACAGGTCCTAACAGAAATCTGTCTGGAACTTTCTCATAAATAGAATAGTCTGAATCTTATGTAATAGTTTGAGTGGTATGGAGAAATCTACAGATACATATATCTTCAAATGTCTTTTGCCAGGAAAGGGTTGTGCTTAGTTCCACATTCCACATCACTCCTCATGGGCAATGGCATGCAAATCAAGTTCTCCATACTGCAGATCCACAACCGTAGAGCATGGAGAAGAATGCTTGGTCCCTTCTCCATCTTAGCTCACACAAGATCTTCAGGAAGGAACCTTGTCCTTAGAATTTGTACCAGCAGTTTCTGTTGCAATTTCCAAAAATTTCAGGACATGGGACAGAATGTATAAAGAATTCCTTGAAATACAGTAGCAATCTCATGGTTTGTGTTTATGAAAAAATAATTTACAAAAAGAATGTGCTGCTCACAAAGATCAGGGGACTTAAATGCACGTTATCACTGTAGCAAAACATTCAACTCTGCCATGTAGTAAAGGCCAGTGTTGACACATTTTTGTTTTATTTAATCCTGATGGCAATTTCACTAAGATTATATTATTTTCAAATTCTACCTCAATTGTGAATAGGGAAAGAAATGCTAACACTCATTAAATCTTTTTCACAAAAAGGTAAATTAAGGAATTTAGGCTAGATGTGATGGGTAAGTTAAAATGTAGCTTTAGACATACTTAATCTGTCTGAAGAAATTAAAGCTTTGTGTGGTTGGCTTGCAAAGAAAATTTTTAACATCATAGCTCAGTGAACAAGGCACAACACACAGTTTAAAACCTGGGAAAAAGCACATGCTTTTCTCTGTTGGCCTCAAACTAACATTATATTAAGGTACATCATTACCTATACAAAGAACAGTGTTGGGATTTTTTTTAGAAATATTTTAATTTTATTAACTCCAGAGCAACTGGCCTAATAATATCTCAGTTTTTCTTTTGATAGACTGAATATTCAGTAAAGTTTCTAGCTGGGTGTTGGTATGTAGAGTGAGAGGTCATAAATTTCAGCAGAACTTTGAGCAAACATACTTTGATCATTTGTGAGGTGGCTGTGCAGTTTGATAGACTGCAATTATTATCAGTTAAAAGTTAAATTCTTTCCACAAAGTAATCAGCCAACAAAGATTAGCTCATTATGCAAATACAAGTAGTGAACACTGTGTGCACAGTGGTGTAGCAAAGATGCTGCACTGGCAGCAAGCTACTTAAGGTACAGAGAGAAACCAGAGCTTTAAAAAGTAAATGTAATAATAAAAAACAATTAGAAGGAGCATAAAGATTAGGTCTGAGACTGAGAAATTAGAAAAGAAATAACTATCAAATTAGTATGCCAGCATGGAGCTGGAAAGCAAGGCCCTTCATAAAGTAATCAGAGCACAAGAGAGACCATCTGAATTTAAAATTGCAATTTCAATGGATATGAAAGCATAATCTGCCTGCAACAACAATCAGCCCCTAGGGGTACATGAGCTCTTACCCTACTGTAGAATGGTGCTTTCTGTGCAATGCCTTGCCATGTTTACACAACCAAAAATTTCTTGAGAGAAACCTTTTTTTAATTTTTTTTTTTTTTAAGTACCAGTGTATTGACCTGAGGCAGCTCTTTTGAAACATCTTACAGAGAAAGTTCTCTATAAACACATGGCCAGTATTTGGAAAACCCTCCTTGCCTTACCCAAGATCAAGCTCTTCCTACCCTCCCAGTCTGGTTGTTCTGACAGTGGTGGAATCTGTACCAAGATCAAACTTTCAGACAAGATCAACTTTGAACTAGCATGTCTTTTTCCATCTCCATGTCAGCCTAGCCAGTTCAAATCTCACCAAAAAACTGCAAACTCTGAACACCTTCTTATAAAATTCAAATAATTCCAGATTTTTCAATCAGGAAAAAAAAATCTACTGGAAGTCCCAACTCCACACATTTGCTTAGATATAGTTATTCCAATAGCACTACAACAGATAGCATTTCTTGGATACTTGCTGAAAGAAATATACCTGTTTCAAAGTTTGGGGCACCACTCAATACCTGGCATCCAAGTCCTTGCGTAGGCATTCAAATTGCCACATGAACTCAGATCCTTCTGAAGGTATTGTTCATATCTTCAGAAGGATCAAAGCCTTTAGAAATGGTGTTTGGATGCTTCGCTGCCAACCATGGGCGTCTGCTCTAAGAATTTACTCAGTTTTGCTTTACAGGATTTTGGCCATTCAGTCAGTTCAAATACACATCATGCTACATTACCATTCAATATGTAGCTGCAAATTATTCACTGCTTTACAATGTGATCTTCTTCAGGCTTTATCTAGAAGCCACCAATAATCCATATCTCAAGTGCTTTTTGCAAAGCAGGAAGCAATAATGGATTTTAATTAGTCATATACAGTAGGAAAGCATTCATTCAGGAGACTGCTTTCTCACTCTCTTCAAATTGTGACTAACCCCATATCATTCTGCAAGAGCTATTGATTTCTTTGTGAAGAGAGAATGCTCTTAAAGAAAATCTGTTCAGAAATGCAGCAATATAGCACTTCACCTGGTCTAGAGAAGAAATGTGCAAAAGCTCTTAAGGAGCAAAGGCTGTTCATCAAAGAGAAGGAATTCAGATTGGAAAAAAAATTCACTAACAAAAATGTAGGGGTCAAGCACATGCAAAGTTTGACAGGAAACACATTCCTTACTGTATGTTAGACTGAAAGTGAAACACAAGTATCAGAACCTCATATAGATGAGAAGTTTGCAAAAGAGGAAATACAATGACAAAATACTTTGGTTTCTCAAATTTCCACATGAACACCAAAAGTTAATTGGAGAAGGAAGAAGGGAAAGAAAAATCCCAAAAAATCCTCAAACCTCTACAAATAAAAAAAAAAGTGGTGATCTTTTGCTTATTATCTTTTAATATGACTTAAAGTTTCAGTTCCACACAACTGTGTAATGCCCATAGGAGAAATGCATTTATAATTTATGACCTTGGTAAAATTAGAATACAGGCCACTTCCCATACACCAAAAGAATTAGGACCCAACTACTTAAGAGTATTTTGGATAATCTGCCTTCAATAGTTTAAGATGCACTGCTGTTCTCTGATCTAACTCTGTAGACATTTCAGCCTGTGAAACTTCAGGCAGGGAGATCTCCAAAGCAAAATCAAACCCTAAAATTTACGCCTGGCTCTTCTATAATTCCTAGATCTATACCATAGTATACCTTAATCGTGGGTATAATCTCAGCCTGCCTGCCTGTGCACCAAAGAGGTCAGCAAAATAAATTTATACCAGCTACTACTGCTACATGTAGAACATTTCTAAAGAAACAGTAAGGGTCTGTTACTTCACAACCTAAAGCCTCTGTGTTCACTAGGAATGCTTTTTCAGTTTCACCTTTTATTCTGTACTTTTCCTGCACATGACAGGGATCCTTATTTGTAGTGCTCCAGTTTACCTCGAGTCCAGTTTGCCCATTCATGAGATTAATGAATTACAGGCCAGAATTCTCTGAAATGAGCTTTACAGCTAATGACCCATCCCAAATCATACCAGCACTTAGACAAACACTTACTTGAGTAGCATTTCTCTTTCTGCTTTATCTCCAGGAGCCAGGCAGGAGCATGCAGGGCCAGAGGCTGTGTGAAGCTCCAGTTTGTCCATGGCTCCATGATGACATGTGCCACTTCCAACATGGGTTAAAACCTGCTGAGTTCCCAGCATATAATTTGAAACACACAAGTCTTTTGGAAACAATGTCTTTCTGAACTTTTGCCAAAAAGTGAGCTTCGTATTCTTCATTCAAAGTTAATACTTTAAAAATCAAAAAAGCAGCAAGTCAGGGGCTTCAGCAGCCTGGTGTGGGAACCACACCAAGAACAAAGCAGAAAGAATATTTTGGCCATCCTTTCCACGTGTCTGGAATTATTTAAATTATTCCTACAGTTTCTTTCTTTCTGCCTCCCCTCTTCTATAGCATATGCTTAAAATTCTTATTTTCTTCTTTTTTTTTTTTTTTCATTTGGTGGTGTGTCCTCCCAACATCCCTTTCAGAGTGAGACAATGTCAACTTGTTGGTCTGGCAGCTGGCCAGTGTCAACCTCACACAATCTGGTTTCTTCTGATAATCACCTGTTTTCTGCACGTTAAGAGGAAATAAAATATTTTGTCTCCAACTCTTACAGCTTTTCTTCCACACAGAAAATGAACAACTATTTTTGGTATTTTCCACATTTTTGTAACACTGGAGTAAATCATGGAGCAAATAACATAACTGTTTGCCATTTTTTTTTTTTTCCTAACAGATAGCATTAACCTCATTCTCCTCCTTTAAGATGTTACTTTCCCAGTATACTGATGAATGGTTCCATGCAACTTTCACCATTTTCACAGCATCATCAATAGCCAAGTTCAGCTTAAGGCAATTTAAGAATTCAGCTGTGGAAAATCTCATTTATTCTAACCCACTTGAAAGGATAAACCAAACCGTAATGCGTGATCAGACGAGCAGATAGCAGGATTTGCTACAGTGGCTGTATTAAGAGGGCATTATTTCCAAATGCAGAGAGAAAAATACATCTATGACACTGAATACAGACTGAAATTTTGAAGCCCTTTCCAAAGTCCTGTTGCATTTATGTTTAATGTCCAGTTTTCAAACACATATAACCAAAGAAATTGATCAAAACATAATCAACCAAACCTTAACCAGGCACCTGGGTAGAATTTTCTTTAGTGATGACACTTGTGTGTACATCAGTACAGCAGACGATATCACACTGATCAAGTCTGCATGTTCTTTTCTGAAGTATAGAAACAGTTAACTCAGCAACTTGTCTTGCAGACCTGCAAAAACAATCCAAAGACACCTGTATAATAAGTTATAGTCAATTTTCACAGGCTGATGCACAATTCTATTTATGATTAAGCTACCTGAACCCTGCATACAGTACTTGGCAAAAGAATTAACAGACATTTGCTGATTTCCCTTACCATTTTTCACAATATACATATTCTTATAGCAGGAGATTCCTATTTTCAGCACTGTTCAAGATGCACACCTTGGTTCCACTACTGCCTCTTAAGTCACCACAGGTAAGCCAAACAACATTACTTATTATACCCTGAAACAAGTTTCTCACCAGATTGCATCCAGACTGATCACTAAGTGCTCATTTGTGCTTATGGTCTTAAGGCCTATGGTCATAGTCCTGTGCCTATATTTTCAAGACTTTTCTTATCATCCCAGTATTGTCATTTGACTTCCTTAATGGTTCTAAATTCTCTTTGCCCTGAGGTACAAACTCAGCAGACTTTATTTCTGACTGGTACACACATTTATTAGAGAGCAGCTGAAAATTTGTTCTTCATAGCTGTGTTTCACTAAGAATCTATCACTACAAAGCATGCATTGTCATGGAAAAATATAGAGTCCCAAAGATAGAAACTTTCTCCGCCCATGAAAAGTTTATGACTTTCAGCAACATTTGATGCTCCTGACCAAAAAAGAACTTGGAAAGGAGAGGTGCCATTGGTATTTCTGTGTCACAAAACACCCAGCAAAGCACTCTGTCCTTTTCTTGACCCTGAAGGTTTTCATTGTATTTCCTCTTCCCTGTCCAGCTGAGGGGGGAAATTATAAACAAGTTTTGGTGGGCACTTGTTATCCAGCTGGGGTCAACCCAACCATGCTGGCCTGGGAAAAAGAGAAGTATCTTACAAATATTGCCTTGTTAGACACCAATTATTTTGTTTTAAAGATATTTTACTGGTGCAATCTCTTCTGTCTTAAGCAAAACAATATTGGCTACACCAGGGCAGACCTGAATGCTGTCTCCAAATAGCCCCAGGGGAGCCATTACCACCACCCATTGCCATAGGCCAGTGATTGCAGTACAGGAGAATTCTTTTCCTGTTGATGATCATGCCAGGTATTGAAATCAGACTGAGCAGAGGCAAACTGAACTATATACCAGCATGGAGGGAATTTTAATGAGGACAGAAGCTCCTTTTGCATCATCAATATTCCCAGTAAATTTTCTTCTTTTCCATGAGTATCAGAACAGTAGACAAACTTCCCCAGTTACATTCTTTAATAGAAACAAATAGGCTCTTCTTTTGCCCCTCATAAGGAGTCTACCATCATCCATTAAGTGCTACATTTTTTCTTCCCACTCAGAAAAAGATTGCTCCTTTTTTAATTCTGCTTTCCCTTCCCCACTGTCCCCACACAAATAGCAAATGAATGGGATGTACCTCCTCTGGAGCAGCTCATTACTCTTCCACCTCCATCACCTGAGCCATGACTGCAAGTTAGAGGCAAGTGAATGGGCACTGAGAGAGGCAGAGGTGAATCAACCAGCCAGCCATGCATTCAGTGCCTACTGCTAGAACTGAACTTTCAGTCACTTAAGAGTTCATTTTAAGTTCACACTGGTCTCTGATGAACTCAGAGTAATTTTCCCATCTACTTTAACAGTCTCAATAACACACATCTTGTTCTTACGTCTTTGTATGTATTTGGTGATATACCTTTCACATAGTCAGCTGTACTCGCTATGGAAGTACAAAAAGGAAAAATTCTCTTACTGTTATCACCTTGCTGTTTTAGCAGCATGCTAAGAGGTACACATGTAAATAGATTACAGAGTGCATTACAAAGCTCTAACACTTAATTTTGCTTTAAAATATCCCAGCAACCTTTACTAATGACATTGAAGGTTACAAAAATGGATTATTACCAACATTTTCCCATCTTTCCAAGAAAAGCAAAGCAGTTGTTCCAAAAGATTTGAATAAAGGTGTATTAAGCTATAAGCATCAGAAAGAAACACTTGAGCTATTAACATTCCAGTTCCCCTTTAATGTTACTGGCTTTAGTAGCAGGTCAGTAACAAACTCAAATTTTTCATTACAAGGAAATAATAAACACAGGCAAGCATTCCTTCCTTCCTAAACACAATTTTCTCCTTCTCCATTGAATGCCACTGTTCTCTCTATCCTGCTATGCTGTCTGCAACGACTGGTTCCAACTCAGTCCTAAGCTCTGAACCAGACAGTAACATGCCACACCTGCACCTGGGACACGGTCAGCTCTGCCAACAGTTGGATTTCGGAAGGTCCCAGATGATGAGCTCATTCCAGGCTTTTTAATGTCATCCTACCTAAGTTTTCTAACACACGATGATGTGGCATAAAATGGTCCAATTTTTTCCTGTGAGGATGACTGTTAATCTAATAGCAGTTGTGAGAAAGAAGACTTTGTGAGCAGGTATCAATTTTGTGTGTGCAGTGTGTTAGGGAAAACTGACATTTGGTTCCTCTTGATCAAGAACTGATTGCTCTTCAGCTCCTAGAGAGTGACTTGGTGTCTGAGCCTCTGAGGTATTTAGGATCATATTCTGGGCTCTCAGAAGTATCAGAAACATATTCTCTTCTGAGAAGGTGACAGGCACCAACAGAAGATCATAGTCTGAGAAAGGAGGGAAATAGAATATGTCCATTTTGCCTGGCACTGGGGTCTTGAGCAATATCTTTCTCTGAAAGGCAGTGAGGTACTCCTTACAGAATGCTGATGAATTGATGCAAAACTAACACAGCTAAAAAGGCAGACAAGGAAAACAAGGAACTGTTCATGTTGCTTTCCCTGTCCATATAAGAACTGATGCCATGCTCCTGTTCATTTACAAGTTGTCCCTTATTTGCTGTCAACATAACTGACACTCATTTGATCACCCTCCTTATCCTCATTCAGAATCAAATTGGTCTTCACCAAATACATAGGGAGAATAATAAAGATTTGTGATCAGTGCATGCAGAAATCATTAAAATACGAGGATAAAGGTATTAAAAATTTAAAAATCTTCTTCTAACAGAAGTCGCAAGGCAAAATTTCTATAATTTTTTTGTATTTAGGAAGAATGATATGTCATGCCTTTTTCCATTATTGTTAAGTTCTGATTTATTTTTCAATAACACTGAAGCTTATTTATGGCTTCATGTTTATCTCATTATAAGAGCTGATTCTATGCAAACCTATAAAAGACTCCCAGACACTTAAAATTTTTAAAGCACCACTTAAGGATCCAGCTTTCATTGCTGATACATTGTTGACTTTTCAACAATGCTCACATCACTTATGTGTGATATTCCACAGTAGCACAGCATTAAAAGGAGAGTATAGGTTTCAAATGTTAGATTGTTGCACTCCTAAAAACAACGTTTTGTAAGAGAAATAAATGAGCCTAATGAGAAAAGGCCCCAGCCAATGCTTCTTCCAAGAAACTGAAAATTTCTGCACACTTCATGTGATTCTGTAACTTTTGTGATCTCTCACTAAATTGAATAAACCTGTTTCTCTCCCACATGTTGTTATTTATTTCTGCCTGCATCCCAACTGACAGTGTTGATCCCCTCACTATTCATTCAGCTGGAGGATAAGACACATATAAGATCCTGTCAAAGACCTATACTGAGAAAATATTTCCTTTAAATTGTTTTTTTCCTTACTTTAGCTTCAGTAAAATCAAGAGAAACCTTCAAAACAGAGCCTACTGGGCATCCTGGAGTCCATTGAAAAGCCTTCCCTGAGGCTGTTTAGGTTGCTGCTTCCTGCTGTAGGCATTACAGTATGAGACCACCAAGAGCTCCTTTTAGCAAATATTACTATAATAAAACTTCTCTTACTTCCTCAGATAAAAATAAAAAAGATGAAAAAATAAAAAAGAAAACTTTTGGTTCACTGATCTCCAAGTATCACAACTTTTCATAAAGCACAAAGCTCAAAGTTCTATTTCAACAGAGCCTTTTGGGACAATGTAATTTCTATTCTACAGCAGCACACAAGGAATGATGTGTCTGTGCTGTCTCCTGGCAGCACTGATTATACTACATCTTTTAAACCTGTTATCAGCTCAGACTGAATACTGATGTCTTTCTGTGCAGGTTGGCACAATTTGATGAGAAAATTACCTTTTCCTGACTTTAATTCAACCCACTGGCATTTTTTAGTGCGTTGAGTTCTCACTGCCCCCTCCAGGGGCACATTTGGGGGCAGAATATTTGTAGCAGATAGGTCTAAGTGCAACTCCTCCTCACTGTTTCCTCACCCACTGCAGCACCTGCAGGCTGGACATGTACAAACTCTCACAGATGTCATCTTTGTGTGAGAAAGATCTTTCTTGAAAGAAGCAATATATGGTACTGCACTGCAAAAAATTCCCATTTTGTCTGCCTGTTACGGCCAAATATCTTACCTCTTATACCTTTATACCATTGTCTCCCCATCTCATCCTCCCTCCAAAATCAATCCTACAATGATTTAGAGTTGCAGAGGATATTTTCTCTTTCCTATAACTCCATTTTTCCTTCAAGAAGAGATGAGAAAACTCCCAACAGGATAAATGGAATATTAAACCTGAGCAGAGACAATACTCTCCTGACAAAGTGGTCAGTGCTTCATCAAAATATCTGGCAACTACAGAAATTATCCCATATGAGGCTCTGCTACTAAGTTTGCAAAATTAGGTTTAAATTTGAACAGTGGTTTTAGCAATAAAAATACACAAACAAGTAAATGCCATGGTACTCTAAAAAAAAAAAGTGAAGTCTTAGGTATAAAAAAAACCAAAAACAAACAAAGCAAAATGGGTATTTCATCTGCCTTCCCCTGAAACACAGATATATGGAGTCTCTGGCTATCACAATGCAGGAGTGGAGTAAAAGCAGTAGTGCTAGATAAAAGCTGAAATAGGTTGCAACTTGAAAAACACCAAGAATAGATAGTTTAAAAGCCTATTAAGAAGATTAGACTATTCAAAATATCCTGAAGTGCTGTTCTGCACCTTTGTAAAGGTTCAGGCACATTTCAGTGTCTGAAATGAGTAGCAAAATGTGCAAAGGGCTTATCTTTTCTGCTCTTAGCTTCACTACAAACTTTTTTACTAAAAGCCTAGTCTCCATTCTAGAATCCCAAATTGAATTCAGCTGAAAAGATGTAATGCATTTGGCCTCTAGTTCCCTTACACTCAATAAATAGACACTTCAGCTGCTATAAAAATTGTTTCAGGCCACATCTAGAAAGCACAGCCCACACCACAAATGGCATTTCATTATAAAAGCAAGTGATTTTCTCCAATTTTTCAGGGAAGTAATGCCATGACTTCAGACTTACATGACATTTCTGATTTAGCTAACAATGGCACTATAAACCCAGATGTTGCTAGCATTGCAAGGAAGTGAAACTGACTTACTCATTGCTTCTGGTTTCCTTTGGAACTGATAGTCCACCTCAGGATGTGTAATGAATGATCTGATCTGCAAGAAATTAGTCTTACTAGGGTGAGTAAAGATGGCACAGACTTTTTAGTTTTTTCCACTTCAAAAATCATTCTTCCCTGCTGGGTTCTCAGTCACACAAAGTGTGCACAAAGTGAGCGACTTTCTTCTATTTGAAGTGCGTTTAGAAGATTTCCACATTGGAATGAAAACTAGCCAAATCTCTTCATTTGGAAGCTAAATTAAAGGATGATAGAGACCATGCTAGATGAAATTAAATTATGATAGAGACTTTTGACTGTCACTAAATCTGTGACCTACCAGGCCCACAATGAGTCCATAGATGGGCAGACACATGCAGTGTACAAAAATGAGGCAATGTCCTTGCTTAGATGAAACCCTCAATACTGGATATAATACAATCCCACCTCCGCAGAAAACTTCATCTGCAATCACCTTTTTTATTGTTGTAGTTGAGTAATAAATACATCAATTAAAGAATATGTTTTTGTCCTCTTTAGTTAGTGACAAATGGACTGAATCATCCATGTGGATAAAATGTGGCATATGAGGGCAAATCTCAATGTTTTAGCATTGCTTGTCAGTCCATATGCTTTGCATAGGGATTACATATGGATTGCCATCCACAAAGCTCCCACTCTAATCCATGTTGATAGCAAAGAGATGGACTATGATGCATGTGGCCAACAAACATGCACAGGAAGAAGATGTCTACTTATCTGCTACCCGAGACCCAAATAGCAGATATGGCATCAAGAGCCTCATCAGCAAACATTTGCTCAGGGAAAATGCACTACTGCTTCTGGACATCCAGGCAACCCTTTACTTGTCTCCTTACTTCTCTGTGAGGGTCCTTCCTTGTTTTTGCCCCAAAACTCAAATCACCACATAATCAAAGAGCCACTTGATCCCAAATCCATCCCAACTCCAGCTAGCAATGCATAGAGTACAGTCTTACCTTCAAAATTGACAAGGAATCAGAACGTAAGTGTCAGGCATTCCTAAAAAGCATAAATTCTCTGAACAAACCTAGCTGGAGGTAAATGGAGGATTAAGAGACCTTTAGCAGCATGGATTAAAAGCACCAGTAAGAAAACAGCTTTTACAGAAAAGCCACAAATCTTCAGGCTAAACAGGTGATTTGTGATAAAATACTTGACCATAACACAGGACACAGACCTCACCCAGCTATTCAACCTTGATCTATTTGATCTATGAAGCTTCACATAAAGGCGTGCCATGCTTCTTGATGGCCATATTTAATTGCCTGCCTTAAGAAAACTGAAAAGCAGCAGAGTATTCCTTGTTATAGAAACAGATCTGCTTGGACTCTTTCTTTCTTGGCTTTCTTTAGTAGTTTACATTTTTCTGCCACTTTAACAGGCTACTTAGTTTCAGAAACCCCAATTGCTAGGTGCTTCTGTATTGCAATTGATTAACCTTTTAATTTGCCTCATAGTAAAATAAACACCAAATTCAGTGGGTTTCTTAAATCTCTCACTAAAGTAGAAAAATGTTTAGGGTTTTTTTCTTATTGCTGAGTTTTAACTTTTTTTTCCCCCTCTTTCTCTAAGAGCTAAAATGTTCTTACTTCAGGCGTGCACCAAGTTTTCAGTGTGCTTCATTGTGGCCATTTAACTTCTTCATTGACAGAAGTTAGAAGCTCTTCCAGAGTCTGTTCTAGCACAGGAGGAAACTTATAATTCACAATGGACTGATAACCTACCATGATTCATTCTCATCTCCAGATGCATTTTGCAGAAGCAACCTGGTTTTTTCTTCATTTTTTCAAATTTATTTATAAATACATGAACTTGCAAGAGGAGAACTTCAACATGCAATTGTTAAATGTAATAGTATAAAATGAAAATCATGGCCCTAATGAAAATCGGTTTTTTAACCCAAACAAGAACAGGATTCTCCTTAAGTAGAGCACTCATCTTAGATATATTTGTTTTTCTTATTCCTACCCATGTGTCAGAAAGGTTGGACTATGATCCTAAGTTTGTTCTTTTTATTGTAATTTTTCTTTTTTCAAAATGGTCTTTCTTCCATGAAAAGAAAACTTTTACATGAATGATTGATCACTGATTTTAATTAGTCATTGGATGGATTCCTGCTATGCCAAATATCTTGCTTGGTTGTTCTAAAGGACAAAAAATATAATCTTCTTCCTTTCAACCTTCACAATGAAGCAAAATGCCCCACTGGATACATAATTTTCATAATTTCATCTACCATTTCTGAGATGACAAACCTTCCCACTGATATACCTATCTCCATGACCCCTGGGGGCAATATGATCTGTATGTGAGAACAGGCCCAATAGATAAAGGAATATATTCACTGATCTTGCACTGTGGTGACACTTCAGTGACTCCATTTATGACCTGATAGAAGTTTCCTAATGGCTGCACTTAGCCCACTTATGTCCATGACATAAGGTTAACATTCTTCTGCCTTATAAGAGAGTTATGATACTAAAATAATGTAAACACCTTTCAGATCAACACACAGGTATAATCTCCAGGGGAAAAAAAAAAAAGTTCTTATTTGACATGTCAGATGACAGTATGTATATGTTTTTGAAAAAAAAAAAAAATCCCAGTAGTTTACCAGAAAAAGGCATTTTATATAGTGTAGTCAACGTTTTCTTTTGACAAAATATTCTGCAGTAAACATTCCTTGGATTTTGGTATGTTAAAATACATATTGTAATTTTCTCTAGAACATTTCTTGCACCAAAGAGGAGTAATAGCTAATGTTTTACTTTTTTAAGTAAAAAAGAGTTGAGGCTCTCCCCTGCATTTGCCAGAGGTGGAAAACAGATTAATAGCTACTTAGATTGAAAAAATACAACATGAGCAGGTGAGTATTTTCTCATATTTACTTAGTACAGGCTTGGTTTTTCTGTACAGTAGTTCCAAAGTCATATTCTACTGTAAAAGGTAAGTCCAAGGCTTTAGCACAAAACATACTACCTGAATTCAAATGAAATATAAATGATTATGTTCTGATTCATTCTGCATTCTTGAACAGTTACTGGAAAAGGTCTGAAAGAAAAGATAAAAGGAAAGTCATAACCTTTATTTTGTATTCAAATGGTATCCCACATAGATTACAAGTTCCCTTTTTAGTGTTCATGACTTTCCAACCTACAAAACTGATTTAGATCCGAGATTCTTTGAAGGCACATCAAGGTTTCTGCAGGACATAATCAGAGTATTTCCCATCATTATTATATGAACTCACTCTGTCATGTTTTCTGAGTATTATTTTAATTAATTCCCATTTCTTTCATCTCTAAGATCCATAATAAAAAGTTTTTACTAATACTCAATACTCCTGAACTTCAGGGCATAGAAATCATTTATACAGCACCTGCTGTATTTTAAAGGCTGTCTCATGTCATTTAGATGAACATCTGTGTACTAAAAGAGTTTCTGCATTTCCAACCCAAGAAGGCCCACAACATGCATGTTCAGCCAGTTTCTGTGAGTGCAAGAAGAGTTTTAAAGTTCTAGATAATTTTCATTTGTTTAATTAAAACATGTGGGGGGGGGGGGGGGGAAAAAAAANGGGAGGAAACAAAAACATCTTCAGGAAAAACCCAAACAAACAACAAAAACCCACAAAAGAGATCAACAATATTTCATCTATAATACTAATACCTTCTGAAAAGCAAGTACATCATCCATACCTATACTTAAAAACCTGAAAGATTTAAAAAGGACGATTTTTTTTTTTTTATTATAATAGATTTGTTCTCAGTTGCTGCAGTGGAAAGCTCTAGTGTGGTGCACATGGGTGTTTTCTGATCTAGGGGAATATCAGGGGAGCAGAGATGCCTGCAAGGAGCTCATAGCTTGTGCCACAGTGGCAAATGAGACCTGAGTGAGGCCAGAAGCCATGTCAACCAAGCACTCCAACTCCATAAAAGAAGTCCTTGTGGAGTGCCCATAGCCAGGGTGTGGTGTATCAACAAGGGAATAGACTGACACCTTGGGCAGAAAGGGGAACAGGAAGGGCACTGAAGCCCAGACAGCTCAACCAAGGAGCACTGTTACCCACTAAGCAGAAAGCCACTGCCTCACCAAGCCCTGCACCCACCATGACTGATGCAGCTCCCAGACAGTGCTCCAGTGGGAACACACTACCATCCAGGTTTATATTGGATTATGAAAAAATTATTTATCAAAGGCTCATCAAACTGAACAGGGAATGGCGGAGTCACCATCCCTTGATGTATTTAAATATGCAGAGATGTGACACTTCGGCACATGGTTTAATGATAGACTTGGGTATGCAAGTTTAGCAGTTGGACTCAACAATTTTAAAGGTCTTTTCCAACCTAAATGATTCTATTCTTTGTAACCTATTGAAATGCATTATTTCTCAGCAGCTAATAAATTATCTTTCATATCATTCTTTGCCCTGAGATTTTGCTTGTTAGGGTATAAATCTTCAGGGATGAGGATAGAGCAGTTCCATATATCAGTTCATATCTGCATAGCCTATACTGAAATGACATCTCTTCCATGGACCTGTAAAAACACAGTTCATTTTAGCATCCAAGCATTTTTCACAGTCCCTGAATTTACATACCATTGGCTGCATAAACTGTGTCTAATCTTTTGCTGGCTTTCCAGAAGAATGGCTACAGAATGTTTTATTTTAGTGGGGCCCAGGTTTGGATTTTCTTTAGTGAGTGGTGCTGAACTTTAAGCCCTGCTCATGGCTAGTTCAGAATATTCCTGCACTGCATTGAGCCAGAGCCAATGAGCTCTCTCTTACTCCTCTGCTTTCCTGTAGAAACCTCTCTTTCACCTGAGCCAAATTTTGAGATGAGGTTTCCACCTTGAAATGCCAGGTATCAAGGAATGGCTTTGAAAACACAGTCTGGACAGTGCTGGATCTCCAGATTTGTCTTGACATTCTATGGGAAGCCAATAAGCACATAAAAAAGCTGGTGTGATGTGCATTTGGAGGGCTGACTCCTTCACAAACACAAATGCTATTACCTCAGCTGATATTCCTCTGGATGGGAAGAGGTAGGGGCCACTGCAAGAGACTCAAGACAGAAAAACATTAAACTCTACTTTACAACATCTGCAAAGCCACAAATGTCTGCTACCAGATTCAATTACAGATATCATCCCATACTGGAAAAACTAAACACACCATCTCCCCTGTTGGAATGAGGCAGGGAAGAGAGCTATGCTGCTGTCACTGTGCCTGTTGTCTATCCAGCCTTTTCAGAAGTAATTTATGAAGAGCATTTTATGTGTCCCAGGATAAGGGCCAAGAACTATGAATGTCAGTGTCTACTGACAAAGTAGATAATGCAATACCTTTTATTGGGACAACAAATTAAATATTATGCTTTAGCTTTCAGGTCAAAAAAGCTCTGTCTTTTGGATGCTGTCAGTATTTCCAGAGTACAGCATTTAAATGAGGCAACTGATTTAAGGCATTTCAGCTGTCCAACGTCAATCACCTCTTAGGGCTACATCAAAAAGAAAAGCCTTCTAGGAGAAAAAGACAGGCAAGATGTCTGTAGGCCCTATTTCCTGTTTTAGAAATCTGTCCTGATATCTCTAACCTAAAATGATTCTATGCTTTTGTTCAAAACTCTTACATAGCCTGTGTAAAAATTCTCAAAATAAGAATCGGATGTGGAGATACACAAGGAGAAATTACACTCCCTAATTAATTTGAAAGTTACTCAGGAAATATAGAAGCAGAAGATTCTTAGAACATCTTCCAATGAAACTGAAGAACATTCTGTCTTCTAAGTAGAGACAGAAAGAAACATTAGAGCCCCATTTAGTTTAACATAAACTAAGCTAGCTTGAGGAAAACAAAAAATTCAGCAGGAAAAACAAAAGCAAAGACAAAAATTCCTGTGGGCAAACTGCCCTAATCTAAGCAATTAGTTATCTGAGTAACATGACAAATTTCTTATGCATTTTTAGTTTTTTTGGTGAAGGTTCATTAAAGATCAGATCACACAGTCAGTAAAGATTCAAGGATGGGAAATGCAAGAGTAAAATTTTAAAATTTCCAAAATGGGGCTGAAAGTATCTTACTTGCTGCCTTCGATTGAAACTTTGAAAACTATAACCATCACAAGTGTAGATGAGTTTTTACCTGTCTTATTCAGAGGAGTAATATAAAATGCTAAATTACCTCCTGAAACGGTGTATAAGAAGTGCAGAACCCGAGAATAGAGACCTTCTCAGCTCCAAGCCTCTGTCAAGGGGCTGAGCTAGGCACAGAAGTCTAGACAAAATGCTGACAAGGGCCCCTCTGTAACCTCTTCGCAAAGCTGTTGCTGGCCAGGGAAACTGGAGCAAGGGCATACATTCCTCCTCTGTCTGAAATCCCTCAGTTTTGTGAATAAACAGGTTTCCTTAGGCTTTCAGCTAGTAAGATGTCTCAGGCTGTTTTCCCAGATAATTTTTTTCACTGATGCATCTTTTTGTCTTCAAGACACCATTTCATTATTAATAACTCTTGATACATGTGAAAAAACGAGATTAATCTCATCCTACTTCATAGTGACCAGTAAGTCTCATGTATAATTTCCACCACTTTGCAACCTATTTAATGCTTTTACACCTCTTCCAGAATTGTCTCCAAATCCCTTTCTCTTCTCGCAAGACTTAATTTAACTGCTAATTGCGAGATGATGACAAATCACTGTACATTTTAATCCTTTTTCAATGACAAATTAGTACTCTCTATGCTAAAAATGACAGCAAACAGTCTTTAAACAAGTTTCTTTAGTTCCCAGTGTAATGGAAGAATCAGAGCTAGCAATATGCAGTAGCTTTAAAGCAATGATGTAAGGATGCTGGCTCACCAGTACCTTGGCTTGAAAGATTTATGGAACCCTCAAAATCAGGAAACTGCTCAACCTACACTATACAAAGGACAATTTTATACCTTGAATGCACAAGAACATTCTGTTTCAGTATAATGAAAGCAGGAGGTGTAGTTGTCTGACATCTTAGACTCAAAAGCCTGTCACTAAATTGGAACAAATTAAGAAACATAATGCACCTAACCAGTAGTCAGTTATCTTGTTTTTTTTTTTTGTAACTTGTAGATTAAACTTTCCTATTATTTGAAATAAATTACAAAGTACTTTCCATCTAGCAAACTAGCAGACATTTTTTTCTTATTTTCCTATTATAGTCCCTATGGTATTACCTCAACATTTTTTAATATATTACTCATGTTGTCAAAGTGTTGATAACAATTAGCAAAGCAGCATTATAAACAGTATTGAGTTATTTGTTTTGGTGTTTGTTTTGGTAGTTTTTTTCCCCCAGAGGTTCTGAATCTTTTGAAAGATACAAGCAAAAATCATAATCTGATAAAATAGAAGTCTCAAAAGAAGAAAAGAAACAACATCTTCAGGTTAGACAGCCAGATTTTCAAATAGAACAGCTAACTCTTTGTGAGATCAGATAATCCCAATGATTTTAGTAAGGTTGCCCTAACTGCCCTGCTTTTTTAGCACTGGGTAAAACACCAGGAGATGCAATATCCTGTTATAACTAGAGGCAAAATATTTCTTAGTCCACATAAAAAAGGTGTATCTACATTAAAAGAAAAAGGATCTCCAAAATATTCTCTTCTAAAGATGGCATAAAAACATTTCTAAACTTCTTCATAAAACAAGATGATTATGTACTTGTGCATCATTCAGTGCCAGAATTTAGGATCAAGTTCAGATGCTCTGCAAAGATACTGCACACCCAGCTCTCAAAATTTCACATCTTCATCAAAATATCACAACTCTCTTTTTTTTTCTGGGGATGACTCTTAGAAAGACCATCCTTTACTTCCTCAGCACTTTGAGCATTCAGTGTTGATATAGTCTTGAAGAACATTGCAAAGTATTCCAACTTAGAAATAAGCATCTTTTAAATCAGACATGGATAGAACTTGAAACAAGCTAAACAAATAAATGGCAAATTCTTTCTTAACATTTTCACATCAATATCTTATGCCTTCTTGATCAGACATGTCTATAAAATACTGATCACAGACTTTAGTGAATTTCTGTCAGCTAGTGACCTGTGAAATACAAATGAACAATTGGGATCCTGCCATCTGATGTTACACACCACGAATTTCATTATCAATTTATGTTTCTAGTCCTAACATCAGATGTCTACAAAAGTTGGTTTAAGGCTTACCTTCAGGATCTATGTTTGAACCTTTTTCTGTGTACATATAAATATCAAATGTATTCAGCTGCCCTTCCTAAAAGTCTGACTTTTCTTTCATTGTCAACAGTGAAGACTGAAGTTTTGAAAACAACAGAGACAAAGCCAGTGTGAAAGACCTCAAGGAACAACTGAGTTTTGCACCAAATGCTCTACTTGCTTAAATTGAAGCCCATTACACTTTGGAAAAGAAAGGTTTTCCTATTAAGTTGTTTAGATTAGGATTATATCAATCTGTAAAATTCAATTAAAAGTGTTAATGTTTCCTGGTAAATTATTTTTTAAACAGTTTCAGTCTGTTCCAACTATTAAAATAAAGAGGCAAAAGTTTGCATGTCTTAAAATAAATTTTACAAATACTCAGTTTCACTGAAAGCTTTATCTGTAATAAAAGCAACACAGTTTTCAACAAGATATTTGACAACTTATTAAAATTACTGAAACTCCCCTTGAAGACATAGATATTTTTACTTTTTTATTGTTCAGTCCTTGCTAATAAAACACTTGAGAAAGGAAAACAAAATAATAAATGTTCCAATCTGCTGCTGATGCCTTAGGAGTTAACTTTTATATTTTTCAGATCCTGTACTGCTTTGGTGTATTACTCTAAAGATCCACAGCCTGTCAGCTACTGTTCTCCCATTTTATTCAGACAAAACAATTCCTCTCAGTCTGAAACTCAAGGACACCTTCTTGTCTCAGGTCCTGAGAAATGTGAACAAGAGTAAATTCAGGGGGGAAACTTGGAGTAAGTGACTTCATTACCTGAAGGTGTAATTGGAGGATTAACCCCTGATATGTAAATGGACCATGGTCCATCTTGGGTGTAGCCCCTCTCAGAGGCTTTTGACTGCCCAAGGTGAAACTATTGGCCATCAATAAATAACCACTTTTATTATCTTAATTCTGTCTGGCCTCTATTTCAAGTAGCCACTCCAAGGCACCACTAAAGGGCTTCAGATGTGGCTGATGACCTGATGTGAGACTTACTAGCACTTTCTTCTTCTGAACAGTCCTTCCTTGGTTTATGATGAAGTTGTATGCTTCCACACACAGATTCAAAAGGTCTTCCAAAATTACTTTTGCCTGTACAGTACCCCAGATCCTCTGTCTGTCCCATGTGCCTGCTACTTACACTTCTGAACTTAACTCAGCACCTGGTGGACATAAAAATCTGTTTGATGAAAGCAGAGACACAACTCTTGGAGGCTCTTGACCTTCATGAATGCGTGACAGCAACTTTCAAGGCAATGCAACACAGCTCACTTGACAGACTTCAGCTTTAATGCTCACATTAAAAAGTGATTTAGTTTCCACATCTTCAGAGAGCAAACATATGCTTCCAGTCTGACCAAAATTAAGTTTACATTAAGAGAAACATTTTAACAAGAGTGAAGATTACAGTGTTTATCCAATTCCTCTTGTGACAGTTTATCCAATTCCACTTTTCAGGGATGCTGAAAAGAGAAAGGAGAGAGAGAAATACTTTGCCCTGTAGTATCAGCTGTGCCACTTGGTTTTTCCTGAGCCAAGGAAGTCTTTTCAATGTTTTAGAGATATAGTTGTAAATAAAGCTGTATCTCCTATGCAGCTAAGTATCAATACTGAGAATAAGAAAAAATCCAAAATAGGTGTTGAAAATATTTATCTGTTTAGCTAATAAGCTCTATCTCCACAGAGAAGATTTCTGGTTGTCTAAACAAATAGACTAATTTTTTATACTGTAGAGACTCTAAGTAATGGGATATGCATACCAAGCCCACTTCATAGGTTAAAGGTTATTTTAAAAGTCAGACTATACACACACTTCACAAATTCCTCGAAATAACACAGTAATCACAAGTCTCAGAGCACACTAACTCTTCTTAAAGCAGCACCCTTCTGCAACATGTTCAAAATAAATAATATTAACAAATAGAATATACAATTGCAATATTTACTAATATCTGCTTTTTATATGGCCAAATACACTATGTTATGTCTTATCTTCTCGATACATTTCTGTATTCTCTCTCTCAAAAATTTTGTTGACTTGACATTTTCAGTATTGAGAATACTCAAAACTCAGCACTCAATGCATAAAGTGCATGAAGTAGAACAATGCAAATGCAATAAGATGAATAAAGAGGCAATACAAAGAGAATAAGCATGCCAGGAACTTTTCTGCCTCATTCAGATACAGTTGTTTACTGTTAAATGTGCTCAGGACTAGTGTGGGTGTTTTTTAGCTGTGACATAAAAGCAAAATCTTGATTACTTTGTTCTACTGGTAACAAATGCAATACGCAATAACTACTAAATTTAACTGAAATTTTCTACTGCTTGACTATCCAGTGAGCAGGTCAACAAGTTAAATATGTTTGGGAAAATTTGCAGTGCTATTAAATACCCAGTTACATATTTTAACTGTTGCATACCTATGCAAAAAAAATTGATTTTTTTTTTCCATTTCTGTAATTTAAATGGTTTCTAGGTTTTCGGGTTTTTTTTTTAACCTTAATATTTTTGAGATGAAAAGCCTTACACATATTTTGTGTTCTTTGAAGAGCTTTTGGAACAGAGAAAAGTTGGCTGCAGGTATCAGATTTATCCACAGATGCAGCTATTATTCCATCAGTTTGGACACAGGCCGAGAATGTACAGAGCCTTGTGAATTATTATGCAGAGGATCGAAAAAATTATACATTTGGAGACGATACTCAGTAGTACTGTACAGAAATTAAAACAAAAGACTGCATATATGTGTCAACTGTAAAGTGGATTTGTTTTTAATATTGTATGGAGAACTGAATTTTCTTTGTGTCTATTATGTTAGATATCACAAAAATTTTGGCTTTTAATTGAAGGAAATGTGTTCCCCTAATTACAACATGCAGAAATTTAAAATTGTTTATTTATATAGTTTGTCTTGTTTTTATACTACAAATACAGTGTATACATTCATATATAGCACAAGCACTTTAAAACTCTCTTTAAAACAGATGAATAATATTTATTTTCACCTATGGAGCTGGCAGTAAAGCTTCCACTGAGAGAACCATGACCCAAGAAACATAAAAGCACAGATCCATTCTAGCCAAAGAAGAGACCACTGCAATTCCCCATTCTGCCTTTTTCAAAGGGAGAAATACTATTTAGACTTCTTGTGGCTGAGAAGTAGACTTTTCAATCAAAGAATAAAATCTGAAGAGTTGATTCTGTAGCATGATGAATTATTGCCATGCAAAACATGCAAGTATCCTTGAATTGAAAGCATTGTACACATAAAAAAGTGGTTACAAAATGTGTGACAAAATAATAATTTGCTTATTTTAAATTAGGACAATCACAGTTGAATTTGAACTATAAAAACCTATAGTGTTTATAAATATATAATAGTGTTACATTGGCCAGCTGAGTACTTTTTTATTAGTTAATATTTATGGGAGCTCACAGATATTAGGTTACCTCTAGGGAAATAAATTCTTTTTCCATTACTTCAATAGAAATGGATTAAGAATTGCAAAGGAATACTAATAAAGATGCTGAATATCAATGCTTACATTTTAAAGCCAGTACTTTCACTAGTTCTTTTCCCTTAACCAGAGTTTTAGATGACCCAGGGATTTTTATGAGATACCTTGTACTTCTCATAAATAGAAAGAGGAAAAGAGGGTTTAAAAGTCAGCATTATAGACACATTCTGCATAAATAAGATTAATTAGGTTTATGTAAGAAGAAAGGTTAACAGGTTTCATCTACCTGTTAATATTGTCTGGATAGTACTGCAGCTTTCCTTACACATAATCTGATAACAATTAACTGGAAGGTAAATATCAAAATTCACATTGACTTCAAGGAACAGTTGAAAGAGATGAGTTCATTCTGCAATCCAGCTAAAGAAGGTTCAAAAATGCTATGAGTTATGCACCAGTGTAAGGTGACAGCAGCTAATTCAAACCAAACCCACAATGTCTCAAAAGTCTACAACTAGTGGAGAAAACCTGATGAAAGTGAGACTTTGATTCATCTGTAAAGTAAAAGGAAATATGCACCTTTTCCAATCTGTGCCCAGGAGTTCACAGTATATTCTTAAGTGGCAGTGCTAACAATATTAACAATGCCGAACTCTTAAAATACAACAGGCATGCTTTTTGTGTTTTCTTATATTATTATTAGTTTCTGACACTGACAGACATTCTTTAAACATCCAAGTAGAATATTAATGAGCACAGGAGACTTTTTATTTCAAAATAAACATTTGGAATTGGTCAGTCAGCAACTGGAGTGGTATCATAGTCACCTGTCGCACTGATACCAAAAGGATCAATGACACGCTGACAAGGAGGAAAGCGAGGAAAGAAGAAGAGGGTTTATTTTTGCTTCAGGTATTTATACAAGATACTGGAAAGTTTCTGGTAGGTTGAGAGAGAAAACATTTCTAGAGAAAACATTTCTACACACACATTGGCTACTACATATGCTTGTCAAAGAAATCCATCCCACTAGAAAGAATGTAAACATTCAAGATATTTAGAAAACAAAATTGTTGTTTACATGGAAAACCCATGGGAAAAACTGACTCCAGGTTATAACTTATCAGAAGGCTTGAAAATTCAAAGTGACAGTCACCAACTCTGTTGTAGCTCCTGCCTTCCCCGTTAAGCCTTCTGGAAAGGGAAGAAGCTATTAAAATTCACTACCACAACAGAAAATCATCACCACCAAAAGGAAAAACAGTCATCAGCTAACTTCTAATCTTTCCCTTCTAGCAAGGGTTGAAAGAAAACACAGTTCCTATTCTTTAATCACACACAGTTCTAAATCTCAAAATCCAAGTCTATCATTTTGTCTGAGAGTGGCATCTAAGTCAAAGTCTCTTCCTAGATTTCCAGATTCCTCCTAGAGTCGAGGATATCTTCTGTTTAAACATTTCACTTTCAAGATCTAAATATCCAATCTCATATGTATCTATGTCTGACAGCAGTTTGTCAGAAACACAAGTATTCATGTCCCATCCATCTTGACATTTCAAAATCTCAAATTCCCATCTGAACACTGTCAAAGATTACATCAGCAAATGTAGTTTAAGAGAATTTAAAACTTCATCATTGTTTTAAATTGCTTTGAACTATAACACTAATGAGCATATTTTAAATCCATGGGTAGGATTGCTTTTCTCCCGTTACTTTTGAAATACATATTGTAAAGAGGATTTTGCTTACATACTCATCCAAGCAATGATCCCTAAATGCAAATGGAGGTCTTTTGTATGTAACTGCTTTTATCTTCCAAATCATACTTGCTTTCAACAAAGCAACAGAAGACACTGATTCCTTTTCAAAGAAAACTTTGTGACAAAATGGCTCATACACCTGCCAGGGAAATAAAGGATGGTTTTTGTTAAACAAAACCAGAACTCTTCCTCCCTCTCCCGCATTATCACTCTTAATTGCTGTATTGTTTCAAGAAACAAAAATTCATGGCGAAAATAGCAACTGCATATACAGCACTGTGTATCTACAAATTGCTGGAAGCTAATTGGAAGAAACTTAAGCCAGTTGTTCCAGCACTTGTATTTCACAGTGTAGAAGCTTCAGGAAAACTAATTCTCTCCTCTTTCTGGTTTTTGAAACATTGATTTTCTTATCAATTTACTTCACATGCAGTCACTGTTGATTTTCAGTAACTTCCGCAGTGCAAAACGTTATTTGAATTAGAAGAGTCACTGATTCAGGCAGAAATAAATTTCTTGGAGAAATTTCAGAGTTGCAACAACACCCACACCTCTGTGGCTTCACACCAGGTGTGCTGCAAGGCACCAGGTGCAGTAGTTTCCCTCCTATCCCTTCCTTCAGACTGTAACCCCTCTTGCTTGTGATTTTTATAAGCAACTGAAATAAGCTTCTGTTCACTTGTGATTGAATACATCAGGGGAAAGGTGAGACATGACAAAATAGAGGACAGGAAAAAGACTTATGACCACAGCAAAAAAGCCCAAAAGAAACCCTTAAGTTAGTATTCTGGGAGACCACACTCATTAGCATGAAGGCAGAGTGTTGGCATCTTTTTTACCTGCAAATAATGTTATTGCTGCAAATTAAGAATAAACCCTATAAAGACTAGACTACCACTTGAGTTTTATTGCCTGCTTAATTTAAAATCCAGCGTTTTCAAATCAGAAAATTAGAATGAAACTGTGAATTGAAAATAACTCCTGCAGGTGGTCCCTCTCTTCTAGGGCTGGCTCTGCCCGAGGTGACCCTGTCATGATCTGTGGGTTGAGGACACACACAGACCCCGGCGGGTTGCAAGTGTGGTAGAAACCTTCCTGCTGCCATTGGAAAAAGAGGCTGACTCCTTTGGGGGTCTAACTGCTCAGGGTTTATTGAGCTTGGCAAATTACCCCAAGAGGGAGTGCCCAAAGAAGCACCTCTCAGGGGTGTGCAACACCTTTTAACAGGGGGAGGGACAGTAACAGGGAACCAATCAGAAGGGATCAGGGTGTGGTTACAATCTGGATAGACATCAACTGGGAGCAATGGGGACAACTTGAGCGAATCACCAAGAAGAACTGGGAGAACTTTCCAGAACAAGGGGACAGGTTTAAGGGAAATGGACAGGTGCCAGGGGAAGGCATAGGGGAGATGGACAGGAGCTCAGGGAGGGGTGCATCAGGGAGGCAGACCAGGCAGAACCAAGGGCAAACAGCAAAAGGGGGTAGCTTGGAACAAACCAATACAAGTGGGAATTCACAAACCCCAACAAACTCCTTAAAGTCTAAGGCACTTCTAGTTTCTCAATGTAAAAGAAAAAAGGTTTTATAGGGTTTTAGTAAAACAGACTGATCATCAGTGCTGCCCTACCAACCTGAACTAGAACTGGACTGTCAAAAATCATGCAATCCTAACATGAAGACCTCACAGAAGCACTACCTGTTCCACAAGAACTTCTTCCTACAAAAATATCTGTGGTAAAGGCCTGTCAACTTGAACAGGCCCAAAACCTCATTAACAGATCCGTTCTCAAACAGTACCCCAACTATGTCTCCCAAATTAAGAACTTAGGTTTGACTTTAAATGCAACAGATGTGTTACACAGATCTTTCTGGATCCAGCCGACAGAGATGAGGTTGAGTGGAATTTTTTTTTGATTTAATTTTAAAAAGCAAACAACAGCTCACAAATGGCTGCAGATATAGATGTTTGACTAAATAGCAGTATCTGAGTCATTCAACACAGACAGCCTTTTGAGCCAGAAGTGAGCAAGTCAGAGTTAATTCCATCTCAAAGCAAACATTCAGCAACATTAAAATCAGCTGAATTGAAAGTCCTTCTAAGGCATCCAATTCTCTCCACTTGATAAAGAACAGAAAACTTATACTGTTTCACAGAGCTAGAATTTTATCTTAGAAACTCTTAGCCCATATTTAAAGTAAAACAGCGCCCTTAAAGCTGCATTTCAAAACCAGGTCCCGTCTCAATTTTTTTATAGAGCAGATCAAATTTAATGAGCTTTCTTAAAAAGTAAAAAATCAAGTGATTATACTTTCACTGTCCCTTCAATGAATTTAGTTTGCTCATATTTGAACTTAGATAAGTTTTTAAGGATATTAAAATATTAATTTCCCCTGCTTCCCCATTAGAAACTTATTTCTAGGGAGAACACACAATTTATTCCTTTAGTAATAGAAGATCAGAGAGAGCTGTCCAAATCTTTTCCAAGGGGCAGGACTCAACATACAGGAAGAAAAATAAAACTCCTTTAGCAGGTGCACAGGTCCAGACAAGCTACATTCCTGCTGTGGTGGTTGCATACAAGCGTGGGCTGGTGTGCGAGGGCTGGTGACAATAGGAAAGCAAGTTTCATTAGTTCTGCTACTAATGGAAGTGTTTGTTTTAGCTTATAAATGCTCCAGAAAAATTTGACGGCTATTAGAACCCTTTAAGGTTACATTTGATCATTAAAGTGTGAAATAGAGAAATTTATGACTGTCTTAATTGAAAAGCTTAATGCAACCTTTATGGCAGAGTTACTTCCTGATATATCTTCAAATGTCTGCAGAAGTTTCTTCTGCTGTGCATATTTTATAAAGACCAGGAGATTCTAACTAGGACAATTAGATGGTGAGGGCAGAGAAAAATTAATGGAGATTCAATTAAGGTGTTCATAATTAACACTTGAGAGTGATCACTTTGCCCCTTCTATCTTTTCTTGTATAAAACAATGGGAAAAAAATTGGTGCAATCCTAAAGAAGTTATTTTAGTACTTCTGGGGGGAATACTTCTCCACAGGATGTATACTCAAAGTGTAAACTCAGTGGTGTGTAGGTCAACTCCTCAAAACTTCACCTGCAGCACTCTTAACACAATTCTTCTATTGCAACTAATCAAGTTTGCGCTTACATGGGATAGGTACAGAAAGCTAATGAACCTGCAAATCTTCAAGCATCAGAAAGACAATTCTGCTCTTTGATGCATCTGATGTTGTATAAACCTTGTGCACAAACCACCTTGCCCTGCAGTCTGTCAGTTATAGTGTCAACAAATGAGCTTAAAACTGTTGTCCCTTGCCCTGCCACTCCAAGCCTTGGAAAAATGTCTCTCTTCCTCTTTCTTAAAAGATCCCTCTAAGTATTGAAAGGCCAACAATCAGGTCTCTCCAGAGCCTTCTCTTCTTCAGGCTGAACAGATACAACTTTCTCAGCCTGTCACCAAAGAAATGCTCCAGTCCTCTAAGCATCTTCATGGACATGCTCTGGACTCACTCCAGCAGGTTCACATCCTTCTTGCACTGAGGAACTGGATGCACAATTCCAGGTGGGATCTCAGTGCAGCAGAGGGGCAGAATCCCATCCCCTGCCCTGCTGGCCATGCTGCTTTGCAGGCAGCCCAGGACACCACTGGCTTTCTGGGCTGCCAGGGCACATTACTCGGTCATGTCCAGCCTCTCATCAAGAAATAACATAGGAAACCTCCCTTCACTACAAAATGTGTTTGCACCTTCTGATGGATAATTGCTAGCTGCATTACTGAAGCCTGTGAGCCCTTTGCTTCATCTGGAGTACTTTGAATACTCTGTCAGAAAGATGTGGTGCATTCAACTCACTAGTTGAGGTCAAAACAAATGCAGCAGCAAAAACCCCACTTCAGTATCTGATCGCTTTTCCACAGCTTATGTAAAAGAAGTTGAGGTAGGTGATTGCTGAATAGGACCTTAGACAGATGATTTGATAGAAAAAAGAAAAATAGCTGTTGGCTGGCACATAGTCACAACTTCATTTAAATTAAATTGGTCATTTGAGACTGGGAAATGCAATTTGCATCCTTACTGTACAATATGGAAAAATGTCATGGCAGCCAATATACAATAAGATACTAGAGGAAAAGCAAATTCTGAAGCAAGAACTTCAATAATTAATAAAAACCCCTATGGCTCAGGCAGTCTGTGCATGGGAGAGGAATACTGCATCTTTTAGAAGTTCATAGAAAATAATATCCTTAAGATTTTCTACAGACGATTCAGAAATCTGACATTTCTATAAGATACTCAAGTTTGCAAATACTAGATAACTACTGGTGACCATTGATTAATGTGACAATGGGACTATAAGTTTTCTGTCATATTTAATGACTTTAGCATAGAACTACATTATAAGTTTGGGGTTTTTTTTTAAAGGCAGTTTTATGAAATTAAGAGCAGGACACCCTAACAGTTTGGTGATTTCTACCTTATTCAGATAGCAGAAAGCAAAGCAGTGTGGGACCAATCAGACTGCAAAGAGATGTTCTCTTCAATGACACAGTATCTCTGCTTTATAATTTCAAACATTGCTGTTCTTGGATTATCTGTCTTCCACAAGTTTTCCTTACATCATATAATTTCTTCTCATCTCAGTTATCTGGGGATTCTCTTGAACGTATTTGAAAAATTAAAATTTTTATACGGAGTTAATTTTCTCATCTACAAAATTAAGAGAATGAAATAGTATTATCAAGACTGAAAAATATTATTAGAAATCGGAAACACTTTGAATTGTTTTGATGGAAAATTAAATTTATGAAATGTAACTTGCAGTCAAATTTGCTGTGAAACCATCTACTATTTTATAATTAAAATAACATGCTTTAACTGAAAACTGGATTGAAATATAAAAGCAGACACTTGATCTCTTCTTGAAATGATTCTCCCCAGCAGCCCCCCAAAGCTCCCAGGCCAGCTCAGATCTCAAGGGGCTTAGGAGGGAATATTTCAGAGGTAGGACAAAGGATTTCCAAAAGAGGCTCAGTCCCCCAGAGTTTCTGAGATGTTTATTCTTTGATGGTGCAAGGGGGGAAGAGAGAGAACAAAGGAGAACAGGGCCTTATGTAAGTTTTGTCCAGAGGAGGGGACAGCTGGACATAAGCCAATAGGGTCAGGAAAGAAGTGAAGTGTCAAGATATATGTTCATAAATTCCAGGGGTCTCTGAGAGGGGGAGACCCTGGAAAATCCCAGAGCAATGCAACATCTTCTAGCATTCTCAGAATACCTTGGTTTTATACCAAAAATAGTCTTCCTCTTTATGCATTATGATTGTAAAAATAAAATTTATTTCATTAATGAATTGGGATAAAATGTGATAATTTCCCATCAGAAAAACATTGAACAGTTAATGCATTTTAAATTATCATGCATTTTTTATTGAAGATTTTTGTAGGATTTTTGTGCACTTTTGGATAACTCTTCCACTCTGTTCATAATTTACACCAATTCAGTTCTTCTGTTTTGAAGTCAGCTATTAAAGATTCTACATAGCAAAACAGCATGTGCATCCCAGACAAGAGCTTTCCCAGACTTTTTGATTCTGAGAATAGAATTAGAGGTCTCTATTTAATGAGTTTTTTACTGGTTTTGGTGGCCTTTAAGGTCTTATAAGTGATCCAGAAACCCCTGTGAAGGTCAAGCTGTCTGCTAGGTAATGTTCAATTAACTGTTTAAAGAAACTTTTTCTCAAAGAGCGTGAAACCTAGAATAATCTGGTTATAGTTGGTCAGACTTATCTCCTTTCTCAGCACTGTCAAATTGATTCTTGAACCATTTATGCCTCCAAGGCTTCTGTCAGGTCATTCTGTATAAAGTCAGATTCAGGGTTAAATGTCTAACACAGAGAGAACTCACAGAAGTTAGAGATTTAAGCATATGAGAAAATCAGGTCCTCCCTGTCAGTAAGATACAATCTAGACTGCAGTGCAGATAATATGTGGGTCAAACCACTCTTAAGATGCCTGATCTGTAAAGGGTCATTCAGTAGGCATACCCTGAGGAATAACTCTGGGATTTCCTTAGCACTGTTTGCATACAAAAGTAGCAGAAGCATGTTGAATGGGGAGAACTATTCTAGAAGCATATGTGTAAATGAAAAATATCTTAGGCAAATGCCCTAACAAATAGAGTCAGGCAGTCAGCTGTTCCTGCTTCTCTCACTTCCAGGATACTCAAAATTTTTTGCACAGTGTTCAAGTGCTGGCAAATATGGGTCTATAACTTATCTGAATGCTCTGGCAACCAGGCTGTAAGATTGATGCTTATCAGCCAAGCATCTTCAAGTCCATATATTCACATGAAAGTTTCTCTTTGAATCTAGGCTAATTATATTATAGGCCACCTATGTACTATATTTTAGCTTATAGATTATTGTATATTTTTATATATTATCAATATATTGTAGTATGCTTAACTTTTTTCCTTCCAAATCCCAGATATATACATAAGAGAAAAGCAAATTGGATTGTTTTAAATGTGAGCATGCAGATGGTCGTTTACAGGTATGTTTATCTGCATTCAGGCTCAAGCCATTATTTATAAACTTATCATTAGCTAAAGCAATACTAATACTTAGGAGACAACAAAATAGTACATTCTTCCACAGGAAACTATGTCTTTGAAAGCAACTTTCCCCCATGTTATTCTTTTCTCTATGACCAAAAGTTACATTTGAGTCATGAAGGTGAAGAATATTCCCTTTTAAATCAATGAAGGTTTCTATTCTGATTTCAGTTTGAGAATGACAGCTTCTGAATTACAGATTCCTGTACACTTCTCTGACTCAGATTTCTCAGCAAGGTCAGGCACAGCAATTCAGGAATAGCATTGTAAATACAAAGGTGATTGTTCTGCCAGCTAGGTGTAAATTGTCCCAGCAGTGCACAGTGAAGTCTTTCTTTTATGTGTAAATTAATTGCTGTAACTATCAAACTACAGCTGGTAAGACAGCCAGCTGGGCATAAATGGGAATTCCAGACTGCCAGAGTCTTCCTGCTGGAAAAACAGTATCTTCACAACATGACTCCTCAGCTGTTTGAGAATACAAACCAGAAAGGTTTGTATTGCCACCTCTCACACCTGGCTTCATAGTGAGAATCTGAACAGTTGATATTCCAGATAGAGCCAAAAGCAGATCACAGAAAAATCCTTCATGGCTGGTTATATAATAGAGCACAAGACCAAATGTTTGAGATTTCATGGTTTTTCTTGCAAACTGGACTTGAACTACATTGCCTCTAAATGGAACTGCTAGTTTTTGTAACTTACAGTGACACAACCATCTTTTGAACTGGCTCACTGAACATGCATGAATGAAAATAAATCCTGAGAAAAAAAGTTATTATAGCAAAAATACAAAGTTGAGGTGAGAACCTCAAGCAAGCATCCTTCTTTTCCAGAAAACTCATAAAATGTGATTCTACCACAGTGTCAAAAGTATATTTTAATTTTATGGCCTTACTGAGTTTCAAAATTGTTTTTTTACTGAAGTAATTTATTGAACACTTAGTGTTCAGAAAGAAACCAAATGGCCAATTATAGAAATGATGAATAATGATAAGAAGTATCTCTTCACCTTCAGAAAAAAAACAGAGTTCTAAGTTTAATTTACTTTTACACAATAACACAAACAATGGACTTCCTTTTTTGAGTGTTTTAGGAAGTTCCTCATTCCAGCAAAGCTGACACAGAAGGTGTAAGCCTCTAAATCTCTGCATAGACCATAGGTGTGGATGGATTCAGAGCTTATACCCAGGTGAAACATAGAGCAGAAACCAGTGAGCTCATTTATGTCCTGTGTGCTTGTGAAGAAGGGGGTTGTTCCTGGTTTAAAACAGACTGATGACAACATCATCATAAGTGCTGGACACTTATCTCCCTTTTCCTTTTCTTTTAAAGCCTGAAAGCTCATTTGTACGGGCTCTGGTTGTAGAGAAAGCTGCTTTGGAAAAGCATTTTCCAGGCTATGCTGATCATGCAAGGTATAAATAACAAATTGAGAATAACCTTGCCTGGAATAAAGCTTTCATCAATCAAAACAAGGAGGAAACACATCCACTCATTTACAAATACAGAGCACATAATCTATTTTTGCTTCTTTGCACCTGCTCACTTGACAATCTATCATTAAACAGGGAAGAATGCAGTTGTGATTAGGAATTAAGAGTACCGATCTCACACTGTTGAAAATTCCCCAATGGGCTTGTCCACTTCTAAAAAATTGCATTAATTAAGAAAATTGATGTCAATATGTCTGACACAAGATTGTGCTTGTCTGTGTCTGCTGCTCCTATACCAAGCCCAGTGATCCCTAATTTAAGTTTTCAGGATCATATATAAACATGCCCACAAGCCTAGTTGTAATTACACAGTAACAACACAAACAGCAACTAGAATTTCTACTAGGACCATATTTTCAAGATATAATCCCTATCCTACAAAACATACCAGCACTTGAAAATGACTAAGAAGGTGATCTCTTTAAATAACTTATGAAAGAAAAGAATAAAAATGAGGGAAAATAAAATATCAAGGCCAGAAGAGAAGGCGAAGGATTAGAGAGAGGCCTCGGAGCTTGAAAGAGGAGTCCTATGGATTCAAACTACTAGTAATTCACAGCTTTAACTTCCTAAGGCTATTTAGAGTTATTTTAGATAGATAACAAGAAGCAACTTTTTATGCTTGAATTAAAAATTTTTCCAAAATATCTACCCCTTTTGCTTGATACTGAATATGCATTTTGACCATAGAGAAAGAGCATATTCTTTAAGAAAGCTCAATGACAAGCATAAAAAACCAAATAAACAATCAAATGAAAAGAAACCCCTAAGTAAAATAAAAATGTTGATCCAAAATGGATTCAGTGATTCATATACCCTTCTAAGCTCAATTAGATCTCTCAAGATGCATTCCTCAGTTGCAAGATAAAATGTAGTGTAATATATCCTTGGGAGATTAAGACAATTTTCATCACTTTAGCTGCTGCATGGACAGAAGACAATAGGCATGAAATTGTTCATTTAATGAAAATATCACTTTTCCATTACAATCAGTTTTGACAGAAAGTGATTGATTATCCAAAATTAAAAAGCAGGAGGGCAAAGTCATACTTATTGTACATTGAAACATCACAAAGAAATCACTTAGTAATCCTTCCTGATACACAAATCCTTTAGCTTAAAGTACAAACAAGGTTCAAATATGTCCCCAGGAAAAGTTTCACTTCAGCTACTATTGTCACATTTGCATCCTTCCTTCACCTAGTAAAAAGTATTTCATAGAACATTTATCAGAAGCAACAGTTTTCTTAGATTTTGTCTTTATTTTTAAAAAACACACTTAGCTATTCCTAAATAACTACTCATTTTCTGATTCTTCCTGTTTAAATGGTATTCAAGGAACCAAGTGGTGGTGATCAGACAAAACCAGTTCTTGATGTGCATTTTAATAAATATTTAAATCACTAGAAGATATAGGACAGATTTCACTGCCAAAAAACCCCCCCTATGGATATTGACATCTTCTCCAAAACTAGTACCTGAGATATCTTTAAGTGGTATAGACCTCCTTATTAACTATGTTAGTTTGACAATTTGCTTGTATATATAATTACAAATAAGGCATTTACTCACAGAATCACACAGTAAAAGAGAAATTTCTCTCTACATATGTATGCATATTTTGCATATATTTACATGTATTCTATATACACTATCTACAGGCATACTTTTAGACAGGGGCAGCAGCAATTCCTAATTATGTGACATGAACATTACAGTGCACTCAAAATACAATTGTCAGTTTTCAGTGCATCATTTCAGTCCAAAAAGCTCAAAAAAATCAGCAGAAGAGCAATAATATTCCCCTTATAAGAAGAGTGGCATTGTTTCCACAATATTAAAAATCTTTTGACAACATGCATGTTATGTATGATTTTTAGAACAGACATTTAATTTACCAAATGTATTTGAATAACTATTAGGAAAACAAAATGACCAAAACATCTTTGTGACATTGTTTGTGACATTNTTTAAAGCCTGAAAGCTCATTTGTATGGGCTCTGGTTGTAGAGAAAGCTGATTTGGAAAAGCATTTTCTAGGCTATGCTGATCATGCAAGGTATAAATAACAAATTGAGAATAACCTTGCCTGGAATAAAGCTTTCATCAATCAAAACAAGGAGGAAACACATCCACTCATTTACAAATACAGAGCACATAATCTATTTTTGCTTCTTTGCACCTGCTCACTTGACAATCTATCATTAAACAGGGAAGAATGCAGTTGTGATTAGGAATTAAGAGTACCGATCTCACACTGTTGAAAATTCCCCAATGGGCTTGTCCACTTCTAAAAAATTGCATTAATTAAGAAAATTGATGTCAATATGTCTGACACAAGATTGTGCTTGTCTGTGTCTGCTGCTCCTATACCAAGCCCAGTGATCCCTAATTTAAGTTTTCAGGATCATATATAAACATGCCCACAAGCCTAGTTGTAATTACACAATAACAACACAAACAGTAACTGGAATTTCTGCTAGGACCATATTTTCAAGATATAATCCCTATCCTACAAAATATACCAGCACTTGAAAATAACTAAGAAGGTGATCTCTTCAAATAACTTATGAAAGAAAATAAAAAAAAAATGAGGGAAAATAAAACATCAAGGCCAGAAGAGGTGGCGGATTAGAGAGAGGCCTCGGACCCTGAAAGAGGAGTCCTATGGATTCAAACTACTAGTAATTCACAGCTTTAACTTCCTAAGGCTATTTAGAGTTATTTTAGATAGATAACAAGAAGCAACTTTTTATGCCTGAATTAAAAATGTTTCCAAAATATCTACCCCTTTTGCTTGATACTGAATATGCATTTTGACCATAGAGAAAGAGCATATTCTTTAAGAAAGCTCAATGACAAGCATAAAAAACCAAATAAACAATCAAATGAAAAGAAACCCTTAAGTAAAATAAAAATGTTGATCCAAAATGGATTCAGTGATTCATATACCCTTCTAAGCTCAATTAGATCTCTCAAGATGCATTCCTCAGTTGCAAGATAAAATGTAGTGTAATATATCCTTGGGAGATTAAGACAATTTTCATCACTTTAGCTGCTGCATGGACAGAAGACAACAGGCATGAAATTGTTCATTTAATGAAAATATCACTTTTCCATTACAATCAGTTTTGACAGAAAGTGATTGATTATCCAAAATTAAAAAGCAGGAGGGCAAAGTCATACTTATTGTACATTGAAACATCACAAAGAAATCACTTAGTAATCCTTCCTGATACACAAATCCTTTAGCTTAAAGTACAAACAAGGTTCAAATATGTCCCCAGGAAAAGTTTCACTTCAGCTACTATTGTCACATTTGCATCCTTCCTTCACTTAGTAGAAAGTATTTCATAGAGCATTTATCAGAAGCAACAGTTTTCTTAGATTTTGTCTTTATTTTTAAAAAACACACTTAGCTATTCCTAAATAACTACTCATTTTCTGATTCTTCCTGTTTAAATGGTATTCAAGGAACCAAGTGGTGGTGATCAGACAAAACCAGTTCTTGATGTGCATTTTAATAAATATTTAAATCACTAGAAGATATAGGACAGATTTCACTGCCAAAAAACCACCCCTATGGATATTGACATCTTCTCCAAAACTAGTACCTGAGATATCTTTAAGTGGTATAGACCTCCTTATTAACTATGTTAGTTTGACAATTTGCTTGTATATATAATTACAAATAAGGCATTTACTCACAGAATCACACAGTAAAAGAGAAATTTCTCTCTACATATGTATGCATATTTTGCATATATTTACATGTATTGTATATACACTATCTACAGGCATACTTTTAGACAGGGGCAGCAGCAATTCCTAATTATGTGACATGAACATTACAGTGCACTCAAAATACAATTGTCAGTTTTCAGTGCATCATTTCAGTCCAAAAAGCTCAAAAAAATCAGCAGAAGAGCAATAATATTCCCCTTATAAGAAGAGTGGCATTGTTTCCACAATATTAAAAATCTTTTGACAACATGCATGTTATGTATGATTTTTAGAACAGACATTTAATTTACCAAATGTATTTGAATAACTATTAGGAAAAGAAAATTAACTTTTGAATGACCAAAACATCTTTGTGACATTGTATCACCCTGGAAATCAGACTAACAATTAAAAAAAATTGTTTTCACATATGAAAACACTGCTGACAGTCAAAAAGCTAAATTCTTTCAACAGCTATCAAGTAGTTGCCAGCAAAGAGGGAATTCTGATAACTGTGATTTTTAATAACTTTTTTATTATTAATATTTTTAAGCTATATATCTGTCTTGCCTCTTAAAATAATCTCACAAGGGAGGTTCTTAGAAAAATATCTTGTCCATTCTGGCCACACAGCACCAATCTACCACTTTCCATCTTTCCCAGAGAATCCAATATATAAGGGAGAAACAAGCAAACAAACAAAAAACCCCAAAAACCTTCAAATGAGGAAGTAAATAAGAAAAGTATAAAGGAAAAATTTAGCCTTCAATATAATCAGCTGTTTCTCAATATGGGCCTAGTGACTGTTTAATGGCTGAAAATATATTTGTTTGCATTTACAATGTATTAATGCCCAAGCTCTTCTGCGATGAATTGTATTGCTCTGAAGGGAACAAACTTTGGAAGACAATCACAAGAAATACCAGGTTAAGGAGGAAAATGTTGCCAAAACTAAACCTCTTCAAGACCTGTTAGATGAAAAACTAATGATTGATCAAATTAATCATACTGCCAACTATTTTATCCAGCATTGTGGATGAGTAGGCAACCTTTATAAAGAGAAAACAGACATTAACTTCCAGAGGACCTGGTTGCCTCTAATCAAATGGCTGTTGAGGGTGGTTTAAACAAACTTTTGTCCAACAGGGAGGAGTCCCAAAGGCTACAGGCTCTACAGTTTCAACTTCAAAATAAAGTTGCTTGGAAGAACTGTAAGACAACAAGCTGACAACAATGACATCTGCAGACTGATACTCTGGTGTGTGTCCTTTTTCAATCCAATAACACTTGACAATCTAATTTCTTTTTTTCAGATTGTCTCAGGATTAAGATTGATTAAATCAACTTTGTTCATTCCAAATGAAGTAGGAGTGACATTTATTGTCATGGGAAGGGATAGAGTGGTGTCTCTGAAAATCTTCTGGTAGATGACACAATTTCTTTCTAAATTGGTTCAGGGGCTCTTACAGGCCTTTGGGCTTTGAAAAAAAAGGATTCTTCAAGTCAGCACAGACTTGAACCATTTATTTCTCATTACTAATCTGAGAGAAAAAGTAAGGATTTTTCTACATTGTATTTGATTTAAGATCACTTAAGCTTGCAAGAATTGTCTTACCCCACAGTGGACAGCACTAAGCTAATAAGAGTGAGTGCAGTCATTCCAATCATAAGCAGATTTAATAATGCAAACTTCTGGTAGGTATTTGGCCCTAAATGTACTGAACAAGAGCTTTCCACAGGCAGCATTTTGTCTTACTTCCTGGTTTACTACAACCCTAGGACACAAGAGTGTTAATATTTACAGGCATAGTAAGTCACCTGGGAATTGAAAATCCATTAAGCAATTTTCAGAAACATAGGTATGCTTTAGCAAGCAAAGCTTGCAACTGCAGACTGGTTGTTCACTCTTTTCATCATCTTCTGGCTATTTAGATGAAATATGACCTCTTGAGAAAACAAGACAAAAAAATTAAAGTTGGACCTAATACCTGGACCTAAACAGCATTCCTCTCATGCAGCAGCAGCTCAACATTTTGTCTCAGTCATGCAGAGCTTTGCTTACAGAACCTGAGCACCAACAATTTCAATCAGTGCTTTGAAAAAAACTAAGAGGTAACATTGAATTCTATACATGCAAACTATTATTATGTATTTACTTAATCATTTTTTTTTTCCATACAGATACTGTGTTCCTCTCCATCTGTCTGATTCACAAAGGACTTTGAAATGCCTGCTTCATAAAATCTCAAGAAGGAAAGAAATTTTTAAGAAACAAGCCAGCAACAGAATAAAATCTGAATGGAAAACACAGATTTTCTTTTCTGCCATTTCAAAGAGTCAGAACTCCAGAGGAGAGTGCCACATAAAAGATAATCTTATGACATAAAAGTCAATCTTATGAAAGGGAGATGATCCTTTTAAGATGCTATTTACTAATAAGATGACCACCTCTTCTACAGGATATCCTATTAAACACTTAGTAAGTATTTGAAGGCATGTCTTCTATGAACACATTTTATTCTGCCATGTCTAGTCAGACAACTGAATGATTAAATATGTACTTGTCCCTGAACACCTTAAAAGATCATAAAACTGTTCCACAGTGTATTATCATCCAGCATCCCTGAAGCAAGAAAAATGAGAAGAGCAAATATTCGTTCTTCTTCTATATATTGAAAAATGGGCTGCCACATTAAGAAAACCCTCTTTTTTTCCAGTAGAGATACAAATTTTCAAGACAAACAGTGAAAGATTTCATTTGTCTGCTTTTCATCAGCTCAATGAATCAAAATCAAATACATTTTTGTTTGTAATGATTTCTGAGAGTTAGTTCTAGATTTAGATTTAAAAACCCCACAAAAACATTAGCAAAAAAAAAAAAAAAAAAAGAAAACCCTCTCCCTGTCCCCAAAAACCTGAAGAATATAATTTTAGATTTCAGATTAAGGGTATGAATCTTAACTAAGAACTCTAGGGACAGGTCACCTTCTTACAGCTACCATGGGGAAAGTGGGGCAGTACTGAAGAGAGACATCTCCATGCATATGAAGCCAGCAGACTTCCAAGCTCCCCATTTCCTTCTTGATAAAGCTCAAGCATTCTTGCATTAGCTGCCAAGCAAAAATACCCACTCTCTTCTGCTTATTCTGACCTCATTATCATCCTGTCAATTGTTTAAGAGGAGATTCTTTTTCATTGTAAATTCTCTTTCAAACAGTACTGTCCTCCATCCCTGCTTCCCTTTGAGGGCCTTTAATTGTGCAGACTACTGACATTTGATAAGCATGACAGCTACTTTGATTTAATGCCAAAAGATTATTTATGTGCTGCCTTAATTTTAAAGAGCAAACCTTTGGTTAAAACCAAAACCTTGAGTTCCAGGATTCAATAAATAAGCTGCAGAAACAGCAGTGCAAAATGGACATTTCCAGCAAAGGACTGTTTTACTTTTCAAAGTGGCAATATAAAAAACTCTGCCTATATCTATAAAAAATATGCATACACACTCTCCAGTCATAAAGTAAGATCTTCTCAAAATCTGGAGCCCTGAAATGCACGTGTTCAATACAGTCAAGAGAAAGGAAATAATTTTAGTTAAAAGAAATGTTCTGTCTGCTCTGCAGCTGTGCCTAATTTATACTGCAATGATTATGCAGGTAAGGCAATTAAATTTCAAACTGAAATCAGTATTTTGCTGTTGTTTTGACTGTAATTATATGCCTATCAGAACACAATCTCGAAAAAGAGAAGTTCTTGGGGTAATTTAAGAGAGGTTGTTATTTTACAGCAGTGAGCATGAACAAACATTATGAGGAGTTGGGGAAAGAAGGTTTTCTTCAGTTCTAATTACTGCAGTCTTGTTTTATTTCCATAAAAAAATTTTTGAAGAGTACAAGCACTTGACTTGAAGCCTGTGACCATAAAATACTTCATCTTCTTTACTGAGTTTGAACACAAAATGGTAGTTGTTAACTTTTTTCTTAAGTAGCCAGTACAGAACACGTGAAAATGCAATGTAGAGGCCAGTTTTGCAGTACTTTTAGGACTCCAAAATGTTCTATGAGAACTTGCAAATTATTACAGTTCCACAGAGCCATGCAGACACATCTTAGATGAAGAAATGCAAATGGTTAACACTAAACTGTATTTCAGTACATTTGCTTAGGTCATGAAAAATAGTTGAATTACAATAAAGAGATAGAAAATCATTATAAGACAGATAAATCAACTGGAAACTGCTTGAGAAACTTGTTAACCTTGCTAATCCTTTAGGCAATGAATCCATACCTGACCAGCAGCCCTGTTAGGATGGGTATAAGAAGCTGGTTTCTCCAGGCATGAAGGAATTGAACAGCCCAGAGCTGCAAGGGAAGGAAGCCTGATCACCCAAGTCAGGGACATGAGCCATGAGCCCCTGCCCCATCCCCCTTAGGATGTCCAAGGAGGGTTTCTGCCCCAAGGACTGGGAATAACATCAATCTGAGTCATCAGGATAATCTGTCTGATATCACCTGCAGACACAGGGTCACTGCAGGGGAATATGTATGCATTTCCCAATAATGAACTTTTATCCTGGTTAGACAGGGAGGGGAATAGAATGAGGCCCTCAGTGCTGTTTGTGAGAGTGTTGAGTGTCTCTGTCTGTACTGATCTCTGTGACTATTTTTTTTGTGTAAATACATTTGTATGTGTGTGTATCTACTGGAGGTACATGCTCAGTGTCCCTGCTGACTGAACCTGGGACATGGAGCTCGGGCAGCATTGGCTCTGTGTACTGCTGGATATAGCAAGACCTCCAAGGCCAAAACCCCAGCCACCATTGAGGAGTATTTCATCAGATGCCCTAAGATTTATTTATAGAAATCTCCAAATTATTTTTGGCCTGGTCAAAAAGTAAGGAGTACTTCTCAGCACGTGGGTAACACACAACCACCTTCCTTTTCCTTATTCTTTAAGTAGTTTCAAATCTGTGTTTCTATTCTCATACATTCAACTTGCTTAGGAAGTGACAAAATTAGGATGTAGTGAAATCAAGAAAGCAAATATCCTAGAAATGGAAATATACCCTCCCTCCAAATCAGTCTGTAACAGGGCACAATTTTATTTCTGTAAATGCACACACACAAAATATATATACACATACATAAACTCTCAAATTAACATATGTATATGTACACATACACTATGTTTCTATATAAAGAAATTCAAATAGGAAAAAACAATGCTGGCTGCCTATCTTCACCACAGACCAGGAGTTTTCAGGTTTTGGATCAAGGGCAGTTATAAGAAAGCAAGCCCACCACTGAGAGCAAAACAAATAAAATTAGCATAAACTATATTCCATTTTCCATTTCCTAGTACAATTCTATTTTTCAGTCTGAAAAGGGTTTCAGTGTGTCAGGCCAGATCATCTCCCAGCATGATGTGACCTTCCTTCAGGCTGGTCACTCAAGTGAAGTCACAAAGTTTCTAGGGCACTTCCTTGCAACTGCAGTAGTTTGAGGCTATTTTAGACTCATATTAGCAACTTTCTCTGATATGGGTTGCATAAGCATTTCCCATCGTGTTGTTCTCTTGTCTTTAAGTCAAAGTTGCATATATATATATATGTAAGGGCATCTGAGAAGCACAGCAAAACAGTAAAATAGAGAAAAGCAAGTGTAAAGGACCTGTATGCGAGCCCCCAGATATTTAGTCAGTGAAACAAAACCTTTGCTTTCTGAAGTAAAGGTGGAATCTTGGTTGGATTCCCACTGAAATAGAGAGATAAGAGAGATCCTGATCTGTCAGTCAGAACCAACGGCCATCCCTGGAAATCATGGCCCACTACACCTGGTGAAACAGGCAGCAGAGTCAATGTGCAACAGGCCAAGTAAATCTGGTTGCATGCCTACTTCATTGTCAGTGGAACACAAATAATGTAAATCCTTTCAACACATGCATTTGCTCAGCAACAAGTGGAGTTTATTTTAGATGTTTAATATATGATTTGTGAGAGGGACTGAGATTTCTCAAAAAACCAAGAACACCCATGTATTATTTTTTGCCTCTGAGAATGAAAGCTTCTCATCCTCCCAGTCTAACCATGATGACAAATGTTGAGATTTAAAACAAGCAGTAAGTAAAACTAGCTAATACCAATTAAATGAATGACCCCCATCACTTTTTAAGGCAGCCTTGTTTTCATCTATCAGAAAGAATTCAAATAAACTGAGCACTATTTAAAAGGCAAACAAAGGAGTTGTGTCTAAACTAGAGCACAGGGAAGAAATGAGGCATGTCATTCCCATTAAGTTATGTTCAGCATGCACAAACAAGGGGAGTACTTGCTATGTTATTTAGCAATTGTTCTCTGATGCCTTTACTTGTACATGCTGTATATAGACTTACCTATATTCACATTTACTTTCTCTCTTCTCCTTGCATGAAATATTCAAATTTATCTTAGCCCTGTCTTTTATGTAGGTACAGGTGTGAACAAGAGGAATCTTGAACCCTATAAATTTATATGGTTAATAATCCTATAAAAGGTAATAATCATCTATTACATAAAAATCTCACCTGCAAGACAATTCCTTTTTTTTCAACAAAACTTGCTCTTGTCTAATAGGCCTATTGTGTTTTGATTTTTTTTTTCAAATCTCTTCATTTCCCTACCATCCTACAGATACACATAATCTGTATGGGTAGCCACTGAAATTATCCAGAACAGAGTCAGCAATTGTTTACTTTTACAAAACAAGAAATTTTACTTTCAGGTGGAGTTTTGAATTCAAATTAGCACTTAATTAGGACAACTTGGTATGTCTGATCACACCACTTTTCAATAATAAACTATATCCTTACAATGCTCATGAAAAGTTTCTGAACTTCAATATGAAATTCTTTGAGTAATTTCTTTAAGAATCACTGAAAAAAATTGAGTCTGATTTATTTAGAAAATATAAATCTATCCTGCATGAAGATTCAACAGCTTGGTAAACTTCCAGTACTCTTATATAGAATATGGTAAAAACAGCAGAAGAAAAGGGCTTTATGAGAGGCCCTAAAAGAAATTAGGAACTCAGGTCTGAATTTACAACAACTGAAGTTGCCAGTAAAAATGGACAGTTATATCTACAGTTAAATTTCTCTGTAAATGAGCAAATTATTATATAATTTCATATAGAATCCAGAGAACAATGGTGAAAGGTGTCAAATTATGCAATTATTGAAGCAATATTAAACAGCAGATTTGCCACCCAGGTTCATTTTCATTCACAGAACAACTTAAATCCTCTACTTCAGAGAACACAGCCCTTAGAACGTCAAAGCAAAGGTGCAATAATTACAGAGTATTCGGAGGTAGCAGGGACCCACTTGAGTAAATGGCCTATACAGGGATCAAACCCACAACCTTGAGTTTTTAGCACCAAGCTCTGACCAATTGCACTAATCAAAGTCCAACAGCCTTGGGCATTGCCATAGTTCAAGTTTCATCATAAAAACAAGCCAGCAAACACTGATGATGATTCTCCATACAAGATATAACAAAAATATTTTCTCTCCCCTACATGTCTCACTCACAAAACCTAGGTAACCATTTCTAGAGGATAACATTAGGCAAGCTTCCCCCTTTTCCCCATCTGGCCATTACTCAGGCACAAGGTTCTCAAGTCTAAGTTCTCTCTGCCAGCCATACTTTCCTCTCACAGCTGCACCTCAGGTGGATCACTTGGCTTTCTCCTTCTCCCAGCCCTGGTATTTCTATCCTAACTTTTCTCAATATAATTAAACCAAATAGTATTTTATGAGACTACCTCTAAATTTTGGAGACTAGAGGCAAGAAGTAACCAGTAAGCAAATCAAGAGGATGATACTTCCTGAACTACAATTCATATGAACAAAAAGCAAAGTCAAAAGTCTTTTACAAATCTACCTTACATGCCATGGTGAGGGCTTGAAAGAACACTTTTGGGTTTCCAAATGGAATGGTTAATTTTCCAAATCTTTCTCTGTTCCACAATTTATAGAAAGTCTTGCCCAGTTTAGCTCACTATCAAAAAGCGATTAAAATTATATCTCTTGCAATAATGCACTATTAACTGGTTCCAAATCTTAGACCATTAAGCACCAAATAATTCTGAGGTTTTTTAATGCTTCAGCTCATGAAATTTTTAATTTGTGCAAAACAAGGAGAAATGGGTGCATATGTTTTATACATAGAATCACACACAGGAAAATGAAATATTGACTGCCTTTTTCTCCTCTAAACCCACTGTTTATTTAGACCTCTAGCTGGCCTTTTATCTCTATTACATCTTATTTCATTAGTTTTCAATTTACTAATTTCATTGGTATCAAACATATTAATAGAAATAATATTAATGAAAATGACAACCCCCTCATATATATACATATAAATAAAGATTTTTAAGGCATTGATGAATACCTGATCTTGCCGATATTTTAAGTTGCCTCATAAAATTGGAAGAGAGAAAATTTTTTTTGCAAGAGTGAAGATCCCAAACTACTATATACTGCTGAAAAAGAGGAATAAATAAGCAGTAAAACAGGACTAGACAAATTCAGACAGTGATAGGTTTAAAAAAATTTAAAAAAAAAGAAAGAAAACAAAAAAAAGGTGGATCTCCACAAGCTGACATGTAGCCTGGCAATGAGGCATGTGATACAAGATGTTTTCCAAGCAGCCTTGTAGTGGAGTTCCAACAAGACTGACATACAAAGACTTTTGGCCTTTAAAATAGGTTGTTATAGAAAATCGCTTGCATTTAATTGGTAAAACTGGGTCAGGAAGAAGACAATCAAGAAAAGGACAAGCTCAAGAAGGAGTTCTTGTTGTACTAGGGAGAGAGAATCTCCAGCTGTTAGTACACATCTGCCAGAGGAACAGTAGCTGCTTCCCAATGACTTCCCTCTTTGGCCTCACAGAGGAAGGGCCAGGTAATTTCCAATAGGAAAATATTTTTGTTGACGACAGAAATTAAAAGCAACATGGACAGCTTTTCAGGGTCCAAGTTGAATAGATAAGACTAGCAGCTAGAAGGCATATATAAAGACAAAAATGTAAACCCATCATATTTCATTGTAGTTCTGAATCTGCTTTGACAATTCTTTAGAAGGAATAAATATGGAAGTTCATAGGACCATTTGTGCTGCAACATTTTCAAAGCTAGACATACACACTAAAGATTTTGCAGACAACATGTGCTGAATCCACCTTCTGAATGATTGAACATTGCTCAGAAGCAATTTTCCCCTTTATTTCAAACTGACTGCCTGGCACATTTTGAATGCCTTCTTTTCAAACGACCACTGTAAAAAGGCCAAAGAGTCAGGAAAGGAAGGGCAGAGTTTCTGCTGTGCACTCACAGCAGAAGCAGATTTCTCCTGTATCTTTCACAGGAAGAGGGGTCCTGTGACACAACCTTATTGAATGACCCAGGTGAGATGTGGTTCCATTGCTCTCAGCAACACCACTACAGTATTCCTCTGCATTGGTTTTGCTCTTTCCTGTCTCATTACAGGGAATCATAGCTCAGCAATGCATGGAACTGCTTGTTATCTTCAGGAGGAATTGGCAAAAACTGGATGATGGAGCAGGTAGCATCATTTACACACTTGTTCAATTACACAATGCTGCTCAGTCAGAATTAGATGAAACAGAGTAGGCCTCAGCTGAGTTGACATTCCTCAGTGTTTTATGAATAGCAGAAAGATCTGTTAGTGATTTCCTCAAGCTGGACCAAATGGAAAGGAAGGAAAAAAACCTTATGGTTCCTAGAAGACCACAACCTAATTCCAGTATGGTTTTCTGTATCCTAACAGTCTTTCCATATGCTATTTTTTAGATTTTGGAATAATAACAGATATCTGTTATTATTCTAAAATTATATATATTATAACTTGCATTATAATATTAATATATTATATCATAACACACTCCTAAAAGAATAATCAAAGTCCCCAGATGAATGAAAGTATTGAAGTCTCCTGGCAAATATAAAGATATTCTGTTCCTAAGATTTCCCTGAGATTATCATTTAGAGCATTTCTGTACCAAAAAGCTCCCAAGATACCTACCTAATTATTATTGCCTTTTTCAAAATTTTTTCCTCCGTTTTGACAGACCTTTCTTTTCTCCATTTCTTATATTCACAGTACTTAAACTGAGTTCCTTCCTTTTCCCAGAAAAAACACTGAAAAAGAAGGTAAGCCACCTAAAACTGTAAACCAACCCTGTCTTTACATGCTGTCATTAACTATTCATAACTTGGCTCCCAACATGGCAGGAACTGCCTGTTCTTTTTCCATAATACAGGATTATGCACGCTGTCTCATGGTGAGGAAGAAGGATCATTTCAACTCAAAACCATGTTTATGGCTATGTGTGTCTCTCTCTAAGGATAGGTTACTGTTTACACTTTCAGTCAATTCTTCAAATGTCTTGGTGAATATATCAGAATAGTTCTATTATTTACAGGTATTTACAAGCAGCTGCCAGCAAATTATATTAAAACACATAGCTGTGAGGTAAGGCTAGGATACTCCTGTCTGAGTTTTCAGCAAAAAAGTCCAGTATCCAGTGACAAGGTAAACACGAGGATTTTCTGAACATAACTATTTGGTGCTTGTTTAAAGTGTGGTGATGAACAGATAGACACGAAATACAATACCATAATTTGGAACTGTGAAAATCACCTAGTCCAACATAATTCTAAGATCTATATAGTCTTAATACCATTCACCCCAAAAAAAAGAAACACTACAAATGTATTTCATTTACTAAAAAAAACCCCAAACAAACAAAAAACCAAAACCACTAAAGCAGGCAAAAAGCACAGTCAATTAAAAATATCACTTGTTCCCAACATGAACTGATTCCCACTAAACTGACATCTGAGTCATCCACTATTTTTCTGTTGTCCTTTATTTTGCTTATTGTTCTTATTTTCCTTTTCACAGAAGCTGACACAGGCCTATGTTTTGGATTTTTGATCAAAACACTTGATAATTTGGTGCTTTAGTTATTGATAAGCAGTGCATGCACCAAAGTGAAGAGCTTGTCTGCCTCTCACCCCACCCCATCATCACAACATGTGTGTAGATGCTAATGGGTGGACTCCCCTTGCATCCAGCACTATCTATGCCATTTAAAATCACGGAATAATTTGGGTTGTCAAGATGATCTTTAAAGATGATCTAGTTCCTGTCCCTCCACCACAAGCAGGGATGCCTTCCACTAGACCAGGTTGCTCAGGATCCCATCCAACCCAGCCTTGAACAATCTCAGGGCCAAGTATCCACATCTCTGAAAACCAAAAGAGTAGTATTAAATATCATCACAAGCCTAAAACCTGGCCCACCTTCGTCTTTTACAGTGTCATCTCATGTTGATGACATCATGGGGACTTTTGTCTTCTGAGAAAAGCTCACATCTAGGGGCCTGCCACTCTCAGTGCTGTGGTCAATCACTTGTACATACTATTTTTAGAAGTGATTTGTGGCTGTGGGCTTGAAAATACAAGTGGTATCTTGGACAAGTCATTTAGTCACTCTGTACCCCAGCATCCATACATAGGAGAAGGGGGTGCAATCTTAAAATTAATGGGGACTCTGCCTCAGACCTCATTTGCCAAGTCCATCTTTAAAGCACAGGTCAATTTCCCAAAGCATAGCCCAAAGACCCTATGAATATGTGTTAGTCAAAACACTTATAAATTACAAAACCAGATAAAACTTACATGACCCCACAGGGAAAAAAAAATATCTGGCAAACCACTGAAGCATAGATAATGCAGGGTTTGCTGCTCCTCTCATTTCTAAGTGTACCAGCAGCCAGAACACTGCTGTGTATGGGTGTTGTGTTTCCTCTCTGCTCCTGGGGCAAAACTCAGATTTTTTTCCTAGCAAGATGTCAGGTTAGGGAAACAGTGTTACTCAAGCTGGCAGCCTCAAGGACAAGAAGTTAAACAAAAGCATAAATGTCACTCTACAGGGATCCTGTATGTTTTCCAAGCTGGAATTAAAACTGAAAGGCTGTAGGAAGCAGACCCCCATCAAGACCAAAGATTAAAATATAATCACTCACATGCTCTGAGTATAATATTGCAGTAATGGTCTGGCATGAACTTATCTCCAAAATGAGATTTCTCAATTAGTGAAATAGCCTTTCCTGGCAAGCTAAGGATTACTGTATGCTTTCAGAAGCTTCTTAGCATGAGCAAAATGATGCATTATCGAGGTAAATTCTTTATTCATTAACTCCAAACTGAAAATTCCCTCATACTACAGCTTTTCAGGGGACTATATGACAGATTATGCAACAGAACTACACTGCTTCAGAATTGTGTCAGATCAGCAGCCTGTGAACAAATTTGAGTTATTGCCAGACAAGGGACAACAGCCACAATCTGAAACACCGGAAGTTCCTTCGGAATATGAGGAAAAACTTCTTTACTATGTGGGTGACATAGTAAAGGACACTGGACCAGGCTGCACAGAGAGGCTGTGGACCCTCCCTCTCCAGAGATATTCAAGACCTGAAAGGATGCAAATATGCACAGCCTCCTCCAGGTAACCTGCCTTTAGCAGGCACTTGGGCTAGATGATCTCCAGAGGTCCTTTCTGACCCCAAACATTCTGTGAGCACTGAAATCCTTCACAGACTCCAACACTTACCTGCAGCCAAAAATCAAGAAATCACATCTCTGTGGGATGTGTAATTTCACCAATAATGACCTTTTCACACACTGAAAGTAAGTCTTCTCCATCTCCTTCACCTTTACCCCTAGTCTCCAAAAACTGTCATGCTCAAGTTTCCTCAGCTGCTCTAAAGTTCTCCCATAAAGATCAGCTCCCATTATCTGCTAATGATTTGCACCACCTTTTTGTGGAAAGGCTCTCTTTCCTCACCCTTCATTTCTATTTTCTTTCTTGCTTCCTTCTAATGAAGCCTTCTCTATGTTCAGTGTCAGCCCATTCACATCCTCTGAATTCCTCTCACACATATTTCTGCTCCCTTAATTCCTCACAGCATATTTTTTGTGACTTCTCTTCATCATGAATATTTCAGCAGACTTTTTAGTCTATGTTACAGTGTGGTGCATTAGTTGAACTATTCCATTTTCATTAGTTTATTGTTTACCATACCATTCTTCTCCCATGTTTTCTAGAGAAATCTTTGCCTTTTTCAACCCTCCCTGTACATTTCACTCATAACACAAGAGCAGAGGCCAGAGAGAGTGTCACAATCATTTCCTTTCATACCATTTTCCATTTTACCAGGAAAACCCTCATCATACCAGCAATACAACAAAACAACCTGCTTTAACTCATGCATTATTTAAAACTAGAAGTGATATATCACGAAATAATGCAGGATGGAAATGTGTAAGTGGGTCCTCATAGACTCCTAGAGCAAAGCTGACTGAGCTTCAGCAAATGAGAAAGAAAACACTAAAGCAGTTTTGCTGCTGGCTCCTGCGGATAGCAGCAGTTCCTCTGAAAATTGACTGGCTTGGTACAGGAGTTACTCTGTGCAGCACAACCTTCAATCCTACTGCTTGTGCAGGTGTTGTAGTTTCTAGATGGGGTACTCTCCTTCCTCATTTCCTCAGTCATTTGCTCATCTGGTTCCATGTCTGTCACTGTACCTTCTTGCTTTGATACAATTGAGATTTCCCCACTTAATTCAGAAAATCTAACAGCTGCAAATCAGAAAGCAGGCTCACCTTAAGGAAGCATCTGAACTAAGCACAACTGTAAGCAGGTATTAATTTCAATTTTACCATCACCCTCTGTACTCAACTTCTCATTTTTTTCTTAGAAGTAAGGAAAAAGATCCCGATTTCCAAAATGCTTTTGTTTCTGTTACAATAATAAATCTTCCAGAAGAGTAAATATTGTACTGATGGATTTGAAAGTAGCTGATTATGATGATCTGCTTTTGCAAAAACAAAAGGTGGCATCTTTCAAATATGAATAAAAATCCATTGGTGAAGGGAAGGTAGAAAAGGAATTGTTCTATACCTCCAACTTTCATAAGCTAATAGGAAAAAAGATTATATAACCTCAACGCTATGCTTGACCCAATTGCCTCAGTCAAAATGACCGTGGCTTCTTAATTGGCAACCACATATGGTCACCTCACTGACTGCAAGGCAAAAGGTCAGGGATATTTCTATAGAGGCTCAAGTGTTGAGCTCAATCACTCTGATCCCAGGAGGTTCCTGAGGAACAGGATGTGTCAATAACCTAATGGAGCCTGAATACCAGCATCCTGCTGTGTGTGTGCTGGACAGAGGTGCAGAGTGTAACAGTGGTCAGGCAAAAAAAAGTGATAACTGAGGGTAAAGGACTGTTTTTTTCCTATTTTAGTACCAGAATGAGCTCATAATTTTTCTCAGAAACACTGCTGTGTAAGTGGCAAAGAGGCCAACAATGTGTATCCTTTATTTCAGAGACAGAATTAATTAGTGAAATGAGAAAAAATAAAAATGTTACTAAAATGAAAAATGGCAGCTGACAAAATGGAAGTATTATTGTCTTTAAAAAAAAAGCTTGATAAGAAAATCCTTGAATTTTCTGGTCATATATTTAGTAGGGGAAAAAAAATTGATGTGTTTCAAAGACCATTCGCTAAAAAATGCCTGGAAATGGAAAGAAGCTTGCCCAAAAAATCCTCATTGAAATATGAGAACAAAGTCTAAGAAACACTCTGGAAAACAGATGTGATCAAAAACATGGAAATTGAAAAAAAACGAGAAAATTTAGAAATGGAGCTATTAAAACCTAATGGACAGAGGTGAAATGAGAGGCATTGAAAAGAAACAAAACATGCTAAAATTATTCTAATTCAAATCCTGAAAGCAGCAAAGAAATGTAAATAGAGAGGAGAAGAAATTACAGAAACTAAATCTTGAAGATAAAAAAAAATCAGAAAACAGACCAAAAAAATCAAAGTGAATGGGATGAGAAGGGAAAGGGATGGGAGCTTGCCCAAATAATCCTCATTGAAATTGCAAGACTTCATTCCCTTACCTGAAAGGAAATTCTTCCTTTCAGGAAAGGGAATGAAATCTTGACATCACAGAACAAAGTCTAACAAACGCTCTGGAAAGAAGATATGATCAAAAATATGAAAGTGGAAAAAAAAGAGAAAATGTGGAAATGGAGTGATTTCAAAAATGGACAGAGATGAAATGAAGGGCAGTGAAAAGGACCAAAACCTGCCACAAGTACTCCAATTCAATTCCTGAAATGAGGGAAGAAATGTAAATAAAGAGAAAGAAAAAGAAAAAGGAAAGGAATAAATGTTATATACAGAAAAAAAGGAGAAATTTGGCAACCAAGTGAAAACCTTTAAAGTGAATGGGATGACAAGAAGTGCAGGGAAAGGGATGGAAGCTGCCCAATTAATCCTCTGAACGATTTCCTATTTTCTATAGGGGCACTGGAAGAGAACTGTGGGTCTTCTTTTTCATGATGATATATTAGTTGTACCAGTAATGGTATCTTGATACCTCAGGATTTTCAACTGTCCTTCCACCCTCTGAGTCAATGCCCTGCCTGAGGAGTCATAATTGTTCTGCCAACAGCAATCAAGCCACAGAAATCACACACTGACTTGCCACTGAAAATGTCAAAGGATCTTATTCACCATTATTTTTTAAGTCTGTTGTATTATGCAGGTTGTCTGCTTGTCAGCAGTGCTTCATCTCCTGTGCAATTAGAAATCCTAAGAGCTGGTAAGTCTGACAGACCACAGACATTCAGATATTTATCAAGAATCTATTTATCTTAGAAAGCTCACAATTTGCTTTTGTGTTCAGAGATCACTCAGGTTAAATTGCTGTTTTTAAAAGCCATGGGATAAACCATGAATACCATATTTCTCTTACAAATCACAAAGCCAAAGTCAAGAGAGCTGCTCTCTTATAAACTCCTGGCAACAAGTGGACTTTCTTTTTTCATGTGTTATCTATTCCTTTGACTTCCTCCCCTCACATAATCCCTGCTAAGGAAATCCAGGTTAATTAACAGCACATGCTTCCTTATTGATGTGTAAGGATTATGGGATACCATCAGCAGAGAACAGAAGAGAAAACCCAGCTCGCCTCTCAGAAGACAAAGATGTGCTGAAAAGAAAGTTTTTTACACTATCTGTAGAGTAAGATTGGTATAATAGTGAGGCTAAACCTCTTGACAGTTTATCTTAAATGTTTACAATTCTTTTTGCAACAAGGGAGCTCACATCGCTGCAGAAACACTAAACCAATCAGAGTAAGAAAAAAATATTTGTCTTCAAAAGGCTTACAGATACATAGCCAGAGCCAACATACTTGACATATGAATCACAGAGGTTTTAAGGTTGAACGAAACCTTTGATCCAGTTCTAACCCTTGCTCAGAGAAACACCATCTAGAATGTCAACATGCAGTATTCAATCAGGATTTGAATTCCTTCAGGGATGGAGACTCCTTAATCTACCTTGGCAGCTTGTCCTAGAGTCAGATCTCTGTGATCACTGTAAAAAAAAAGAAAATAAAAGAATTTTCTTGTATTTCAATTTGTATCTACTACTTCATGTCCTTTGCGTACTGATGAGAGGAATCTGGCTTCATCCTCCTTACTATCCCCATCAGGTATTTATATACATTGATCAGCTCACCCTGAACCTTCCCTTTTCCAGACTTAACACCTGCTCTCAGCTACTCCTCATACATCTGACAATCCAAGCCTTTAATAATCCTCATGGTGTGCTGCTGGGTTCACTCCAGCACATCTATCTCTCTTGTGCTGGGAAGTCAAGAACTGGACCCAGCACACCATGGCTGAGCAGAGGGCAAGGATCACTGCCCTCACTGCCCTCAGCCTGCTGGTGCTGCTGTTGGTCTTCTTTGCTGTGAGGGCACGTTGCTGGCTCAGGGTCAACACCAGAACCCCACGTGTTCTATCCCACAAACTTGTTTTGTAGTCTAGCTGACAAACCACAGATCACCACAGCACTATTCATTTTCCATATACGTCCTTTCACTATCCTCTCTTTTGTATATCACCTGTGTTTTTGAGATATCCACTCTGAAATAAGAAGCTGTCTGTCTTCCTCTCACCAGGCCTTGCAGCCATGTGTCATTCCTAGACAACAACTAATCAGGGCTGTAATGTGCAACAGAGTTAATTCTTTAGGTATTAATTATCTCAAAATATTAATCACTGCTTTGATATCTTTTTGAGAAGACTGATAACTCATTGTCAAGTCCCCATCTTAAGAAGACTGCTCATGCACCACTGCACACAGCAGGGTTGCATTACATGATATACAGGATGCTTTTAGAAGAACACAGATATCTTACCTTCTTTCCTTTCCTAGCCATGAAAATTCTAGTACATATTTTTCATACAGATTTGTTTTCCCTCAAGCAATTACATCAAGAACTTCCACATCTAATAACACGGTACAGAATAGAAAGAAAACCCCTGGAAGCATAAATAACTACATTCTTAGCTGAAAACAAGCTTCTCTATATTGTGTAATAGGTTTTAGCTGCTCTGGAGACACTCATGATTATAGTGTGCAGTTCAACTATTCCCTCTTTGCTATGAGAACCTTTGGGATAATGCTATTACTATCCATTTTTCTTTGACCCAGTATCTCATGGCTTCAGTTTTTGGTTCCATGATATCACCTGTACCTTCCAGGGAAAAAAAACTTACACACCTCTATTGTTTTTTACAATTTTGGAAAAAAATAAGAAGGGTCTCAAGTCCATAGAAATGCAATGTACAATCTGGGATTTGATTAATAACACAAAAAAGGTGGCTTTCTTGATGTCACAGTAGTTTACCCCATAAATAAAACAAGGCTGCATTATCATATGCATTATAGTCTGAAAAAATAGCTTATTAGACACTAGTAGAAGAAATTAAAAACAAGATATCAGAAATTTCATTCTAGTGCAGGTGGCAGAATTATTTACTGCCCTGGGATATGTTATTCCTAGGTTCCTTAAATTCATACTGAGGGAATATACCTTTCCAGCTTTTACACAGAAAAGAAAATTACTGCAAAGGAAATATTTTATGAATGGCTACTGGGTGTGGGGATAGGTAAACAGTTTGCCCACTGTTCAAATGCAGCGCAAATAGGAGATGGTGAGACTATTTCACAAGACAAACCTATGTTTTTTGTGTGTTTATTTAAATAATCTGTTATTTCTCTTAACATGTTGAATAATTTGACCCTCCTTCCAAGAAAACCTCATTTCCATTTAAGTCCTACAAATACTCATTTCTTTTTCCTCAACTTCAATTTGTCTCCACACTCAATGCAGGATGGTTTCCACATCTTCGAGTTTGTTACTAAATTCCCCATATTTTACATGAGATACTTGATACCAAGAATTCTCTGGCAAATTTATGCTGCAGGAAGAAGAGGTTAAGGAATTTATGCAACCTCCAATTCTTTTAAATGGATCCCCACATTTGTGTGGAAACAAAACCAAGCAGAAGTGTTGCAACCACTGCCTAAGCCAGGGAAGCATACTTTATTGCTAAGTGCAAAATATACAACACCAGCAGGAATCTAGAGGTTACCAAAACTTGAATTCAGCCCTTCAGAATTTAGCTCACAAGGTAACTTTCCACACAGTAAGTTAGCCTACAAGTTTACTTTACACAAATACAGATAAAAATGGTTTTATGAAAGAGCCAGGTACTTCTTTATTTGTGATATTAATATTCTGCTAATTTATATTGTCTGTATGACATATAGCAGCTGAAGTTCAGACAAATAGAACAACTTTTCTGGGTACTTTTGACGTGAAAATTACTTTTGTAAAGAAGTATATATGCACAATTACCAGGTGCACAAAAGTAAAACATTCAGTAGTTTTTGATAACTATAAAAGTCTAGAGAACTAATGTCAACTTAACCACCGTGAAAAAGGCAAGGAAGACACCAGGGAATTGATGTCAGCCCTAGCTTTTCCTTTAATCCTTACTCAGAATTATAAATTGTTGGATAAAGATCCTTTTTTTGACAGCTGAAGTAAAAATGAAGAGTCAAAGGAATAGCAAATGACATCCATGTAGTTAGTTTAAAGTACTGGACTTCTCCAGGTACAAAGGAGTAATTTATGATGCAGGTCAGTATCCAAATTGCAGTGTTGGCAGGGAGAGGATAGAGCTGGATGAAGTCTTGGCTGCTTCACATTCAAAACAGAATTACAACAGGGACTAAAATAAACCTTCCCTCAGAGGTTACAGGATTTCAGTGCTGCAAATGTAATCAGCCCAAAACAGTACTTTCTTTTAATTTCTTAATTTAAATATCTTCCACTTGGAAATGGAGGTTGTTTTTTGTTTGGTTGTTTGTTTTTTCTTTAAAGTGCAAAACCTTTTTAAGCTTGTGGTACTTAATGGACTTTAGGAAAACAGTTAATATGCTGTTCATATAATCTGTATTTCTGTGGAAAATTCTTCTGGCCAACTCTTCCTAAGATATCTTCAACTGTAAACCTGCTGGGTCCTCATCTACTATTAATAAAAAGACAATTATATAGCTATACATGTAAGATCTTATAAAAAACATATCTCAGATTTGGGTCCTACCTCAAAAAAGCAACTCTCCACAGGGAATTACCACTTAGAAGGTGGTGCCCACAAGAGATGCTAATAAGTCCATTAACATTTCATATTTTAATGAGGTGTCTGTTGCGACTCAAAATTTCTAAAGATTTGTGAAGCATAAAGAGTGGTGAGATAGCAAATAGTTATGATGAGAGGTCAGCCACAAAATGAAATATGGTGAGGGTCATGGTACTTTGCAGGTCAGGTGGGAGGCCAGACCCACACACCCAGTCTCTCATTAGGCTTCTGTAATTAGTGCTTGGGACATGATGATGCAACTAAATTGCATAGTACAACCTCAGCTAGTATCAGCAGTAGCTTGTCAATGCTGCATGGATACACAACCCTTGTTCTAAATAGCTCCAGTCTGTTAAAAAGATATTTTATTGGTGATAAACTTGAAGCAGCCCTTAGAAAAATTATACCATGTACAGTCAAAGGGCTGCTGTGGAGTGGAGAGTGTCACACAAAAATTTAAACCATTCATCATGGCAGAAGTCCCAGCCCACTGCTATGATCAGGGAGCCCAAGACATTTTGGGATTTGTAAAGAGAAACTAAGACAGCAAACATGGGGAGGGAATTGTACTGCTGTCTGCAATGTTGCTTGTGTGGGATTTACATGTCAAGGTTTGGGTGTCACAGGGCTGCAAGGGAGAATATTCCAGGAGAGTGGTGAGTTCTGTCTCCTTCTATACAGGCACATAGGCCAAGGCTGTTTTCTGATGAACGTGCTTCAGGCATATCTACCATATGCCTCAGTGAAACCAAAGCTATAAGGACGGCTATGAAGAAGTTGAAAGCTTTGTAATGCTGAGATCAATTTGACCAATTGATACAATTGTAAATATTGATCTTAAAATAAATTTTAAGCAATGCCCAGGCACAGTTGATTAATATAAGACAGAGCAGATGACCTTCTGCAAAACGCTTCTCGTTGGCAAGATGGAGAAGATTCACAGCATTTCTATGATGTCCAGAAAGATATAAAATAAATTAATGCTGAATTTAGTGCGAGCCTCAGCACAGTATGTATTAAAATGTAAAAATTTTTTTGCATAAAAACATTAAAAATGACATTAATATTTCTCTCTCTCAAAGTTTCTAAGTGAGGCAGAATGAATACAGGAAGGAAATTACTCTCAGTGGGAGAAAATTATTGGAATTTTTCTGGGTTGAAAGGAATCAGGAGTGCTATATGAATTAAGCATAAAATAGTTCTACAGCCTGAAAGAAACACCCTAATAATAAATTTACAAGTTAAAAAGGCAGGATTAAGAACCTAAACTGGCAGCAGTAGTGAGTTTGTTTCAACCTGATCAACAAGCAAACCTGAAAGCATCAGCAATGTTTTGAGGCCGCTTTTGAAGAAATCAAAGGGAATTCTGCCATGCTACTCAGCAAGATATCTTTTTTTCTGAACACTCTCCCCACTATTTTTCCATGTGTAATTCAAAGATTCAACTCCCCACATTCCTGAACAACATTAAACATTCCTGTAACTGAGGCTCTCCATAACAGAATAGCCTTCACCACAAGCCTCTTGCATAGTGCTCACCAAATTTCTAACCTGTAACCTTGCAATTGCTTTGGTGGTGAACTGTGAACTTAACCTGCATGTTAATCCAGCGGTGTGAAAGGAGGAACTGGCATTGGGTGGCATAATCCTGGATTGAAGTTTTTCAATTGTATACTTCAAACAGGGATTTGAACAAACAAGGCTGTATAGCTACATAAAACTTAACACCACCCCAAAGATTAACAGATTTATTTTCCTACTATTAGTTACATATACAGAAGGAATTCATTTCAGAGAAAAAAAGAGAGTCAGGAGGAGATTGTGTTTTCTGGTGTCCAATACCAGCTGCAACTACAGACATCCTAGGAGGAGAAGTGAAATGTTACATGAATTCTAAAAGAGTAGTAAGAACACGTGGAAAAGCAGAGCACCTCGGAAATTTAAGGGAAAGTGGAACCAGGTGTCTGTTAAAACCAGCTGCTCCTTTCTCAGCACGCCCTTCCAATTTCTTTTTTAAAAACTGTTCACAAGAGAAAACAAGCTTTGTTAGCTGAAACTCACTTCTACCTTCAAGTATTAGTCAGTGTACAATAATTTTACAGCTGCAGAGGCAGTACATAATCATGTTTATTTTTTTAGGCACCAGTTAGCTGATACCTTTTTCCTATTGGGAATCCAAATCTGTTTAGAAACTGTGTTTACTGTTAATCAACCCTCTTTCTCACTGGCCACACCCTGTCCTTTACATTCAGTTCTGGTAAAAACCTGCATCCCCTCAAAATATTTGAACTTCAAGAGATGTCTGGAGAGGGTACTGCTTTAACACAGCCAAAATTCCCAAAATCCTTTACATCAGAAAATATACAAGATGATGTTCTGGGTGTATGAAAAACGAACCTTGGGAGACACCATGGTTATCTGCTCTATAAACACTAGTTTAAATATTTTTGCTTAAGAGCAACACAGAAATGAATCTGTAGGAAGCAGTGCAAAAAACCTTTTGCTGAAACTCCCAAGAGCAGACAGAAATTGGGAATAGGAGAGGGCAGGAGAATTGCCACTCAGTAAACATTTATTCTATTCAGCCTTTGCTCCCACAGTTGTAAAAGAGTGTGAGTCCAAGAGCCACGTGACATAGCTGAAAAGCTAGAACAGCACTGGTGAACAACTGTCTTAAAAGTAAGAAAATGACTGACAGCAGCTGAGGTTCAAACGTGAATTTTCCACTGATTGACAGTAACTCATGGGAAGAATATAATAGATGAGAATGAAGGAATTATGTGGCACTACTCATCTCTTTGCCCATTCATATGCACTTAAGGGAACAGAAGCACAAAACCTCCAAATTTCAACCTTTTAAAAAATTGTACCTCTATAAAGAAGTATCTTCCACACCTGTGTTACTGCTCCCTTCTCCCAATGTCATGTCTGATTCCCTTTTTGCAATTGGGCTTTCAGTTCAGGCTCACCAGGCGTGGATGTGCAAGTATTGCCTGCTAAAGGCATCTAGAAGCAGGAAGGCTGTCCCAGAATTTATGAATTTGATCAATTGCTCTTGCTACTGGTGGATATATCCTGATCCCTATCTGAGTCAGATCTGTTCCATTGCTGACAATGCCCTGAAGAAAGATGTGATAATCTAAAAAACACCAACAGCTAAAAAAATTTGATAAGGAAAACAAATTACCAGACAGAGTAATGGTTATTATTAAAATAAAAATTCTCTTGCATGAATCACATCAAAGAAGATTGCTGCTAAACAACAAATGTACCTCAGCTCACAAATGTTGCAATCCATCTACAGGCAAACACCATTTCTTTTTCTTAAAACCTAATTTCATTTTTATTTTAAGCTTTATTTTGTAAAAGGAAGTTCACAGATGTACTTTGCTGATAACTTGATTAAAGCAAACCCAAACAGAATAATTAACAGTCTCTCTGGTCTCCCTCAGCTGTGTTAACAATCATGGTTGATAAAAGATCTGTTCCCATCAAAGAGATAACAGACTCTTCCCCTGAAAGAATTCCATTAATGCCCAGCAACTGTTGATTGTACCATGAGGAATGATGTATTTGAACAGTGTAAATGCACATCTGCTGTGTAAATCTGATATTGTCAAAGAAAAAGACATTTATAATCGTAAATATTCAATAAAACACTAAAAAGTGTTTCTCCACTTGCTTCAAATAAGAAAGTTTTCAAGCAAGCAGTAAACTGTGTCTACTAAAAACTACTCTTATCCTTCTTGCCCCTTCTAGCTGCACAGAAAAATAGGTAAAATGTAGTTTAAATTTACACCTGCAGTAAACAGACTAGAAAACACTAGTATATCAAAGCAAGTTAGCTGTCTGTAGCCCACAACCTGGTTCCCACCAATTATTAATAAAAAATAAAATTAAATACTACTGCAATTAGTAAGAATTAAACTGTCTGGTAATAAACCATATTTTACTGGTAGCTGAAGTATTTTCCTCTGAAGAAGCTTTTCAAATCTACCTGATTATAGAAAATATTATGAAATTTTAACCTTTTAACATTGCTCCTACTAGACATCTCTTTGAAGGAAAAGGCAGGAGGTTGCTTATTAGAGAACTCTGTTCATAGGTGATCTTGGAGAAAAAAAAAGGACTTTGTCTCCTCAAAACAAACAACCGGTATAAACTTTGTCAAGATAACCTTGATATAAAGAAATTCAAGCTTCTTCTCAAAAACAGAGAGGAGTTTTAGTTCATCAGTTTTCAAAGGCATGTCTGTATTTATGTCAGATGAGTCAGGACAGTAGCTTCTTTGCACTTATCTTTCAAACCTGACCATATAACTCAGGGTTTTTTGTTTTTGTTTTTTTTTGTCACCAGCATATTCTGAGGGGGACAGAAGTGTTAATGAGCAGTGACAGCTGTACAACAGATTCCTCTGGTTATTGGAGCCATAGCACAGGCTGTACAGGAAATCCATTCGACATACAGGGCCACTGGGGAGTAGTTTCTTCAGCTTCTGTCTCCCCAGGGAAAGGAGACAGCAGAGCTACTGCTGTGGTAGGCACATGGAGACTGGCTAATCTTCCTTGCCAACAGAGTTTAGCAAAGGAGGACATGTCAAGGGAGGGCCAACAAGAGTTGAATCTGTCAAACCAACCCCTTCATCTCAAACACCTGGAGAAACCCTGTCAAGTTACTGGACTTCCCCAGTCTTGAGAAAATCTGCTTGTCCACTTACTCATGGGGGCTGGTTATGCTCTGAGCACAGAGCCAGCCCTCTCCTGCCAACCAAAGCTCCTGCGAGGCTTGTGTGACACAGTCTCCGTGCCAAAGAGAAAGACTTGGCTTCCAGAAATGATGTGGAATCACAGAGCCAAGAGATTTATGCTGAGAACTGGAAATTACATTTAAAGTGGTGTATAAAAATAAGAGAAAGGAGTAATTTGAGGAGAAGAAAGATCATTTTCTTTGTCTACTTTATTCAGGGAACACTAGTTGTGAGTCAGTGATGGTGTTAAACAACTGCAAAACCCAGTATTTTATTCTGTTATTGCTATAGCAATACAAAGGACATGCCACTGCCACAAGAGATAATAGCATAGTAAGTGCTGTTATAAAATACTCTGAGTAAGTGCAAGGTCATGTCAGTCCCTCAGAGAATACTTTCTTCATGTAGTTTTCCACACTTCAGGAGAGTTTTTAATGTTTCAGACAAATCTACTTCCAACTCCATCTCTTTAACTATTCCTGACTTACTCTGATAATAGCAGTGATGGGTTTGCATTTGAAGACTTAACCGCCCACCTTCTTTACTTGAAACTTGTGCTGAATTTGTGATGAACCTAAATCTTACACCACAGTTTCCTCTGCAACTGACAAATGTCTCAAACATGTGATGACCAAACAGAAGGACTGGGCAGAAGGAGAGGGTGGGTAAAAAATAGGCAGTGCCTTTTGTTGCACCGGAGTTGTGTAAAAGCAGAGGAATGCAAAGTGACAGACAGTATTGTGTGCTTTCCCCCTTCCTTTGACAGACTACCATCAGTTGATCTCACAGTCCTTCTACCAGCAATAAACAAGCTAAGGACTCGTAACTGCTTGATTAAGGTTGGATTGGCCACTCCAAGGCTGCATATCCCAAGCCAGAAGGAACAGATTTCTTCCTTTGAGAGCATGGCCTCAGCTTCATCCTGTAGAAGCAATTCATCCCACTAAACCTGAACATTAAGAAACACTTCCTGCTATTACAGACAAACTAAATGCATGTCAGTGATCTGCTGGAAGTATATCTAGCTTTCAACCAAAAAATTCAATCTTCTCTTTAAGTGCAGAAGTCTAACAATAAGATATTACGTGCAGTTTGTTAAAGAGACAAGAACACAAGCTCTGTTAATTGAGCTTTTTTATCTCATTCTGAGGCATCCAAGAATGTCAAAAAAGCCATTTTTACTTATGACACACTTCAACTCATCTTTTGAATTTAGAATTTTGTTATTCTTTCAGAGGATTCAAGCACTGCTATTGATCATACCTCTCAGCTGGTTTTGCCAAAACAGCTCTTTAGCATCTTCACCAGTGCCTGCTAAAGGAGATTTACACCATCACTAAAGCTACAAGCAGCTTCAATTCAGAACACAATAAATGATTCAATAAATGTGTGGTCAATTGAAAGCAAACATGCATGAAAGAGGTGATTTTTTTTTTTATATTCTGCTTTAAAAGATAAAGGCTGTTAAATATGGTGTCTCTTCTCCTTTTTTGGCAAAACAATACTGAGAAGCAGGCCACTACACATACACATGAACTTTTTCCTGTGTTTTCATTTCATCTACTCTGTGCTGATCCCCACTGTAGAATGCTACAAACATAAAAGTTATTATTTTTGCATAGCAAGTAATAAGGAAAAAACCATTTTATTTGGAGGGTGCTTCTATGGGGTGGTGAGAGAGAAGCAAGTTCTCATTGAGCATCATTATAATTACATATATGCCCATTAACTTAGAATTATTTAGCCCAAAAAGATGCCATTCATTGTTCCATTTTAAAATATTTCACAATGGAAAGAAAATGTGAAAAAAAATATATGGTGATTACAACAAGAATCTGGACATTTAAGTGTTCAGATCATAAAAAATGTTTAGAAAATTATAGCTTTAAACACAAAAATATGGTAATTACAGTGGTAAACCTGCAACCTGACAATGTCATCAAAAAATGCACAATGATATGCACACTAAATTATGTAGAAAAAAATATGAATTTCTAATAAGGTGCATGGTTGGAAAATTTTAAGCTTTAACACAAAATACTCGTGCAGAGCAGAAGTTTTTTAACACCATGCTCCAAATCAGACAACAATGTGACTGGATATAAAAATTGGCAATATACTAAAATAGAGCTATTCAGAGGGGACTGTAGCAGCAGACACCTTACCTTCAAAATTAATATTTTTCTTTTCCTATGGTTATTGCCATTCCTCATTTCATTGCTTTATACTCACAGAACAAATTTTGAGGTTTTAATTTTATCCACTGTCATGTGCTTTCCATTTTTTTTCCTAAGGGGTGAACACATGATGGTAAAAATTGTTTTTTCTTGCTAAAAGGTCATAAAGTATCCAGAGTGTTTATTTTAATTTGAGCTAAGCTATTTAAGCAGTTATGTATGTCTAAAATTACAATTTTGAACATATACAGATGATAAAAGAGTTTGACAATTATAAAAAACATTATTGTGAGAGTAACCTTATTTCACCTGAAGGGTCAGGGAGAGGAGAAAAAGGTTTTTTTATCACTGTTACAGTTCACAATTGTGTTGGTTTTGCATTCCATCACAACAGTATTAACAAAACAGAATTAAATAATAAAAATCAAAACATCTGCCTGTAACCTTGATTTATAAACCTGTACTTGAAAAACAGATGTACTGTTTCCACTTCATACCTAGAGAGGTATTTCAGACAAAAAAATAAAACACTATATTTTGATGAAAGGAACAGCATTGCTTAGACACACTGTAGGATTTGCACAGCAAAATCCACTTTTCAGGACTTCAGAAGGAGTTGAAAGTCAAGTGATAAATGTTCCCAGCTTCCACTGGAATATTTTTAAGCAACTCTGTTAATTAAAATATAAACTGTCCCATTACTAGCACCAAGAACACACTAAGTAGTTAGCAAAGCTCTCAACATAATAAAAAACATGAAAAAGAAAAAGAAAAATTAATTGCAAGAAGTTTGGAAGCAAATACTGCTCTGTTTAGAGGATTACAATTGTTTGGTTCAGATGTGCACACATTAAATGTTGTGAGTACAGAAGAAAAACAAGAAAGCTGACCCTTGAAAAGCAAGCTCACTCCTTCCCAACTCTTAGATTTCTTTCCAAAAGCAAAGGTAGATTTCTCTACTTGAGAAGCAAAGATGACTGATCTTTTGAGCTCAGTGAGTGTGTTTTTTGGTTTTTTTTTTTTGTGGTTTTGAGCTTTTTCAAGTCTTGTTCCACTAAGAAAAGCAGGATTTAAGGTGAAATTAGTGATCATGGCTCACTAAAATGGCTGAATTGAGGAACTACAAAAGGCTTTTGAAGCCTTAAAATATTCAGTCACAAATTTACCCTCCATGTACACATATGTTGTTGGAAAATTATCACTTGCCACTAGATACCAAACAGCAGTGTTTTGACATGTATTTCTTCTTGGAATAAGTGTTCTCCAACAGCCAGTCAGACTTTGGTTCTTGCCCTGTCCTTCAACCATATCATTTCTAATGCCTAGTCCAAGGACAAAATTGTCATCTCAAGATTTAATAGTTATGGGCATGTTGATCCAAGACTAGAAACTTTAATAATACCAATGACAAGAATAATGCTTAATAATATAATAAATAAAAGAAATATTCTTAATTTCTCAGATTTTAATACACCAGACCCCTTAGAATCAGTAGACTTGATAGTTTAATGTGTCAGTTCTGATTTGCTAAACCCAAGATGGCTGGAATACAACTATTTGTTGAAACAAAACCTGAAGTTTAGCTGCAGAACATTCTGGAGTTTACTGGAGGGAACAGTATTACAGTTACCGTGTGCTTTTCCCAAACCCAACAACATAGTTCTGCCTTCTTCAGAGCTCCTAAGTCATCAAAACACAGGAAGTGTAGCTCCTTTCATGGCCTCTGAAGATCACTGGATGTCTCAAGAGAAAATATTTTATTCTGAGAGTTTTGAGTCAGATCTCTGGATCAATGAGGCAGGGATATAAAAGCTTAAGTGAACTTCAAAACTTTTTGATTTTCACATGGTAGTTTTACTGTAAACACACAAACACCATCCTCTGCTTCATCAACAGCATGACAAAACTAACACTGGTCCAATGGTTTCAACCTGCAATGTCCCTTCTATATAATTATTCCTTGTCAGGAGTCTGAAGAAAACAAACCATAATACCAGCTGTGGAACTCTTAAAAAATTTGCTGAGTTTTCTATTGTTTTTATAGACGTGCAACCGAACAATAGAGTAAGTCACAAAAATTTACTTTAGCTGATGTAAGAAGAATCTCACTTCATTAGTGTACACTGGCTCTTATGTGGCTGTCTGTGACCTGCTAATAACTGAATGTCTCATTCCAGCTCACAGTAACAGGACAAGATATATGCCCAATTAAAAACCTATTCCACTGTTCAAGCTTGAGGCTGTCACATATGGCACAATCTAAAACTGTGCACACCAAACTAACACATATGTTGGAGAGCAAAAAAGAAGGGGAAAAGATGGAAAATACCTCAGAGAGTACTATTTTCTCCAAAACTGATGGAAAACAGTTCTTACAATGAGCCAATGCGAATGCCATTCTGTGAACTGCATCCTTTGAATTGCACAATTCAGCATTACACAAAAGGTGACCTTTTCAGTATGCTTTATGCAAGCTTCAGTATTCTTTATGCAAGTTCCCTGGATGTTCAGCCTCTTTCCCCCAAAGGTTAGTCTGGTGATAATCAGGAAGGGAAAAAGACAGCAAGCTATTCTACCAAAGTTTAAGTGTTCAGATTTTTTCAGTGTCTTTTTAGTTATTTCTTAGGTTTTGTTTCAGAACAAGGCCTGTTTCCAAGAAGAGGCAAATGCTCTGCTTTATTGGGAAAAGTCCTGCCTAGAAGAATTCATGTCAGACTGCCACACATTTAATTATGTGCTTTTGAGAGCAAGAACTTAATTTTGCATCAGGTTGGACAAACTACTTCTGGGCACAGTCCGTCACAAGCTTCTTGATAAATTACTTGAGAAGTTCTGTAATCTGCAGAACTAAAAAACCATACTGTGCATGGCTGTGTCTCATGGTATGATGACACTAGACATCTAACAAGGTACAAGTCTTCAACTGAGGAATTCTGTGATATCTGAGGGCTGAGCACACACTTCTGTGTTTATCCACACCAAAAACTAGGCCTAATTTTTGTTTTTTCCTTTTCATTAAAACTTACTAATTTTCACGATGAGTGAAATGGCTCATTTTCATTCTCTGCATGTTCCAGTTTCTTTCATCAAGATTTATATTTATATGTTCAACAGTTGATTTTTTTGAAATTTGAAAATGACACAAATTTGCTTTTACTAGTCTCCTTAGACCCTCACATTTCCAAAACCCGAGCAAACCATAAGACACTCTGGAGAAGACACAAAGTGCTATAAATCTTTTGGTTCTGGGTATTTTATATACTTCTTACTTCCTTCTAGCTTTCCTCCCATTCCCAATGAAATATGTATTATTCTCACAGGTGTTTGTCAGCAACCAGAATACATCTACCAATTTAACACTTGAAAAAAGTTCACATCTACTTTTGCCAGCCTACAGATCCAGGTCTTTTCCAAAGCATTGAACTGAATTTCTAAATAAATACAAAAAGAACCCAAGAGGGGCTCATTTAATCAATTTTTTTTTCAAAGGTGATATTTGTTTTCCATCATTTCTCTGTTTTTACAGTTATGCTTCTAAGTGAAGAGTACTCTAAATTTCTAAGCTATTTCATTTGCATTATGAAACACCTTCCCAATCAATTTCTTCTTGGACTTCAGTTGCTACAAGTCCTGCTTAGCATTCCTTATTTACTTAAACATTATAAATAACCATCATTTATTCAGTCTCATTTTTGCCTAGTTTTTTTTTGGCTTTTGTTTCTCTCACAGCATAACAGGCAAACCATTCCAAATTACATTTGTTGGCTCTGAAGTTGCAGATGGGGTGCATGGTGTGACTCTTGGGGATGGCCTGTATAGAGCTAAGAGCTGGGCTCAATTAAAGGGGCCCTCTGGGTCTTTTCAGACTCAAGACACTCTGCAGTTCTGTGAACTTGTAGACTGTCAACACTTTTACTTTTCCCAGTTTCTTCTACTTAGTAGTGTCTGGGTATAGCTTATGACACAAAACTCAATTTACAACTTTGCCCCAAAACACGTATCAGCAAAAATGATTGTTCACTCACAAATGTACAAGAATTGCCATTCATTCATACATTAAAAAAAAAGATGAAGACCTCATTTTCCAGCTATATATTAACCACAAAATCATTGGAGTTTAATACTATTTGCATCCAGTTTATGCTAACATGAGAGGGCATTCAGACCCTAGTATTCCCATATTTTTTCTCTCCCCCTGCCCCACCTCATCCCAGAGCTAGAAATAAATAAAGAAATTGCATCTTCACTGGTCACCCAAGAAAACAAGTAACAAATTTCATAAGAGTAACACTCATTTAAAAAATTTGGAGCAAAGCTGTACTATGAATTAATTTAAAATAAGACAAGAAACTGCTTCAATAAATACCCTCACACACCCTTTGTTGCAGTATATGTCTGCATCCCCATTATAGACACTGATCTTTTACTGCCTCTCTTTCAGGAAAATTTGCAGGGAGAGCACTTATAAATGACATTAAATACCTCATTGTCCTGAGGCCAATCAACATTTAATAGCCCCACCTAATGATATAGTCACCACAGGTGAGTATTATTAGTGTTTCAAATATCCTGTGGTCTCTGGCTGTGAGATCTCTGTTTAAACAAATGCTCTGCTTTCCCATCTAGTTCTAAAATTCTTTTCAATCCGACACATTAACTGTTAGGAAGACTGAGTATAAAGATTAATGTACAAAGCAGCATCCCATCTGTCTTACCTTTAAGACTTTAAGAGAGTAGATTCTCATGTGTTGATAATGAATGGTTACGAAGTTCAAATCTTCTTGCTCAGGCAAATAGCAAATATTAATTATGCTAATTTTCAGTAACCACTAGAGAGTAACTACCTTGTGAATGCAGAAAGAAATTGGCCTGTTTAGCTGCAAATGGAAAAGTACTTGTAAACATAACCTGAAACAGCACACTGTTCAAAAAGGAGAAATGAGATTGCTATAACTTCATAAAGAGCAATGCTGTCCACTGACATCATTAAATCTTGGAGTACTAAAAAGCCTATGTTTGCATAACCAATTATTTTGAAACTAATAACTAAATATTGTCTCTCTAGCCATGGTTTTTAGTTCTCTAGTGAAAACCACAATTGTAAGCAGATTAAACAGCAAATATAAAATATTGTTGAGGTAGAAAATATTGAAAGGGTTAAGAAGAAATTGATGAAGTATTTAGTTAAAAAAAATATAAATCTCTCTTTGGCTGTTAGACATAATAATGCAGATAAAAACTTTCATTTCCAAAGTTTTCTCCTAACAGGAAATGCTAAAGTATCTCACCGTGTTCCTAGCTAATAGCTACTGTTCAACAGTATGTCAAGTTTGTTGCATTTCTGCTCTTCTCAGTATTCCTCCTGGCCTGCTTCTTAGAGGCAAGTCAATAAATTGCTTCCAAGAGAAAAATGAAGCTGTTTTCCCTCCCACAGATACTTAACACACTTTATATCAGTACAGCAAAAGACACTCTCGAGAGAAATACAGGTTGGGGGAAATCTGTTTATCATCCCAAGAACGTTCCATATCTCAAGGACCAGAAGCAGAAACACAAAGTTAGACAGGAGCTGAATGAGGGAAGAAAAGCACATGCACAGTTTCTTTTACCTGTTTGCAATCCTGAGGATAGGCTTAGACAGCAAGAAGTAACAATGAGAGAGAATTAATTCCCTCTTCAGCTTCAGGAAAGAGCTGTCAATTACATTCAGCAATTAAACCTGGTTTTATATCACCTATTCTAGCATGAATGTGGAGACAAATTAGAAGCTGTATTTGCATCATAAAGTACTGTGCTACAAGACTGGCAGAATTCCAAACAGACATTCACTAAAATATTTTATCAGCTTTGTGTCTGAAATACTTACAGTAAAAGTGTAAAGCCTGCATGGTGAAAAACTACCATTTCAAACTAGTCCACTTTAGACCTAAGCTATCCAACATAGCCTGGAGGAGAACTAGGACTGAATGCCTGCAGACCTTTTGAAGATACCTAGGTATTTATGAAAATTTAATAAGCAGGGCTTCATGCTGAAGGTTGTTCTTTTTTGTTTTTTTTTTTTTTAAGCAATGAAATCAGGAAGGCTACAGAGTTTCACTCATGGAAAATGATTGGTAAAAAGTTTTTGTCTTTTGAGATGAGCACATATTGGAGGTCACAAGTTTCAGAATAAATATTCCTGGTGGGATTTCAGTTTATCACGTTCTAAATTAGAAAAAAGGGGAAGAAATAAGATTAACTGAGGCATGACAACATCACTACTGCCAGCAATCACTCAACATTTCCTTGCTACCTTGTAAAAAAGAAGAGGTAACTAAGAGTAAAGAGATGCTACACTACAGAAAATATTTAAATACTTTTATGGTAATTACTATTTATTGACACATTTTACTCTATCACCCAGATTATTCATCACTACAGCATTTCTTTGTCAGTTCTACATGTTCCTGAGGTCACCTGGGGGGAGTGTGAGGGACAATGGTTTGTCTGGGAGGTTGTCAAACAATCCCAAAATTTACTAAACAATATATCTTTCATTGTTAAGGTTACATACTATGTAGTTGACATTTGCAAATTACTCTAGAATGGCGCAAACATAAACTTTTTCATTAGAAAGTAAATCTAAAATTATATTAATTTGTACAGTTTAAGAGAAAAGCAAGCAACCAAACAAAAACCCAGTAATATTTATTTAGATTTACTTTACATCCTATAATCTGGATTTAGTCCAGATAGTTTACATCTAGATTCCCAACTTCTCTCCTCACAGGTGAAGATTTCACAAGGCCTGCTTCCAGCTGAGGACCAAAATGGGTTTAGTATTGGAAATGCAGAAAGACTGCAAGGCACTGGCATAGAACAAAGAGAAGGGTGCTGTGGGGAGAGTGCTGAAAACAGCACAACAGGAGATGAGCATTAGTTGTGTAGGTGTGCAGTGTCAGTTGTCTTTTTTATTTCTACATTTCACTGCATCACAGGAAACAGTTTTGCACCTAGCTGAGTGGCAAATAAGGTGGGAAACCAGTATACAAATCATTCTGGATTTTTAAGGTGCAGTTCTGCTTTGTGCAAGGGAGGATAAGAAAGGATTTTTCTTTCAAAAGATCAAAACAAAGATTTTAATTGCTAAAGTTGATTATCAAATATTTTTGACCTTTACCACTGCCATCTAATCTGAAATAAATAGCTCAAAGGACAGCTGGTGAAGGCATGCTGAAGTTCATGAACTTTAATATATACCCACTGATATTTTCCCTCTAGCAGTTGCTGATTCTTTAATCAAGACATAATACTAAGTGTCAGAAGCAAGCATGCTCATACCAATAACCACCCTACATGACTGTTTGGAGGTTTTGTTTGGTTGCTTTCTTTTTTTTCTTTTCTCAGGTATAACCCACTGTTGGTGTGATTTTTCACTGAGTATACAGGTACCCTCCAAGTTCTGCTTTTCATTCAAATCCAGTCTCATGATGATAATGGTACACGTCACTTTACTCAGCCCCTGAAACAGTGAGTCCTGCAGAGCAAAACACACACCAGCCATCCAGAGAACAAAGTTTTTCAAAGACGAAAATGACTGACTTTGTTTGAGAGGATGCAAGCAGATGTGGCAGGTGCTTGGCAGGTAAAGGCAAGAAAAATCCTTCTCTATTATAGGGCAGAACATGATCAAGAAGAAAGAGTTGAGGAGCAGATACAAGTATTAACAAAAAAAAAAAATTAAAATTATTGAAAAAATTTAAAATCTAGGATGGCTAGTTTTCATAACTACAGGCATGAAAACAAAGCCAAACATCTCCATTCCAAAGGGAGAAATATCAAATCTGCCAAATGATAGTATAATACTTGCATGCTGGATGACACTGCATGCATGTCACAACCCTCACAGATCCCTGAGACATGGGATTCCTTCAAGACAGAGAGGCTGCAAGAGGCAGCACAGCTGAACAGGTGTCTGATACATTCAGGCTCTTCAAATGGCTTGAATTGATCTCCTGGTGACCTGAAGTTCCTCAAGGCAGGAACCTGAAAGCCCAGATGAAGCTAAAATCTATGTGTAGAATTGTAGATGTTCTATATTAGGGTTTTTGTTGTTATTGTCTGTTCATCTGTTTGTTTTTCTGAGTTTTAAAAATTTATTTCCTTTCTCAAGGTTTTGGGGGAAAAATTAGAGAAAACCAGTTTCAGTTAAGCTGTACTGATATTTATGTATCAGAGGAAATCCCACTGTGCTTGAAGGGACCAAAAGAAAGTCTTTTTTCTTGCAAGAAAGTAAGACAGAGAAAAGTCCTCTCCTCTCCACTCAGCTCCATTATGGGTACAAGCCCATTTATGGGTTGTTACAATTTTGTTCTTCATTATGTGGAGAGAAGACAGCACAGAAAACAGAAAGAGTTGCCAAAATGTGCACTGACTGTTGATGAACCTAGTAGGACATAACAAAAGGAAGAATACCTGCTCAAGAGGTACAGAGCTGGAGCCCAGTTAATACGTCCTGCAAAATTTTTTTGTTCACAATTGAAAAGACTCCCCAGATAAATGGAATCTTATACATGGTAAACTTCTTAACTGTAGTTAATGTGTTTTTATTATCTTTAAAATATGTGAGTCCCCAGATAAATAAAAACATCTGTTTGGTCTTTGGAAGCTTTGTTCACACACCTACACAAGTTATATTAATGTATTTCTCCAGCAAATCTCCAGGGCAAACCTGAACACCTACTGAAATTCAAGAAGGATTGCACTTTACTGATAAAATTAAAAAATATTTCAGAGACCATATGCCTGCCCTCTAAGTTTTCACTCTGGCAGCTTGTAATATTAAGGAGATGAGGATACAGGTTTCAAGAAAAAAACTGTTGGCCTGGAAGTAAACACTTCAATACCACACATGACACATCATAGGAGATAGGAACTCCTTCAGATATTAGAAATATCACTGCATTTCAGTGAAAGAAGAGCATTAACTTAGTTTCTACAGTGGCTAAATTCCCATCCTCATAATTAGATTTTTAAAACTTCAATCTCCATTGCCATTTTTACTGACTGTAATATATATTATGTTCATATGTTTTAGTATCATCCTACTGCCTAAATACCTAAATTGTCTCTTCATGCCCTTAAACTTTTCCTGTGAAGACATAGGTCTAGGAGATAGGAACTCCTTCAGATATTAGAAATATCACTTCATTTCAATGAAAGAAGAGCATTAACTTAGTTTCTACAGTGGCTAAATTCCCATCCTCATAATTAGATTTTTAAAACTTCAATCTCCATTGCCATTTTTACTGACTGTAATATATATTATGTTCATATGTTTTAGTATCATCCTACTGCCTAAATACCTAAATTGTCTCTTTATGCCCTTAAACTTTTCCTGTGAAGACATAGGTACCTGGAGGCATTGGTTTTTGTCTTGTTCACTGTAATGGGATCTGGGAGAGGAACTCCAAGATATGGTACTTAGAACTATTGTCCGCATTTGGACAAGTTGTAGTGATCATTTTGTGATAAGAGACATTATAATTACTATGTTAGGTTGACTTGGGACATACATGCTCCTAACTCTCTAAATCAGTTTATGTTTAAAGCTTCTACCTTCTTCATTAAGTGACAAAAGATAAAACATGAAAAGCTTTTTTACCTGGTGTCAGCCTCAGTTTCACTGCTGCAACCAATACATCCAATTTTGCTTGGGGAATATATTATGGCTAAAAGATTTCTCAGGTTTGTATTAGGTCTGCATGACCAGGTTTTGGTAGCAGGAGGGCTACAGGGGTGGTTTCTTTGTGAAGCTGCCAGAAACTTCCTCAATGTCCATCAGAGCCAATGCCAGACAGCTCCAAGATGGACCTGTGACTGGCCAAAGCTGGGCCAATCAGAAATGGTGGTAATGCGGTAGGTTTATTCTAAAAGAATTATCTATTCAGAAGCAGCATCCTTGTGATCACACAGTGCTGCACTGGTGCTCATACAGCAATCATTTTTCTGCTTCGATATCACAGCATGCATCACTGTGCACTCTGAACCAAATGCTGAGGGTCATGATTAATTCAGAAATCAAGATATGTTTTCTTTAGCTAGTCTGTTGAGCGCAATGGAAAAATGATTGCTTCTAGTCTCTGCATCAGGTTTTGATTAGGGTTTGATTTTGTTTTGTTTCTGCACAGAGAAACAGACTGGAAAATTGCAAATAATAAATGACATTCAATCGTTATTGTGCTATTTTCCCATTCAACACAGTTTTGAGGACTTCAGTGTAAGGTATCAAGCTCATTTCAATCCTTGATCTCATCAAATATTCAGTAGTGTTTACTACTCCAGAGGTAAACTTACCATGCTCTGCCTAGAAATTTCTTGCATTGTTAAAATGAAGTGTGTCCATCAGAAAAGTTAATGGAATTCTGAACAAAAATGCACCGGAACCATCATATTGGGAACAGAAGAAAATGCAGAAACCCAAGAATAAAATTAACTAGTAGAGGAGGAGGGCTTCTAAGTCCCATTCATTAGAGCTTGGTTTGTGCCCTGAAGCATCATCACTGATCTTTCTTTTGAAAAGACTCTTAAAAAAATATTTTATGCAGATAACAATATGCATAGCTCCATAAAACTGTATCTGTAATGATGTTATTACAGTGAATTTTTTTGTTTAATTATGCTCTGATTTAAAGTAGTTCCTTTTAAACATGTACTGGTTTGAAAGCAAAACCAGTGAGAGACCAAGTCAGAAATACAATTTAATAGGAGAACTATAAAATAAATATAATAGTAAAAGGAACAAACAAAAAGACTTTTGGCAGAGTCAGAATACAACCTGATACCCTGTTTGTTAGGGTAGTGGTAGCAGTCCGAATAAAACAGTCTTGTTGAAGCAGGGATCCTGCAGAAAGATCTGGGGTTTTTTTGAATTTATAATTTTGGTTTTTATTTTTATTGTGTTGCAAACTCCAATTACTGCTTTAAATCCAGGAAGTTTTAATCTTTTCTTGACTATTTCCTTCTTACATGGATGTCACTCCTCATCTCCCATTTTCCTTATCCCTATACAACTTTTATGGACTGTTTTTCCCACTTGTTTTGTGGAAGTGGTAGAGAACCCTGACAGAAGAGAAGTAGGCATTTCTTTTTTATACATTATTTGTATAGCACTTAATTCTAGTATTTCTTGTTTTCTTGAAGAATTCAATTTAAAACCTACACATATATGTAGCTATAAGTTGGCATTTCTGCATAGCAAACTGGCCAAGAACAGTTATTTTTCTATCATCATCTCTACTTCAAATGAGAACTGATGATTTAAGTGGGCAGGAGGAAGTAAAAAAAGAAATGGTGGGGTAGGGAGTGATTTCTGTTCCCCCTAGCTCACTGCTAGAACAGAACTAATGCATCCTAAGAACTAAAAGCAGTATCTTGACAAAAACATCTTGTGATAATACCTTACCAACAAAAGCTCTTGCGCTCAATCCAAGCACAAAGACTACTTGTCCAAATTTGAAGTAAAACACCACTTCTCAAGCTCTCCCCTTTAGAAAGGGTTCAGAAATTCTGAGGAAAGTAATGCCCAAATGCAACTAAGTTACTTTCCATCACATACAAATAATTCAACCCTTTCCTTGTTTTTGATTCTATTCTATGCAAGGAATAAGCTCTACTTTTTTTAAAACTGAAAAATGCTATATAAATCGACTCTGATGAAGAAGGTGTCATAGAGCCCACAAGGATTAAGACACAATGAATAAGTGCTATGTACATTTCTGGGAGAAAAATAGACCAGAACATGTGGGACCTCAGTGCCCCTTCAGCCTCAAAATATGCCATTGCATAACAAGCTTGTTCTGGGATCTAAAATCCATCTCAATACTATCCTTAAGCAATCCCAACCAACGTAGAAGTGTAATATTTTTAAATAAAATTTATTTTTCTTAGTACTATGTTTCTTTTTTAACTATGTTTCTTTTTAACGATTGTAACCAAATACAGTAGGAATAACATGGAAATATTGAACAGGACTTCTTCCTAGGGAACTTCTTTCTCCTTGCCTGCCGACATGCTTGGGTTGAGAGGTCCAAAATACCCACTGCACAATAAATAGGGATCCACAATAGCTACCTATTTGCTGGATAATACATGCACAGGATTTGTAATGTGGTATGAAAGTAGTACAGTAAATCTGATAGTGAAAAAATTATTTCCATCTTTATTGAGATAACATTAAGAAAAAAGGAACAAATAGTCTGTAATTGGTAATTTACAGAGGAAAAAAGTTAATAAAGTAAAAACATTTTCACTTTTCTAAACATTAAAAATGACCATTGGAGAGGTAATTTTTATAGTGTCATGTTTTATGTGTCATTTGAGCCATCTGGCTTGCAGTCAGAGCAACTAAACTGTCATTCCCTTCATCTTCACAAGAGAGGAATATAACCTGATTTTCCTACCATAATGTGTACTGATGGAAGAAGACATGAAAGCTTTTACATGGAGCAGAGCCTTGGAAGACCCCAGTGACAGCTTTTATGGCATTTCAACTCAGTTTCTGAATGGGAGCTGTTGGCCAGCCCAGAGCTGGTGACAGCTCTTTGCTGCTTGTCAGAGAGGAACCTGACAAACAAGGGCAGATGAGAAGATTCAGCTACAAGGTTTTTATTGAACCTAAGCCAAGATTTCTGAACTGTGACATGATGCTTTATCTGGTCAGAACAGTCAGTTCAAGATTTCAGCCTATACAACACTGCAGAATAAAATTCATGTCCATCCCCCTTACTTCTCCATCAACAGGATTTTGCTCCTATACAGATATTCTGGGAAAGGTTATCCTCACCTTTAGACACCCTTATAAGTAGGAAACAGTCTCTGACATGCTTATTCCTTAAGACTATACTTTGATTCATCCTATACAGAAAATATTTACCTGGAGAATACTGAACAATATGTATTCTAAACAGTGAGGCTACAGTGTTTGCCTCATTATTTTCTGTGTTGCAGAGGTTCTCCTGCAAATATAATTTAACTCTTGAAATAATTTTCTTGCTTTCCTATTTTTCCCTGCCCATGAATTGCAGTTATAGGCTGCAGACACTGTGCAATGAAGTTCCAGAGTGGTGCCGAGCACCAGTGGGTTTATTTCAACCTCTGACTTGTAATCCAGATAGATGTCTAAGAAAGATGATCTATTGTAACCTTCAGGCCTTTGTGATGACATTGATAGAAATTATGAATCTCTGTCCAAACCATTTATTTAGTTCTGTAGGTGTTAGGGTAAAGATCACCATTGAAATATACACACTGAGGTTCTTCTTATATTTTGAATTGAAATCCTTACTGTGACAAAGATGAGATTTCAATTTCATCAGCAGCACACCTTGAACATTGTTTCTTGTGAACACAGACTCCAAGTCAGAGGCAGGACTGAGGAAGAAGATCATGTTTCACAAAAGTATGTCTCTGTTGACATGGATACAAAAGTGATGTGTGTGGAACTGTCTGTGATGAGCCTGCTAAATTATTTAAACACAGAAAAGAGTCTTTCATCTTTTGGCTAAAGGATATTACCTGTACACTGCCCAGCTTTTACACATATACCTCTTGCACTGTTGTACTAAACATCATCTGCTCAGCCCTGTTCCTGTCAGCAGCCAATTCTTTTTCCCCTTAAGGGAGTGGTGGATCACAGGTATCTGCACACAGCAGCTTCCACTGCTGGCCTCATTTTGTGGCTGACTTACAAAAAGACAGTGCTCTCATATTTATCCCACCCCATAAGTTTTCACTCCTGCAGAAGGCTTCTCCATCTTCAGACAGAGAAAGACACAGCTGTCACCAAAGCACCTCTCCACCAACACTTGAGCTTAATTCTGAATATTCAGAATATTCTGAATATTACAGAAAACTATAGTTATTATATCACTAAATAATTTATATTTTCAAGTCCATTCTCAAAAAAAACCCAAACTATATCTCTGCCCATGGCACTGCAGCTCTCACAGGAAAAAGGATTTTCTATTCATTAGTCCCCCATGCCCTCCTCCTGGAAGGTTCTAGTCATCAAAGCATTATATCAACATTTCTTTTTAAGGAGAAACAAGAGGATGCAGAATGTAATCTCCTTTATTTGAAATTCTGCCATCTTATATACTGGCTACACAAAACCTGGTTTGAAAGGCAGCTCTGGGAACAATTACTGGTGCTTGCAGGTGTGAAATGAAATATTTCAGACTGATGAATACCAACACCACATGGGCAGTGTATGATGACTTGCTGTATGTAGAATTCAGTTTTCTTAATATATTCAGTATTGTGCATTTGCACCCTCAGCACCAAGGGTTTGTAAAAATCTTAGGATAGTTCTAAATCAAAATGAGAGACTATTCATAGTCTAAAGATGTGGCCTGCATAAGAAAGGAATGATTTTTCATGATTTCTTTCCTTTCTGTCTACTACCTTTACCCTGCTATCCAAGATCTCTATTTCTGAATCCTTATGTTCACTTCAGACTCACTTCCATCTTTGCTTCCCACGTGCAATTAATTTTGAGTATTAATTCCCACCTTGGTGGCTAAGCAACATTTTTTTTAGTTGTGTGTGAGACATAGTTCATTTGTATCTAAGTCATCCAATCAATCAACATATGACAATAGAAATATTGTCAAAACCAAAAACTGTATTACTGTAATCCATATGAAATCTAATAGGTGAACTACTTATAAGTTTCCTGTGCTAAACATATATCAAATTTTCGTAAAGAATATACAACATTTAAAGCCCCAAGTATCAGGAAAACCCAAAGTATATCCAAATATTTGAATGCTGTGATGCTCAAGGTAATATTCTTTGAACGAGATTGTCTGTCCATTTAGCCAGTCAAAGAAGTTGTTATTTTTGTCAGAGAAAAAAACATAAAATTTCCTTAAAGTAACATCTCTATACTGCATGCTGTTATAGATGAACTTGAATTAGGTGGCAACACAATGGTAACCCCCTAGTTACTGTTCTTTAATAGTTTTTACTCTCCTATTGAACATCCATACTTTATTTGCAGAGTTTCTGCCCCTATGTGCTTTTTTTGAATATTTGAAATGAAATTAATAACACAGAATGAAAGACTTATCCCACAGTTCTCTTTCCATAACCAAGCCCATTATAAAACTCCAGTTTTGTCAAAGACAGTGAGTGACTGGAACACAACAGTGACCACCTCCATCACAACTGAGCCACAGCTTTTATGCTGTTGTCCAGTGAACCTCTTCACCAAAGTCAATCTCCTCCAATAAAGAAACTTTCCATTAATTGACATTAGAAATAATTATCTTATAGTAAGACTCAGTAGTAATCACCACCTAGCCCAGGTCAGACTGCATGAACACCCAGCAGTCTTGGGCTGTTGATGCCCAGGCAGTTTTATACTTCCACCCTGCTGTAGCCTATCTGTATGGGAAAACTGAGAATATCATTTCTCTCTCCTGAATACCATGGGATGCAACTGCATCCTCAGTTTCTCTTTGCCACTTAATCTGCCACACTGGCAGATTACAGAGTATTTTCTGAAGGATGTTTCTGAGTCAAGATGATTCACTTATATTAATGGTGCTCAGTATGATAACTGCCAAATTTTCTAAAATATCTATTAATTATTTAATCACAGACTGTGTATTGTGTTTCTGAGGTAATTTCCATGGAAGTTCTATGTTTTACTAAAATGCTTCTGCAAACAGAATGCAATTTTCCTGTAAACAGAAAGTTACATGTACAATAGCTAGAAATTAGCAATAAGTAATTCTGCACGTGCCACACATTGCTTTATAGACATCAGTATAGCTTTTAACTTTCTTTTACTGGTAGGATTAACTGCTTCACTTTCAAAGAGAAAAGGAGCTAGCTTAACAGGCAGTTCTGAGACACTGGAATATTTCTTACAATCACATTAGTAACTATAAAAAGAAAGACTAAGAAATCTTTTAAAACCTTGGGAACAAAGTTCATATCATCAAAACTTGGACTGTATAAAGTGGGCAAATTTACAGAGGCAGTCTTAATCACTGAAGGAAAGGAATGTTCCTCAGAGGACTTAAAAAGACTTTAATTGGATTCTTTCCAGCAGTGCCTACAGAGAGGAAAAATCAGAGCCTGTGAGAGATGCTCACTGAGGAGAAGACCTGAATCATTACAGCTATGAAAAGAAGAAAACATATTAAAATTAATAAAAAAGAAAAAAAGTGCGAGAAACATAGAAAAATAATTAGCAGTTAAAAATGGAATGGGAAAGACAGCTCTTCTCACTGTTCAAAAATGTACAGAATTATGATTTCATTTAAATTCAGGTGGAAAAAAATTCCTCAGATTTAAAAGTCTTCACGAAAGCGTGCAGAGCTGCCAACAGTAGTGTCAGAACCCTGAAGCCCACAGCATCCTCACAGTCCTGAAACCCACAGCTTGGAGGCAGCATGCCTGCTTGGCTGCTCAGAACAGGACTCTGGAATTAGGGGTCTAAACAAGGACCAGCAAAAGAAACCACATTCCTGCCAGAAAAGATGATTTATTGCAGGAAACCTGTCTGGTACTCACTGAACAGCTGTGATTGGAATCAAATAGTTTAATGGAAATTTTTCAAACAACTACAATTCACTTTTCCCCCACTATCTCTAGCCATGTTTCTGGCACTGTATTAAGAAATAAACAAGATTAATTAGATATACAAGTCTTCAACAGGAAAATTAATAAATCTGAATACTATAGTATCCCAGTAACATATGATTAATGAAGTGGAACATATCTGTGATACATATGTTTCTTACTCTTGCACCATGGTCCCTCTAGGAACACCTAGGATCCGATAGATTGTATAAGAGAAGTTACCCAACAAATTTACAGAAATTCACTCCCTGGAAGGAACAGTGGGCACTTCTGGCTTTCAGCCCGGCCCCCTTTATCTCCTTGTTTTCCCTATCCCTCTTGTTTGCGGTGTGCTGAAACCTGAGAGAGAGAGTTGTGGTGGTGAACAGCAAAGGATGATGGCAACTGAGCATTACCAGGCCTCACAGAGTACTCAGGACATATTTCTCTTCAGCCTGCCTCTCATTGCATTTAACCATTTTCTGAGCTCATCCTGTACAAGCAACGTAAAAATCCACATCGTGCAGAAGCCACCACATTGACTTTATTGTTAATACTTCTTTAAGAAAGCAGAGGAGAACTTTCACAGCTCCTTCTAGCTGCATGTATTTAATCTCTTTTGAGATTCCCTCAATTCTACTCCGGGAATACTGTATGAAGAACATTTTGTATCACTCAGTTTCTTTAATAGACTATTCCTGCAGCCTCAAACCTCTGGTTTATGTCTTACCCATTGAGAGAAAGACACAGTTGAATTGAGCACATATCTTGCAGTCAGATATCTGGATCAGATATGTATTTTATTAATAGCCAACACAGGACTGTAAGACCATTTTTAGAGAAACAGTTTCTACCCAGATATAATATTCCAGGTTCAGCATATAACCCTGTTTGCTTTTACAGAAGTGAATTCCCTGTTTATGCCCATAGTTGGCAATTAACTCCCACTTTCCCTTTGTCATACATCAAAAGCACAGTGGTAGTTAGGATCAGATGAAGAAAGACAGCAGACAGCTCAGAAGGGACAGATGGACTCCAAAACACAATTTCCCTGTCAGACTGTGACAATTTAGGGCTTTGCTACAGTTTCCATGGTAGTGCATCAACCACTGGAGCAAGGCAGCCAAAGTGGCCTGGGCAAGCAGAGACACAGCTCAAGAACAGCAAGCGGTGTGCCAGGAGACCGCTTCCCAAGGGGAGCCTGTAGAGGGGATGAGTAACTGGCAGTGCTTGACTCCAGCCTGAACAAGAGCCCCCTGGAGGAGAAACGAAAAAGGTGCATGAGCTGGGATCCATCATGAAGCAGTTATCCTCCTTTCTTAGTGTTAGGGGAAACTTGCTCAGGCCCCCTTTTATTTTTTCTTCTTTCCACTCTCTTGTTCCCGGGTGCCAGCCCCATAACTGTAACCCAGATGGCTCTGTGGGGGCTGATGCCACCAGCAAAGAGCAGACCTGTGCCCTGGGCTCACTCAGCACAGCCAGCACAAGTCTTCCTCGCAAAGGTCAGGCACCAAGATTAACAATCTTCCATCTATCATTGTGTTGGAGTAATTTTGTTTATCTCGTTTGCATATGGAGAGAAGAGAGACAATGGGTAGGAATGAGTTGTTCATTTGGCAAATTAAATGGTGTTTGAAAACAAAACCTAATTTTTGTCTTGTTATCAAAATCAGATGATCATTTCCTTGCCTGTGGGAGATCCTGCAGCCTAACTGTATTTATCTCAGAATAAGAATATAGTTTTGAACTAAGAAAATGCGAATTTGATACAATATTATATGTTGAATACGTGGGTCATCCCATGATTAGCAATAGAATGTCACCTTAACTTTATTTGAGATTAAGTTGTCCCAAACCAAAGAAATATGTGTCATTGCCAAGGTAAGAATTTTGTGCCTTGATTTATTTGCAGCCAGACTACACAGGGGAAAGAGCTGAGATGACAAGCCCAAGTGAATAGCCAGGTGTATGGAAAAGCACAAGGACAATACCTTAAGACAAATGAGAAGTGTGATTCAGGGCACCTTCATTCATGCTTAAAATAAAATTTTGATGAAATTAGGGTGACTAAGTACAAATAAAAATCTACCTGGAAAACACAGTCATTTGCAGTCACCTTCTCCCTGACCCACTTAAAGCTCCTGAGGCGTTTGCCTGTCAGCATGAGATTTGTCTGGGCAGCCAGCTTCAATGCCTGAGCACAAGCAAACACATCAAGTTGTAAGGGATTATGTGCAGCCTGCCTGACACAAAGGAACACACAAAAGTCATGTACGAAGGCAGATGGAGTCAGTCCTGAAATGGTGCTGCTGTTTTCATCAAAGTAGTCAGACACAGGATGGAAGTGATCTCTTCAATTCCTGTCTTACCTTCAGGACGCTCAAAATCCTATTCCACCTCCAACCATTGCCTCGTCTCTCTTCACCTTAAGTGCTGAACACCAGCTGATTTGCAGGCAAGAAACAAAACATCCCTGCACAAGGAGAGGAGGAAAGATGAGGCTGCCTCTCTACCAAGCAATACTCCTGTGACAAATTCAGTTCATGGCTATCTAATAGAAAATTTGTCTAAAAAAATTTTAGGTGGTAGCTGTTGAAACTTTTGAGTGACAAATACCTACTTTTCAGTAATGCAGCACCAGTGTGTGGGGTGACCCAGTATCTGCTCCTTGATCTGGACTACCTGAAGTAGCAAACTGGAGAAAAAATGGAAAGGATCATACTCATTCTTCTGGACACTATCTACCCACCAGGTATGAAATATCACTAGCTTTGAACAGTCCCAAGTCAGACTTAAAGTGCAATCAAAATATAGGTGGATACAAATCATCTCTGCACAGTAAAATAAAACTGTGACTTGTCAATCCTGATAATTTATATTTCAACAATAAAATAAGAGAAAATACATTTCTTTCCAAAGCATAATGTGTTTCCAAAGCATAATGTGTTTGAGTATCTGCCAGAATAACTTCTTGACTGCTAGTTACAGAATTTTTCCTGAGTAGTATCAGAGGGTGATGAACTATACTAATTAAGTGTACATATTTACTTATCTACACTCAAACATTCCTGTTGGTGTACATGAATATTTATGTTTGAGTTATCATTGAAATTATCTCTTCCCTGAAATTTCTTGCCACAGCTGTAATGGGGTACAAGCTTCCCTGCTCCAGAGTCTTGCATGTATAAACTCAGTGATACTTTTTTAAATGGTATGGTTTTCATACCATACTACATATGTATTTACTGTATATGCAATTTGCATCTATCCATATGTATATCTTTATAGAAGCAGGCAGCTGTCTCTGAAAAGCCTCTGTGGTACATTCAGCACAAGAACTGTGACTTCTTAGGTTACAAATAGACCTATGAATGGGGCTATGAATATGCCTCTCCATTGTTGGGATTTTTTAAATTCTCAACTGATTTAATTAGTCACCAAAAGTTCATTATATGTTGTAGTCTAGATAATTTGATTTTTTATCTTTTGTCGCTTTTGTCTCATAAAGAGAATTGGTGGATTGGGTTACAAATTGAGCAAACCAGTTTTATGATATTTCATTCAGTCTTAAGGTGACCTTGGACAAGGCCTTGTTGAATTTCACAATTTTCAAGCCTGACGAAGTCCCACTGGATGGCCTCCTCAACTGCACCACACAGCTTGATGTCGTCTTCAGACTTGCTTCTCAATTCTANGGACAAGGCCTTGTTGAATTTCACGATGTTCATGCTGTCCAGCCCCTCAAGCCTGACAAAGTCCCACTGGATGGCATCCTCAGCTGCACCACTCAGCTTGATGTCGCCTTCAGACTTGCTTCTCAATCCTGCAGTCTATGTCACTAATAAAGATACTGGTGCCAGTACAGAACCCTGAGGGACTCCCCTTGTTACTGATCTTTACTGGGACATGGAAATGCTTTGGATGTTGCCATTCAGCCAATTCCTTATTCATGTAACAGTCTATCCATCAAACCCACGTCTCTCCAATTTAGAGACAAGGACGTTGTATGGGATTATGCCAAAGATTTAACAGAGGTCAAGGAAGATGAATTATTTTGCTGCTATGAAAACAAAATGTCCTCTTATGAANACAGTCTATGTCACTAATAAAGATACTGGTGCCAGTACAGAACCCTGAGGGACTCCCCTTGTTACTGATCTTTACTGGGACATGGAAATGCTTTGGATGTTGCCATTCAGCCAATTCCTTATTCATGTAACAGTCTATCCATCAAACCCACATCTCTCCAATTTAGAGACAAGGACGTTGTATGGGATTATGCCAAAGATTTAACAGAGGTCAAGGAAGATGAATTATTTTGCTGCTCTGAAAACAAAATGTCCTCTTATGAATTTTTTTTTTTTTCCTGTACTGGTTGATTATTATGTATCTGTTTAGACTTTTCTCTCAGTTTATTGAGCTACCTATGCAAAGATGTAAGTAATGAGGAAAACCTCCAAGGAATGTATGTTAGTATATAATCACCAAATGCTCCTGCTTACTAAGTGTGTGCAAAGTAGAAGCTTAACTGAGATTTAACAGTTCCACTAAAAGTATCTCAGTTTACAGAAAGTAGGGCAGTTACCACTGAGTTTGGTAGTACTGATTAGAGATGGTCCAGCTCTGGCTACCAGTTAACCAATTCATTCACGCCTTTTTGGCTAATGAGTAAAACAAACTGTCTAAAAAGGTTGCACTAAGCACTGACACTATTCTCACATTCTTTTGCAGATCTTACTTTTAAATACTAGCATTTAATTAACTTACTGGTGAAATGTGTTTGCTCAAGCACAGTAATTCTCCTCTCCATACAGGCAGTCTTATTACCTTTATTGGGAGTGCTCAAATACTGTGTTAAAACTAAGAAATATCTTACATTGTCTTATACGTAGCCTGTGAATCTCAGAATTAAATGCCTCAGTTCTCCCCAGCATGACATGAATTTTGTATCAAAGCAAATACACTTCTCTGACAATGTTTCAGTGACATGAATCTCTGTGAAGAACTGAGCATTAGAGTCAAATCTTCAGCTTGGAAATCAGATTGTCATGATGCCAGTACAATTTATTTCTAATTGCCTTGTGGTCATCTTTCTGGAGAAAAAGAAAGGCACTTAGACACTGTATTATGAAAATTTAATAATCTTTAAAAATCATGAAGTGATTTGAAAACCAAGTAAAAGTTTCTGGTTGTATAGAAAATGGGAAACTAAAATTGTAAAACATTAATAAAACCCTGTGTTCAGACATGAAAAGGAACACAGACCTGGACTGGATTTCACTAGGTCAGGAACTATCTGTCTTCTAGAACACACATCAAATTGCTGCTTTAATTGATGTCACACAAAGCAGGTAATGTCTCAGTTATGAGTTACTAGGGAATATTTTGAAATTATGTAGTTCATAAAGTTAGTAAGATTGAAATGTTTAATAAAAATAACGCTTACTCTAAAATAACACAGCTCTTTTTATAATTCCTTGAATTTCCCTGTGTATTTTCTCTTTTTATAAAATAACCTTAAATTGCTTCACATTCACCAAAACCCTATAATTGATGAAAACTTGCCTCTTTTCCTTTATATAATGAGAATCCATGTTTTATTTATAGTATGAGTAAGAAAGCACAAGTAGCAGGGCTAAATTTTTTCCCTAGGGAAAATATGCAGAACTCTGTGAAAAATGGTTGTTTCTACATAGTATTAAACAAACTGGTGTTGAATGAGTTAGCAGTTATTTAAAAAGTTATGAGTTTCAGTTATTAAAGCAATACTAAATGTACATTTTAAACTATCAAAACCCATAAAAAAGGGTTTGCTTTCAATATGAAAACTCTTCTGTGTTGCAAGTAAAGAATTAAGGTTTCAAAGGAAATCAGTATCTATCAGTAAGTTAGATCAGCATCTCAATATTTTTCTTATAGACGTTGATTCCTGAAAATAAGGGATAATGTGAATGCAAAAGAGAACTAACTATATTTTGTAGTGAGAAGTGTTCAAAACAAAATCAGGTCAAGAATGAAAGGCAAAGAGGCATCTCTTAGCTACCTCAGAACAGTCTGAACTAAATATCTCACCTATAGAAAATGAAAAAAATAAAGTGTTTTGTTGACCTTGTACTTGCTACTTGCTAGAACAACTCCATGTTCTAGCCAAAATTCCCAGGTGTTTGGGTTTCTCCTTGACACTACATTTTTCACGAGGGAAAAGTTTGCTTCTTTTGCTGGCAAGATACATTTATTTTCCTGTTTGCTTATCTTGCTTTAAAACTGATGTGTCTTCCTCAGTGGTGATTCAGATTGATAAGTGAAGGGACTCTGAAGCCATTAGTCCTAGTGATGCATCACAAACACTTAAGTCCTTCAAAATTTTCACTATGAAAGTGACAATGTATTTAAAAAATCAGAAAAAGATAATTTTTTACTTTTGAATTTTCAGAAGACCTTAAGAGAGAACAAACTTTGTTCCATTTTTCTGTTGGAATAATGAAAGAATAAATCTTGGGAATCACCTGATATGTCTTTGGATTTTCATGGAATGTTTTAACAGCCATAAAATCTTTATTAGAGTGACATAATGAAGAGTAGCAAGACAAGTTGCTATTAACTGTATAACAACAAAAATTATTCTTGTCTCTTATTGATAACAACCATGTAACATGGGACAATTATTACATAGGGTCTATGGAAAAACATTTAAATTAAAGTGTGAAGTCTCTAAGTATCTAATATCTTTCATGAGAGGAAGTTTACACATACTTCAAAAGTATTTCTGATAAAGTATTTGGATTTCTAAGATGTAAAGCCATACTCTTGACATATGATAAACTTTTAATGATGCTACACTGTCAAATACAAAGTAAGCCTAAAAGGTCTCCTTTTGTGAAGTGGCTAAAAAGACACTTGTGGTGAAACACAGCCCAGGTCAGAACTCATCTATCCCAAATAGTCGTGGCAAATATCTTCAGGAGCCTAAATAAGCCCATTAGTCTTCTGCCCATTTTGATCAGTCAGTGCAGGGAAGTATGTTCATGAAGAAGAAAATTCAAAGGAGAGGTCTACTGTAGAAGATCCTTAGGGTGACCCTTTCAAAGAGGTGAACAGCTTTCCATCGATTTTGAAGAGAATCAGAGAAAACATGCCAGTTGACCTACATAGGTAAGTTCAGCTGTCAACGACATGAATATCTTCAAAATTTTCTTCATTCATTCTTATAGCTACAATAATTCTGCAAGTCAGGGTATTTTGTGGATGAATTCCTGTCTGATGCACACTTCTGTCAATCTGCTTGGTACAGAAAAGATGAAAGTTCCTCCCAGAGTCTCAGCCATATGAGCATCCTTGTTATCACAAGTAGCCTGAAATCAGTGGTAGCAGTGACAGAAAATCCTAGCTAAAGAAAATAACCTCTTTGTGTCTATTTCTTGAAATGCTTCGTAGTCTTCACAACTGTTTGTATGTATTAGACCACAGCTTAGATGTATTTCTTTCAAAGAATCATAAATCAATATCTAACTGGCTTATTAACTTATCTAATATAATGAATACTTTTCTTAAATTTCAGCTTATTTTATTGAAAATATTAGAGCTATTCTAGTCTGCTGACTAAAGCAGACAAAATGGCCAGTGTTGCTAGCTTCAAAAATTAAACAGTGGTGATCATATTTTACAATGTCAAGCTGGATGCAGCTGTGGTCAGTGATAACACATTTTTCCTGTTCATTGCTGACTATTTTTTATTTTTTACTAGGGTACAGTCTTTTTATAGTACTACTAAGATCTAATGTTTAAGTATTTCATGATTAGACTGTGTAGTTCCAGGTCACCAGTAGTTTATTATTCTGTGGTGGGTGAATAAAGAGAGCCTTTGGCACTGTCTGTGCCTCTCATTACCATTTCTAACTGCTCAACACAGCCTGGAATTGCTGAGCAGGAGGATTCTGAGCCATGCTGCCTTTTGATCACTGTTTGCACTCTCACTGTGTTCATTGTCTGAGCGTGACTTTCTTTGCAAGAAGTGATTTATCATTGTTACTCTCTCACACAGAGAGATGTGCAGCAGCCACTGTAAGTCAGGCTTAAGCTGTTCTGAGACATACTTTGAATCTTTGAAGAGATTTAAGAAATTGATGCAAAATCTCTGTATTACATGCGCAGGTTCTGTCCTTTTTTGAATTACACTAGATTTGGAAAAAGTTGTAAAAAGAAAATGTCTGATCTAGGTGTGTCCCATTTCCGTACGAATTTTCAGAAAATACTGGCCAGTATTTTCAAGATTCGCTCATGTATTTTACATATGAAAAATTTAAGTGGGCATAAACCCAGTTTAAAACCAAATCAAAACAAAAATCAGACCACACTCTTGTTTTATTTATGGCCAAAGGAGCTTTTGAAAATTTGTTTTCCTAAAAAATGTAGCTAATATGAAATTTAATTCCTAGAAGTTTTCAGATATACGGGAATTTAAATTTACACACTTATATTGTAAAAGTATATTGTGCTCATGGATGCTGAAGCTACACTGTATTTGCAATGACCTGTGAGATAAAAAGTTCATGCAGTGGTTTGTGGGAGACCAGAGTATTCCTCTGGGTCTCCTGAATGGGCAGCAGCCAGGACAGGGGGGGATGGGCTCCCACGGCCTGCTTGAAAGATAGCAGTGGCTTTGATCTGGCACCTTGGAGAAGGCTGCCAAAGCTGTCTGAGGATTNATTGATGCAAAATCTCTGTATTACATGCGCAGGTTCTGTCCTTTTTTGAATTACACTAGATTTGGAAAAAGTTGTAAAAAGAAAATGTCTGATCTAGGTGTGTCCCATTTCCGTACGAATTTTCAGAAAATACTGGCCAGTATTTTCAAGATTCGCTCATGTATTTTACATATGAAAAATTTAAGTGGGCATAAACCCAGTTTAAAACCAAATCAAAACAAAAATCAGACCACACTCTTGTTTTATTTATGGCCAAAGGAGCTTTTGAAAATTTGTTTTCCTAAAAAATGTAGCTAATATGAAATTTAATTCCTAGAAGTTTTCAGATATACGGGAATNCCAAGCACGGGCAGTGAGAAAACAGCCGCTCACCACCATCCGGGATTATCTCAGAAGAGATACCACGGCAGTGGTTGAAATATCCTTGTTATAAATAAAATAATAGGGAACCTCAGTGCTGTAAAAAACCCCTCAGTGATCTAATAACAGATTGAAATGTAAAGGAACCTACTTATTCAGTATCAATTCTGAAAAATTCTCAGACTTGACCCCTTTTTTACAAACAAGCAATAGCTTGCACCAACACCTTCAGGTACAACTCATCATACCAACATACAGGAAATTACCCAACCTAACAGGGTTTGCATATACAAATTCTGAAGCAGGAGCACACATTAGCTTAAAAATCTTGAGCTAAAACATGAATGGATTCTTGGAAAAATCTGACCTAAAGGTTTTTTCAGTTTGACAGATGCAAATTAATGCTAGAGAGATATTTTTCATCTGTATTTAGGAAATATTTTGCAACTTCTTGAGGCAATAAAGAGAAGTCTGATTTCCTGTGTGTAGTACTCATACCACTGATGACTCCAGTTTAGACATTTCTCAGAACAGTTAAGTTACCAGTATGGTCTCCCTCACAGCTGGGTCTTCATATTCCTTGCATTCAGGGCACAGAAAAAAACAGCAAAAAAGAAGCTACCAGAGATGTTTCAGAGGCATGAGTTTTGAAGGTTAAAATTATTATTAATATAGAAATACATTGAGCATGCATTGAAGGGACAAGGGTGTAACATTTAAAAATATTTTTTGCAATAAAAGCTAGGCAACAAGTAATGTGGAAGAATGGATTATATAATTATCAATGCTAATATTAATGTTTATTCCCTCTCTTTACAGCATATGAAGTTAAACCCCTTACATATTTTTACTGACTAAATTGCTAATACAGTGGTTGTCCCTCATAAGTTATCTAAATTAAAATCTAACTATAAGATGTTTATATCTTGGATTATATTTTATTAGCTACTTGTTTAACTCCTTCAGAAACAATTATAAGCATACTTATAGTAAACATCATTAACTGAAATAATGTATCTTCTTCAAAGAAATCATGCTGAGAGTTGCAGTATGACTTTAGATTGCTCTGACATGCAAGGATGTAGTAATATATATTTGTAATGCCCTTATTTCACAAGTAAAAACATTTTCTCAATGTCAAATAAAAAGGCACTGATTTAAGGTAATTTTAATTTGATTGGAATATGAACTTTTCTGCGTCCTTTGTGTGACTTCCTTAGAAAACATTGGTTTCCATATTTCAGGAAAAAAAAAAGCCCAAAAATTCAGGTTTACCTTTGTTAGTTTAAGAGATAATTTCAAATCTATTATTATATGCCAAGTTCCTAAATATATGCATTCTGTTGTCTGTGAAGTCAGTAATCTGACTTAATAACAAGTTAAATTTGCATAGATATGTAAACTGAGAGTTATGTGGGAGGACTACATTAAGTTGATTTTGTTTTTAAATTGTTTATGTTCTGTTAAAGAGACATTAATTTGACAAATGCAGTCAGTTTTTTGGATGCAAGCAGTGAGACTTGGCACTTGTTTTCTGCTATGAAATATTTACACTCAATTGCTATCTAAATATGTTTTATGTTGGACCTTACACACATTTCCAATAAACTGCCTGTTTGATTGTGTAGACTACACCCAAAAGCATGGGATGTGAATGTTTAATGTGTTTCTAATGCCCACAAATCAACTGATCAAAGGAATGGGCTAGAGGAGATAATATTTTAACTCAAAATATAGCGATTATATTAGATAAAATACAAAGAGATAAAATACAGAGCAGTACACTCAGTGCTTCAGCACAGCAATATATAAAGGGACATAGAAAAATGACAACTCAAGTACAAATGAATATTTCATGTATTGCCTGGAAGTTGTCTCTTGAAGCCTAATGCTCCAGAGGGTGCAACTGTCCTTTAGCACAACCATTTTGCCTCAGTCTGTGTACATCCACATCTTGTTGGTGCGGATGTGTCAGACACCACAGCTAGCACAAAAGAAGTCAGTGATGACTAGCTTTGTCCATAACTCCTGGCACCAGGAACAGAAACATTTAAGTATAGGCGTCAGAGATTGACTGATGTGTCATAATGAGCTAGCTGGTATGTTTATCAACACTATGGAAAGAATATTGTCACAGCATCTGAAGCTCTAGAGTCTAGAGCCCGAAACTGCAGGATGGTCATTGCAGAAAAAAAATGCAGGATACAATATCATTTAATGACTCTGTTGCTCAGGAAGGAGATAATAAAATAATTTACAAACTAGCTCACCCATGTGTTCCTTCAAAAAATAGTGTTTTCTTGCTTCTCAGAAATACAGACCTGTAAGGTCTGACAGACATCATCAGCTCTTCAAAATCAGTCAGGCAAGGTGGTCAGATGGGTATGCAATAGAGGCTGTTTGAAAAACTGATAAATGCCAGAAGCCAGGTGCCAGCAGACAGCTAAAAGAGGCCTGCAAGGCATTGATCAGAAATTCTCTTTGCTCTTTTATCAGTGGCAAAGTTAACAATGACATCTGACTACAGTGTGTGCACTCAGTAGGAACCATTGCTCCATAAGCTCATCTTGAAGAAATACAATCAGGAACAGTACTAATACGTAGTGAGTTTATATTTATGAGGTCATAAATACAGATCATAATGGTTTTGACTATTGACACTGACTTTCACAACAAGACAAAGAAATACCTTATTATATATAGGTATCTGAAAACATAGATGGGAAGCAAAGTTCAATTTAAGAAATAGCTTGTCGTTAATTTATGTTGGTTCATACCTAATTGTTTCCTTCTCTTAAATCACAGGATTTGAACCTATATAATTTATTTGATGCCTGCTTTTCACTTGGCAGAAGTCATTCTCCTTCCTTTCTTCCAACTTAAGAAGCAAATATTCCTGAACTGTAGTTTTGACTTTGACAAAATGGAAACCTTTTATGTTTGTGCCCCCAGAAATGTCCCAGGACTGTAAAATTACTTGAGAACTGAAAGAATATATTTTAATCTGCAATATATTTTTAATAAACTCCTGAGTCTGAAAAACCTTCTTGAAATAGGACTATGAATTCAGATTAAACTCTGCAAAGTGACCTTTTGATTAAACCAGGCAAAATTAAAACCCCGTATCAGATTGCCAAACTCTACTTCTTGGTGTTTCTGAAGACTCCCTCTAAATTTCATGGTTTGAGGCAATGTCTTGTTTTCCTTTCATGGTATAATACAGAGTAAATCTGATAACTCTGAATCATAACCCTCAGAGTTCACCTTCAGACTGGCAATGCCTGTTTAAAACTTGCTAAAATCAAATTGCCATAGTCATCACACCGGTGACACTAAATCACCAGAAAATATGTCCAGTAGGTCATAAAGAGAAATTTGATAGAAAAGACTCTGTTGCATTGATAAAAATAAAATATAAAAGCCAAAGATATGCATGTCCTCCATTGTGTACCTTATGTAGTTATTTCCAAAAGCTTTCATCACATTCACATCTGATGCTTAAACAACTCAGCATTGCCCTTAAAATACTTAATTTCTCTCTTTTTGTTTTGTTTATTTAATAAAATATTTTTATTGTATATTTATTTCACTCATTTTTTTCCAAGTTCTAAGTTTATTCCTATGGTATTTAGTTAACTAAAATGTGGGTAGGAGAACAATCTGCATGTTTTTTGTGAAATGAAACTCAGGCTTTTTCAACAGGCTGAATTTTGGGACAAACTTAACAATACAATACCAAAAGCATTTTAAGATTTCACTGGCTTCAAATCAAAACTATATTACTTTTTGGAGGCAGAGGTTCAGGCTCCTATTATGCTGAACACGCAGCTGCAGTTAACAAACACATAATAAATGTTTTTTTTGTCCCACCCAGCATAAACAAGGTCACTTCAAAATGAAATGTCGGAGGTAGATTTAACCACTACATAAAGTCATTCTGAAAAATATTTGCCTTTCCGTGACAGAAGGATAGTACTGCATTAAAGAAATTAAACCATAAACCATATACTCAATAGAATTAAGAGTGCAAGATATTTCAGGCTGCCCTTGAAGACTGTACACTAAATACATCTGAATGCTTTGGCCTAATTGGGGCTGCAGTCAATCATTGTGAAGCTCAGAAATGGATCGTGTGTCTCATCTTAGTCCCTTAGGGATAAATTTACATCTGTCAGTGGCACACAGCTAATAAGGGTACAAAATCCTTGTTCTGACTAAAACTACTGGAAAATCCAGTCCCTCATATTGAAAATGGATGTGAAATGACCATTGTTAGCAATCTAACAAGTACACTGGACTAAGGAAGGTAAATACAGGTGAGCCAAGTGCAGTGGATAAAGATGAACACAGAAGGATAGATTCAGGCTGCTAATTACAACTGGGAATTACAGCCCCAGTTGTACCAAATTAGTATACTCTTGAGGACTATCCCAATGAAATCATCCCAATCTAATAAGTTCAACAGCACAGACTCTGATATCCTGTAGACATGCCCTTCCCTATGATGACATTCAAGTTCTGCACTGGTGTCACTGCACCAGCAGGTAAAGACAAGCTCATTAGTGAACTCCAAAGTATGAGTAGGAACACGACCTTCTGTGCAGGCCTCAAGAAAAAGCTCCACTGATGATGACAGGACATTCTGCTGTGGACACGGGTTATTAAAAAGTGGCCGAATCAACAGCAAATGACCATTGTAGATATAAACTAGATTAAAACTTGATTGACTAATAGGTTTCAAAATGCAAGTGGTAAAGGGAAATCTTCCTAGAGAGTGAACATCCTGCTGGGTTCTGCAAGGCTGAGTTCCTGGCTGTATTCTATGCAGCATTTTTTGTCACTGTTTGAGAGAAAACAAAAAGTTCTAATTATTGTTGTTTGTAGATGCCACAAAGATTGCGAAAAATGGAAAAATCTTGAAAAGTATTAGAGATGCATAATCAGAATATTAGGTCCTATTTCAAAAGAAACAAAGTATTTTTCTGCTGCATAAATATAATAAATTGGATCAGAAAGTTCATATTCCCTTTACTCTTTGTAGCAAGATCAGATGAATTGCCCAGTAATGCACTTTTTTCTGGTGTCCAAAGTCCCAAAACCATGCTGATAAATTGAAGGATACAGAGAAGATGTATGGAATAACTTAAATTTTGTGAAATAAGCATGATAGTAATTCTTTCCAAGGATTATTATTCAGAGGTGTTTAGCTTGATAGAAAAGAGGAGCAAGGGTTATATCAGTAGCTGCATGATAAATAGGAAATGTATAAGGGCTATTTAGTCAGACTGAAAAATCCCTAAAATCCAACCACTATCTAAAATGGAGAAAAAAAATCAGTCTAAAATATTATATCAAAAAATAGGATACATATTTCTAGCAGGAAGAGTAATCAGATCCAGCATCACTCAACCAAGGAGTTTTGAATTTTCCTGAGCTAGCCGTTTTTCTGTCCAGAAAGGACAATTAAAAAAAAAAAAAAAAAGTCTGTATTCTTCCTCAAACAAATTAATTAAAGGGCAACATGTAGTATGTGAGTTAGAGAGTATCAATTGGTCCCAGGGTCTCTCAGGTAGCATAGTAGAAATCTGCAAAGTACAGGTACTATACAGGACAACTTACTGTGCCCTCAATAGCTCTGCACTGCTTTCAATTATTGATGCAAATAGATGGCAAATGAGGACCTTCAGCAGTTATTTTCCAGGAAAGAAAATGTGATCTGAATTAACTGAGTAGCATCTCTTGGCAATTCACTTATTCTTTGTTCAGTAGGGTGAAGAAAGTATTGTGCACCACTCCTTTTACCATTCAGGCGAGCCAAGTGCTGTTTAACTGCTATTGCACATTGAGTTAGTTTTAAGTTCGGTGTTCACTAATTTTCGATTTCCCAGCCAACGCACCAATTAATGTGGTGGTTTCAGGGTTTTTCTGCTGTGAGATAGGATTAAAAGAAAAAGCAAAGCAGGCTCAAACTTAAAAGATATAGTTTATTCACACACACTAAAAGGAAACGAGGGAAAAAAAACCAAACCAAAAACAACAAAGAATCAAAATGAAACTTATAAAACACTTTCCCCCTCTCCCACCAGCTTCTTTTCTTCTTTACAGACATTTATAAAGGCAAGAACTCAGAACTTAAGGTCTGTACTCCTTATAGAATAATCTTTTATCAATCTCTCTAGAGAGAGAAGTTTCTTCTGGTTATAGTAACTCACCACAAGGACAGAAACAGTCCACAAGTGGTTCTTAGCTCTCACAGAAGACAGCTGCCCAGAAACAAAATTCTGTCTCTGTGGTTCTCTCATAAAGTGCAGTTTTTCCCATTAGCTGCACTTGGGTCATGGACTCTATGTATTCTGGGGTGTTATTTTTAAAATTAACAGTTCAGGTGTAAAGGATACTCTTCATCCCATTCTAAGGCAGAAACATCTCTCACTTTCACTCAAAACACTAGCGCAGAGGATTTATATCACATCAAGCCTCTTACTCAGATGCCACAGGGGACTACAGGGTCACTGACCACATCAATATTC